>SJYX01017165.1:6851-146710 GCA_006410675.1 Oreotragus oreotragus
GTAGTTTGAGCATTCTTTGGCATTGCCTTTCTTTGGGATTGGAATGAAAACTGACCTTTTCCAGTCCTGTGGCCACTGCTGAGTTTTCCAAATTTGCTGGGATATTGAGTGCAGCACTTTCACAGCATCATCTTTCAGGATTTGAAACAGCTCAACTGGAAATCCATCACCTCCACTAGCTTTGTTCTTAGTGATGCTTTCTAAGGCCCACTTGACTTCACATTCCAAGATGTCTGGCTCTAGATTAGTGGTCACATCCTCATGATTATCTGGGTCGTGAAGATCTTTTCTGTACAGTTCTTCTGTGTATTCTTGCCACCTCTTCTTAATATCTTCTGCTTCTGTTAGGTCCATACCATTTCTTTCCTTTATCGAGCCCATCTTTGCATGAAATGTTCCCGTGGTATCTCTAATTCTCTTGAAGAGATCTCTAGTCTTTCCCATTCTGTTGTTTTCCTCTATCTCTTTGCATTGATTGCTGAAGAAGGCTTTCTTATCTCTTCTTGCTATTCTTTGGAACTCTGCATTCAGATGCTTATATCCTTTCTTTTCTCCTTTGCTTTTCGCCTCTCTTCTTTTCAGTGCTATTTGTAAGGCTTCTCCAGACAGCCATTTTGCTTTTTTGCATTTCTTTTCCATGGGCCCTTAGCAAAATAAGGATAATAATACCTATGGTGGTGGCTAAAGATCACTTTTGTAGGAGGAACCAGGGATGAAAGTCTTCTTGCTAAGAGGTGAAAAGTCTTGAAGCTGAATCTGGAGAATAAGCATACCGTTTTTTTATTAAACTTATTTGAAGTGATAGAAATTATAGGGAAGTTAAAGATCACTATCATTCTCAAGTCATTCATTGGCACCACCATGGGATGCAGGCTTGGTGGGATGATTTTAGAGGTAACGGGATCATTGAATTCACTAGGTACTTAGCAGATATTAGTTCTCTTCACTGTAACTCTTCTGTGAGTTCCGATTTTACATGGGTAGACATCAGAGTGAAAATTTTTGATAACCGGAGGGAAAAAATCAGATCAGGTGAACTGTACTTCCAACAGGTTAGCACTTGGAAAAGACCTGACATGTTTCTATTTTGATTGGCTATATATGAAAAGTACCAGTTACTAGGGGAATGTGGAATTACAGATGAGAACAAAGAGGTTTCTAATATCAGAGTTTCTTTTGTTCCTCTCTCTTTCTCTGTATTAACTGTGAATTTATGAAAATAAAACCACAAGCATAAATTTAGAAAATTTAGAAAAGACTAAAGAATGAAAAGGAAGAAATAGAACTCATAGATGATCCCACTGTATAAATATAACCACCATCAACATTTCATTCACTCAGCAATTCCTCGGAATGCCTTCTGTGTGTCATCTACTCTTCTGGCAGTGTGGTTAAAATGACTAACAGCCTGCCTTCAAAAAAAGGATTCCCCCCCGCCCCAGCTCTGTACCTTTAATATGTAGTGTGCAGGTTGAGAATTTATTTTGTATTCTCTCTACTGTTCTAAGTCTTTTTATAAAACACAGTATTTACATTGTAAAATAGGGAAGTGAGGTCTAGTTTCTCTGTTATTCCTATAAGCAGCAGTTAGGAAATAAAAGCACACTGCCCAACCAGGGTCCTCAGGAAGGGTGGGTCTGAGGTGAAGTTTCTTACAGAGGCCTTTCCCTGCCCTGCAAACCTGGCATTTCTCATCTGAGTTCATCTTTAAAGATGTCAGAGAGCTTTTGCACTGTTTTACAGTATTTTCCATTAAAAGTGTGTCATGTAAATCAATCATGGCTTCAATTTTTCTGTCAGACTCTTATAACCTTAAACCAAAGCTTTCAAAATTAATCAGAAGAGTAAGTCAATTTAATTTTTCATGAGAGAATAACAATATGGGGTTTGTCTTCTGCTCTCTCAATTATACATATTTTTTAATACATTTGGCTTAATAAATGTTTACAAACAGGGTTTAAACGATGAATAATTTTTAAAAGTAAGGATTTAATTTCTGCAAAAAAGCCTATTGCTTTTTAAACACAATTTTCCTGTTTGTGTACTTTATGCAGAAAACTGTTAAAAAATTAGAGGCTAATTATTCTACTGTCTTGATATATCCTTGGTTAAGATTCATTCATTTGTTCATCTAACCATCCAACCACATAACCTATAATTATTTATAAGGTATCTATAGAGCCTTTGTTTGGATGTGAGGGATACAAAAGAGCCAGTTAGTATCTGTCTAATGGTCAAGACAGACACATAATGAGAGGTTAGAACATCACCAGAGAAGCGATCAGCACAGATATGAGTGAGTAAAGGAGGGGCTGGCACCATCCTGAGGAGCAAGGAAGGAAAGGTTATGGGAAGATTTTCTGGATGAGATGCTCCTGGGCTGAATTTCAAAGAAGTAGAATGAAAAGCTGAAAGATTTTGGAAGCATTCTATTTGAAGAAAATCATGTGAGCCACGCAAATAGATGAGACACTGGAATGTGGACAGAGAGTACTTGAATGTTAACCAAGGCCAAAGAGATGACTAGGAGCTGGGCTATCAATTAAAAACTACTTGATAACATTGATTTGAGTAGTCATGTGATGTGCTATCATAGCAGTGAATCATAATCTATGTCCATGTTTCCCTAATGATTAGTATCTTGATCATGTTTATTTTTTCACTGTTATAAAGCATTCTGATGACAATTACTGTGCATAAGTCTTTGTCTACTTTCCTGATTATTTACTTGAGAAAAATATCTTAAGGCTAATTATTCTACTGTCTTGATATATCCTTGGTTAAGATTCATTCATTTGTTCATCTAACCATCCAACCACATAACCTATAATTATTTATAAGGTGTCTATAGAACCTTTGTTTGGATGTGAGGGATACAAAAGAGCCAGTTAGTATCTGTCTAATGGTCAAGACAGACACATAATGAGAGGTTAGAACATCACCAGAGAAGCGATCAGCACAGATACGAGTGAGTAAAGGAGGGGCTGGCACCATCCTGAGGAGCAAGGAAGGAAAGGTTATGGGAAGATTTTCTGGATGAGATGCTCCTGGGCTGAATTTCAAAGAAGTAGAATGAAAAGCTGAAAGATTTTGGAAGCATTCTATTTGAAGAAAATCATGTGAGCCACGCAAATAGATGAGACACTGGAATGTGGACAGAGAGTACTTGAATGTTAACCAAGGCCAAAGAGATGACTAGGAGCTGGGCTATCAATTAAAAACTACTTGATAACATTGATTTGAGTAGTCATGTGATGTGCTATCATAGCAGTGAATCATAATCTATGTCCATGTTTCCCTAATGATTAGTATCTTGATCATGTTTATTTTTTCACTGTTATAAAGCATTCTGATGACAATTACTGTGCATAAGTCTTTGTCTATTTTCCTGATTATTTACTTGAGAAAAATATCTTAACAGCACACAGTCAATCACAGCTAACAACAGCAACAATGAAAAACACAACTCAACATGGCATAAATAATATAGAGAATTTTTCCATCCTATAACTGGAAATACAGATATTAGGGAAGGTTTCAGGACTGGTCAATTCATCAGCTAAATGATGTCACCAAACACCCAGTTTCTCTCCATCTCTCCAACCTGCATCTGAAGGTTAGTACCCCTGGGGTTGTAGAATGACTACCAGCAGTAAACAAAGCTGTGTGATTTCTTGATTCTGTCCAACAAGAGAGTAAAGCAAATGTCAAACAAGAGGCTAAGGCTCCTCAGCTATCCTGAGCCAGTTCTGAATCCACACACAATGCCATGCACGGATCATTAGCTCAGATTGGAATATATGAAGAAGTATTGGTTTCTGTCTCATCAATGTTAATGTTCCAATAAATGACCAAACAATATAAACAAATAATTTCCAAATGAGGACATGAAATGAAATAGCAAATGTAGATAGGAAAAAATACCTCATACAAACTGAAGATTTTCCTATTAATTTTTGTTTGCAGATAAGACAATAGTAAAGGAATTACATTTTTCTTAAAGGTTTTAGAAATTTTCTGGGACCCTCTTGTATTTGTATCGTAAAAATAGTTTAAAAATGCTTATTGTTATAGTTGAAATAGTACAAATAAATAGTGAATGTTTCCTTCTTTGATAGAGAGTTGCAATCCCTATCAAAATTTCAACTTCGTTTTTCACAGAAATGGAAAAAAATTATTCTAAAATTTGTGTAGAACCACAAAGACCCTGAATTGCTAAAGCCATCTTGAACAGGAAGAATATAGCTGGAAGCATCATATTTCCTAATCTGAACATATATTATGTAGCTATAGTAATCAAAACCATGGGGAACTAGCATGAAAATAGATACCTAGATCAATAGACAGAATAGAGAGCCCAGAAATAAACTCACACATATACAGTTAACTTGTTTTCTATAAAAGCTCTAAGAATGGAAAATGGAAAAGGATTGTTTCTTCAACAAATGGTGGTAGGAAAACTGGATATCCACATGTGAAAGAATGAAATTGGACCCTTGTGTCATAAAAAAATGTCAACTCAGAATGAATTGAAACTGTAAAAACAGAAATAAAACAGGGGGGAACTCCTTTATCTTGTTCTTGGCAACTGATTTTTGGAATTGACACCAAAGCATAGGCAACGGGAGCAAAAATAAGCAAGTAGCACTATACCAAACTGAAAGGTTTCTGCACGGCAAAGAAGACAATCAACAGAATGAAAAAGCCTACAAAACGGAGAAAATATTTGCAAATCACATATCTGATAAGCAGTTACTATCCATGATATATAAGGAACTCATGCACCTAATAGCTAAATAAATAAACTCTATTAAAAAATTGGCTAAGGACCCAAATAGATGTTTTTCCAAAGAAGACAAACAAATGGCCAACATGAATAAGCCAGAATGCTCAAACATCACTAATCATTGGGGAAATGTGAAAAAAAAAAAAAGATACTAGCTACACTAACTTGTCATGACTATTAGTATGGCTATTATCAAAAAGGCAAAGATAGCAAGTGTTAGCAAGGTTATAGAGCAAAGGGAATCCTTGGGCACTGTGGATGGGAGTAAAAATTGTACAGCCCTATGGAAAACAATATGGAGATTCCTCAAAAATTAAAAATGCAACTATCAGTTGATCCAGCAATCCCAGTTCTGGGTGTATATCTAAGAGAAATTAAATCACTGTTTCAAAGAGGTATCTGCACTTTCATGTTCATTGCAGCATTATTCACAGTAGCTAAGGAATAGAAACAGTGTCCATTAACAAATGGATAAGAAATGGATAAAAAAATCTGGTATATATAAACAATGGATTATTTAGCCTAAAAAGAAGAAAATCCTGCTATTTGAGAGAATGTGGATGAAACTGGAAGTCATTATGCTAAATGAAATGTCAAACATAGAAAGATAAATATCACGTGATTTCATTTACATGTGAAATCTAAAAAAATGTTGAACTCATAGTAACACAGAGTAGAGTGGTGGTTGCCTGAGGCTGAGGGGTAAGAGACAAGTGAAAATACTGATCAATGGCACCAACTTTCAGTTATAACATAAATTCTGGAGACCTAAAGTATAGCATGTGACTATAGTTACTAATGATGTATTACATGCTTGACATTTGCTAATAGAGTAGATTTCAAATGCTCTTACCACACACACACATACACAAAAGATAATTCTGGGAGGTGATGGACATATTAATTTGCTTGATTGTGGTAATCATTTTACAATGTATACATGTATCAAAATGTCATATCACACATCTTACATATATAGCTTCTGTCAAGACAAACAAACATAATTGTGTCTAACACCAAAATTGTCCATTTTTCCATCTCTACTACATCAACACTTTTTAAAACAATTTAAAAAAATTTTTATTGAAATATAGTTGATTTATAGTATTGTGCTAATTTCTAATTTTGACTGTACAACAAAGTGATTGAGTTATATGTGTGTGCGTGTATATATATATATATATATATATATAGTCTGAGGACTGACTGGAACCTGAAGGTGTGAAGTCTAGGGAAAAACCAGGTGAGAAGACACAGTCAAAGTCAGGACCTGCTCTTCTCAAGACCAGAAAAACATGAATGGCAATTAAAAGTAAACAGATGCAGAACACACAGACGTCTCATTCATGCTGCTGCTGCTGCTGCTAAGTCGCTTCAGTCGTGTCCGATTCTGTGCGACCCCATAGACAGCAGCCCACCAGGCTCCCCCAGCCCTGGGATTCTCCAGGCAAAAACAGTGGAGTGGGTTGCCATTTCCTTCTCCAATGCATGAAAGTGAAAAGTGAAAGTGAATTCACTCAGTCGTGTCTGACTCTTTGCGACCCCATGGACTGCAGCCTTCCAGGCGCCTCTGTCCATGGGGTTTTCCAGGCAAGAGTACTGGAGTGGGGTGCCATCGCCTTCTCCGCTCATTCATGCTAGGAAGAGTAAATGTGCAGAAAAAAGGTTTCACAAGAAAGAATATTATGGTAAAAGTCCTGAGGTGGGCTAGAACAGAAAGTGTGTATCCTGAGAAGAAAAGTCAGTCAGCACTCTGCGTATACAAACCATGCTTTCCCCACTTTCCCTTCCACCTAGTCCAGAACCTGGCACTTAGGAGCAGCTCAAACATCCTTGCTCCCTACCTCTCAGCATCCACTGCAGTGGATGGATGCACATAGTTCACAGCACGTGCGTAATTCAGAAACATGACTAATAGATATCTTAACTAATTTACTCTACCTCACTAACTCAAATTGAAATTTAAAGCTAAACTGAAAGAATCCAGCATTTAAAACCAAAAGATATTACTGTTCAATGTAAGCCCAGGGCAGTGTTTCCCATCAGCTCGGCAATCTATTAAACTAATTTTGTGGATCAAAATGTGTTCTCATCTAATAAATCTTGGAAACTACAGATTATATTCTCCTTTTGAAGAATCGTAATGCTCATGAGCTTATTAAGGGCTCTGGGAAGACTTTCAGTAAGAAAAAAAAAAAAAAAGAAGAAAAAACCTGCTAATTGGGTTGAAAGGACACAACTTAGCAACTAAACAAGTGTTTTTCAAACATTTCTACAGACATTTTTACTTGAGGGGGTGGGATTGCAACTACTTAGAAAACAGTGTAGAATGTGACAATCTAGAGGTATTGGTTCTTAGTTATTTCTGATATGGGAGGCCCATTTAGTCTAGAATCTTTTAGAGATTTAGATCTCAGGGGATCTAAATCAGCCTGGGTGAAGTCAAGAAAAGTGGACTGGCCTAATTAATCTAAATTCCTTTGAAGTCTACCAATCAACCCTGCATTACCAGGAACTTAGCAGACCATTTTCAAAGGTCCAGAAAACATTTGACTCCTAATGATAATTCCCATGGGCTTCCCAGATGGTCCTAGTGGTAAAGAACATTCCTACCAATGTAGGAGACGTAAAAGATACAGGTTCAATATCTGGGTCAGGAAAATTCCCTGAAGGAGGGCATGGCAACCCACTCCAGTATTCTTGCCTGGAGAATCCCATGGACAGAGGAGCCTGGTGGGCTACAGTCCATAGGGTCGCAAAGAGTTGGACATGACTGAAGCAACTTAGCAATCAAGTATGTTCATTCCCATCCTTTCAGATCTTTCTATCTGTTACTTTCACCAGCAATTCAATTTTACAGAAGCCTTCTTAATCTGTTTCACCCACTCTGTCTTATTTCTTTTTCCTCCCATTATGATTGGGTTCTTATTCTCTGAACTGCTCTTTTCCCAGCTCTTCAGTTTTCCTTTATCCCTTTTTTTAGCTCGATCTTCATCTCTTCTATACTGTACTGTCAGAGTCTTTTCAGCAGCCTGAAAACACATTCAAGTCTCTCATCCTAGAAAGTGTCCCCTTGATTCAAAACTAGCCACTGGATGAGACTGATCTGCTTTTAATAAATTCCTTTAAAGACTTGTCCATCTGTACTTATCATTCTCATCTCTTTGTTGCCATAACTTATGTCTTACTCTCTAAAAGATAAAACTATTCTCATTGTTACTAATAAACCCTGAGACTAAATGCAGTAAATATTATAAAGACTTTGCTTGAATGTAGTTTTCTCTTCATTTATTACCTGAGTGGTTACTTGTTCTATGTGAAAGTCTTTAATTTCACTGGAATTTATTGTATCTCATATTCATTGTTTTTCTTCTATCTCCAATTGTCTTTCTCTGACTCCTTTTTGAAATCCCGTTCTTTACTTTCCTGTCGGACTTTGATGCCCCTGTTCCATTCTCAGCGCTCTCCTATTTTTATTTCTCAGACATCCCCCCAAGGATCTTACTCACACTTCTCTTGAATGGTTTTTTATTGTAAACCTGATGTCTCCTGCATTTACTGTTTTGTTCAAACTCCATTCATCTCTTGTCTGGATTATTGAAACAGTATGATGACTAATGATAATCCATCTCTGGTCTTTTTCTCAGAACATCTGCCCTCCACTTGGCTAGAGCTGTCTCTTATACACATCTAGATGTGTATAAGAGACAGGTATACATATATCAAAATGTCATATTACACATCTTACATATATAGCTTCTGTCAAGACAAACATAATTGTGTCTAACACCAAAATTGTCCATTTTTCCATCTCTACTACATCAACACTTTTTAAAACAATTTAAAAAAATTTTTATTGAAATATAGTTGATTTATAGTATTGTGCTAATTTCTAATTTTGACTGTACAACAAAGTGATTGAGTTATATGTGTGTGCGTGTATATATATATATATATATATATATGCAAGCCACTCTATATTCTTGCCTGGAGTATCCCATGGACAGAGGACCCTGGTGGACTAGAGTCCATAAGGTCACAAAGAGTCGGACACAGCTGAAGTGGCTTTGCAAGCATGCATACATACACATGCATACATTATGTTTTATATTCTTTGTCATTATGGTTTATCACAGGATATTGAATATAGTCCCTTGTGCTATACAGTAGGACCTTGTTTATTTATTCTCTATACAATATTTTGCATCTGCTAATCTCAAATTCCCAATCCATCTCTCCCTCTCCTTTCCTCTCCCTTGGCAACCACAGATCTGTTCATCTCTGTGAGTCTGTTTTTATTTTGTAGATGATTTCATTTCTCATACCACTTTAAGTAAAGGTGCCAAATCTATATGCTATATTGTCCAAAGATGATATCCCTGAATTAGGCAGTGATTGTTTTGTTTATATGTTTGGTTTTAAATTAATAGGTTTGCTATCTTTTAATCTAATAACTGCTGAATTAACAATTTCTAATTTTACATTAAAGCAATGTTTATTTAGCTTGATAAACTGATGGTAAAAACATATGTTATTATTTTGTTTTCCTTTGCTAGAAGTCACTTGTTTAGTTTATACTTGCAATATTGCCCTTGGAATGGGTGGAAATCAAAAAACATCTTAATGGATGGACTCTTTGCATTGTTGCTCTTGTTGCAGATAAGAGCTGTCATAGTTGGCTCTTATCTTTTTTTGCTTATACAAGTGAAGATTATTTTTAAGTATTTCAGCTGACATTCTGATATCTCAGTGGTTAGGCCTTTTTGATTTTTGTTTTTTAATTTTGTTTTACTTTCAACTTAGGTATACCCTGCAGAGAGTACAGGAGAGAGAGGAAGAACATTTTTTGAACTCAAAAGGAAAATGGAAAAGCCACAGCTGTGAGAAATTCTTTCCATGCTTACACACTAAGGACATAGATCATTTCTTCATCATTTGGATAACTGTGTGCCATAACCAGAATATCTTATGAATATTTAAAAATTCCCCCTAAATATTTCTCAGGATATATTATGTGAAAGTTAAGTGAGTGTGTGCTCAGTCGTGTCCAACTCTTTGTGACCCCATGGACTGTAGCCTCCCAGGCTCCTCGGAATTTTGCAGGCATGAATATTGGAATGGATTTCTATTTCCTCTTGCAGGGTGTCTTTCTGACCCAGGGATCAAACCCTCATCTCCTGCATTGGCAGGTGGATTCTTTTCCATTGAACCACCTGGGAAGCTCAGGAAAGGCCAGCAGCTAGCCAGAAATCTAAAATAGCTTGAGGGGGATGGACTTCCCAGGTAGCTCAGATGGTAAAAGTGTCTGTCTACAATGTGGGAGAACCTGGTTCAATCCCTGGGTTGGAAAGATCCCCTGGAGAAGGAAATGGCAATCCACTCCAGTACTCTTGCCTGGAAAATCCCCTGGACAGAGGAGCCTGGTAGGTCACAAAGAGCCGTGGGGTTGCAAAGAGTCGGACACGACTGAGCAACTTCACTCACTCAAGTGCCAAAGGGATGGTAGAAACAATAGGAGAAGATTCAACAAAAAGACAGAACTTTGGAGAGGTCGATTACAGAAAAGGAATGGAGGAATTGAAAAATTTCATAAGAAAGATGTTGTTTAGATATGTGGAGAGTAGGTTGTGATTGGGTGGTGGACATTGCATGTGTCTGTGTGTGTACATGCGTGCATGTGTGTGTGTTTGGAATTTCATGGAGACACAAACTTGGAACAATTTTTCTAGGAGTTTGTAGATGGGCTAGAGGTTCACATACAGAACTGGAGAGACAGGAGTTTGTTCAAGGATGTCAAAGTCAGATTGTGGAAAGCCCTCAATGCAGGTCTAAGAAGCCTCAACTTTGTTCATTTGGCAAATTGAAATACTCTGGCAGGTTTCAGAAAAAAAATTTTTTTTTTTTTACAAAAAATAATTAATTAGTCAAGAGATCACACATCTTGGGTTAACATTTTAGTGTTACTGGCATACATACAAGGTGCCCAGGTAAATTTGGGAGGAACCTGGTGGGCTATAGTCCATGGGGTCGCAATGAGTCCGACACAACTGAGCGAGTGACACTTTTTATTTATTTTTACGAAGTTTCCCAATTACTCTCTATATGTAGAGTCATGTCAGAATTGTTTCTTTTCCTTCTTCTGTAAAGGAGCTAAAATATTCATCATATTCAGCTGCTTGTGTGTTAGACTTCACAGTTTTACTCACTTTTATCGTTATAAAGACAATCACCTTCCTAACATTGCTGAAACTAGCCCTTTTTGATCCCTCAAAGAAAGAGTCTGCCACTTTTACTTCCTTCAAATCTTCAGAAGCTCAATCCAGTAGCAATACTGATAGACTAGAAATTCATCAAATTTCTCTTACCTGCCACCCCTCTAATAGTGGTAACAATGAGTATATATAAGAATCAGAAGTAAGTCAATCTTCAGAAAAAAAAAAAGGAACAGAAACCTGAAAATCAGCACCTGGATCAAGGAAACTTTATTGCATTTGGAGAGGTGTTAATATAAGGTGTAAAGATTTATAGAGCTATTTTATATATCCTAGTTGTTATGTTTTCCAATAGCCTGGTAATTTAATTGAATAAAAACCCTATAAATATGAATATGCTAATTTTTGCAGAATACCTTATCAAACGAAGTATTAAGACCCAAGTTTTATTGAGACATTCAGCATGTTGTTCTAATTTTAAAATTTGCTTGTTTCTTGCAGAAATAAAGCTTGATGAAAGGTACTATATAAATACAATGTTAAAAACCTCACGTTTCTTTGAAAGAACTCAGGTATGTTGAATATTCTGCTTTCCCCAACCTTGTGGCACCCACCACCCACCCACACACCCCCAATTATATTCCTTTTTGTGCTTCAAAGACTTGTTTAGGTCATTCTTGTGATTATGTTTATATTGTAGATTTGCTTATTCGACGACAGCATTATGAGTAGTTACATTTTAAAATGCCAGATACTGTTTAATTGTAATTGTGCCTACTTTTTTATCTAAACTATTCATATTTTATTACTGTAAACAACTTTGATCATAATGATGCCATTCAAAAGAGCTGATCAAGCTGAGAAAAAAGACACCACAGTCGTAAAGTCACTCTATATGTAGCTATTAACATTTTATAGTGCATCTAAGGAAAAGTGTTTTTTAAGTTGCAACCACAGACAAATAAGAAAATTAATTTTAAACACAAAACTATCTCTTTGGAGATTAGAAATACACTACTTAAATAATTATTGCCAACAGATACTTTTAGATTCTAGCAGATGACCTTCAACACAAAGAACAGCCTATGCTGGGTTTTGCATTAGAGAGATTCAAATCATCTCACTTTGCCTGGGTGGAAAACAAGAGCCTTCATTCCGAGGAACACAGAAGAAAGAAACATGCTGTCACCTCACTCCAAAGCTCTTGTCTGGTTACAAATCAGAAGGGACAAGGTTACAGATGAGGAGTTTTAAGAGACACATTCTTGTGGCGCTTCTAGGATCTAACACTCTCTTCAAATGAAATTAAAGACACTTACTAGGCGCCTAGTGTGTGTGTGGCGTGTTGCAAAGTGGGACACAGAATGTGGCCTCTGACATAAAGAAGCCTATTATCCCGTCAAGGAGAGATGAGATAAACACATAAACAATTAAAGACTAGAATCTCTATTCCACAAATATTTAAATAACAGTGTCACAACAATAGAAGCAATACAAGGCCATGTGTACACATAATGCCCGAGAAAACTAGAGAGAAACAACCACTACTGAAATTCAGAGGAGTTCATTCAGTTGGGGTGGTCAGAGAAGGTTTCATGAAAGAGCTGCTTAGCTGGGTCTTGAAAGACTAGTAATCATAACAACTCACCATTTGTTTAACCGTGTCAGGAAGTATCTGAAGCTATAGGACAAATATGACTCCTCTTCCTATAGTAAAAATTTGACTTAATAGAAAGTAACAAAATATTTTTATTTAAAAATACACAGGAATTTATTGTTACTATTAATTAAAGCAACAGTAATGATACTAAAATTGTGAACTACTTTTGTTTTGGGAATGTCTAAGTGCTTCACACGTGTTATTGTTTCTAGTGGAATTTATCAATTAACCAAATTCAAACTTTGCTTGATTTTCATAGATAGATCATGGGCATGGAAGCGGTTTTGCTCTTCAGTGGGCTTCTCCAAGATACACGCTCCCTTGTTTGGCGCACCTCCTGCTCAGGAAATAATGGCTTTCCAGGTAGTTTCATTGATGTTATTTGCTTTAATTCTCATAGCAGTCTTGTCAAGTAGGGAACATAGGTCCTAGAAATAAAATTTGTTCAGATAAGAGTGTTCTTAGGACCAGTGCTTTTCCTCTCATATAGCAAGTGACCTCAGGGCCAACTGGCTGGCATATAGATTGCAGTGGGGCTGGGCGGGGGAAGCAATTGTTGGAGCCTGTGGTAAGTTGTGTCCCCCAAAAGGCATTCAAAAACATTCAAAGTCAACTAAACAAACAAAAAAATATGGTGTCAAAAATAATGTGTCAACATTGGAAAGTGGGTTGAGTGGAGGTGAAGAGAGACTCTAAGCTTCAACTGAAAGTTTTAAAAAATTCACTGATAAAGAATGTGTTGCTTAGATAATTAAAAACAGGTAAAAACAAAGCTCATAAAAGATCAAACAGACAAAAAACCCCTGAGGTGGTAAACAAAACACTCTGGCTTTTAGGCCACCAGTTGGTGATTTCTGCCACTTGCTGCTTGTCTGTGTTGAGACTAAAACCTAAGGAACAGACTAGAACCTGTAGGTGGAATCACATGAGTAAAGTGGTGTGGCATTGTCTTAGGACGTGTGTTGGCCCACCTAGATTGACCCTGTTCTTTATGCGGTCTCTTCTGTACCCTTTGGCTAGACTGCTGTCAGCCTGCTTCAGAATGTCAGAGCGTAGGGACCCCAGAGAGAGCTGGAGCCTTTATAGCAGCAATGATAAATGGTGGTGGGCAAATATTCATGGCATTTTCCTATTCCACTGCCATTGCACACTGGATATCTCCTAGGAGTTGAGCACCTACTACACACATTTAGATTTTGAGAGTGTTATGTAAAGGGCTAACAAATTATGAAAGAATCTCAGACATCTCTACCCTCAATAAATTTATAAGGCAGTTGAGAGCCACTTAATGATACAAGACAGCATATTATAAAGGCAAAATTAATAGAACAGAAAATAAAGAAGAAAGGGAGAGGACTTCCCTGGTGGTCCAATTGTTAAGAATCCACCTGACAATGCAGGGGCCAGGGGTCTGATTCCCTGGTCCTGGAAGATCCCACCTGACATGGGGCAACTGAGCCCACGCACCACAACCACTGAGGCCTGCTTCCCTCGAGCCTGTGCTCTGAAACAAGAGAAGTCACTGTGAAGAGAAGCATGTGCACCACAGCTAGAGAGTGCCCCCGCTCCCTGCAACTAGAGAAAGCCTGCACACGGCGACAAAGACCCCGTGCAGCCAAATAAACAAGAGAGGCAGAAATAAATGGAAACCATTACTATGTAATGTACATAAGCTATTTCATTTGGTTGTTACCCCAAAAATCCCCCAGTAGGTGAATATTCATGTTCCTGCTTCTAGATAAGAAAATAGAGACCCAAGAGGAGAAGTGATATGCAGGCTGAGGGGCAAAAAAAAAAAAAAAAAGTGAAAGTGAAAGTCACTCAGTCGTACCTGACTCTTTGCAATCCGGTGAAACTGTATAGTCCACGAATTCTCCAAGCCAGAACACTGGAGTGGGTCACCTTTCCCTTCTCCAGGGGATCTTTCCAACCCAGAGATTGAATCCAGGTCACCGGTACTGCAGGTGGATTCTTCACCAGCTGAGCCACAAGGGAAGCCCAAGGATACTGGCATGGGGAGCCTATTCCTTCTCCAGGGGACCTTCCCGACTCAGGAATTGAATCAGGGTCTCCTGCATGGCCGACCGAGTCTTTGCCACCTGGGCTACCAGGGATGACCAGCAGAGCAGGGACTCAATCCCAGCTCTATTAAGCCTACAGCACAATGCTATTTCCTCACTGTTCATGTGAAGGCTTCTTGCATTCATTTTTCTGGAGCTGTTTCCCCTTCCTCAGCTATGTTATTTACCTATGTTATCGACCAATCTTCTCTGACTGTTTTTGTTTAGTAAAGAAAAATATTGGAAAACCAGTAGGTTAGCAAAATCAGTGCTAAATAGATCATGGTTGCACCAACTTCAAGACTCAATTAAATGACAAAGTTTACAAATGTAGACTTGACCTAAAAGAACAAGAAGACAACTCTGATTTATCATTTAAAAATATTTTTCAGATAAATATGCTTATAATGATATGATGAGTCCAGATAATTGTAATGTGCCGTATGTTGCCATCCTGTACTATATAGATGCATGGAAACCACCGGGCCAGTGGGGGTAGAGGCAGGGGAGGGGGAGGCAAAAATCCCCAAATAAATAGATACCATTAAATGATATGATGAGAAATAATTATAAAAGGGATGAGAATTTTAGAACTTGAAAAGAAATGAGAGAGAATCAAATGAACATTTCATTCATGTTAAGAGTCTGTGGCTATTTATAAAAACAATCAGATCAATCTTCATAGTTAGAAGAGATTAGCCAGAACAAAGATCTGCCTGATACAGAAAGCTTTTTCTTATTCAGAAGACTTTGTGTCCTGAGAATTGGATCCAGAGAAGCTTCATAAAGACTTGTCTGCCAGAGAGGGAGCAATATCATATTACATCCCTTATATGTGGAATCTAAAGAGAAATGATATAGGTGAACTTACTTACAAAATAGAAACAGACTCACAGACTTAGAGAACACACTTAGAGTTACTGGGGGAAGAATGGGAAGAAGGGGTAGTTAGGGAGTTTGGGATGGACATATATACATTGCTATGTTTAAAAAGGATAGCCAACAAGGATCAACTCTATAGCACATGGACCTCTGCTCAATGTTATGTAGCAGCCTGGATAGGAGGGGAGTTTGGGTGAGAATGGATACATGGGTATGTATGGCTGAGTCCCTTTGCTGTTCACCTGAAACTATCACAACATTGTTAATCATCTATACCCCAATACAAAATAAAATGTTTAAAAAACAAAATAAAATGCAAAAGCAATTTTTTAATGTCATCTAGAAAAAACAAAACAGAACACTTGTCTACAACACAGGTTCTCACACTTTAGTGTGTGCTGTACTGAGTTGTTTCAGTTGTGTCCAACTCTTTGTGACCCTATGGACTGTAGTCCACCAGGCTCCTCTATCCACAGGACTCTCCAGGCAAGAATACTGGAGTGCGTTTGCCATGCTCTCCTCCAGGGGATCTTCCCAACCCAGGGATCAAACCCATGTCTCTTGCATCTCCTACATTGTTTGGCAGGCAGGTTCTTTATCACTAGGGCCACCTGGGAAGCCTGAAGTGAAAATGTTAGTCGCTCAATCATGTCCAACTCTTTGCAACCTCATGGACTGTAGCCTGTTATGCTTCTCTGTCCATGGAATTCTCCAGGCAAGAACACTGCAGTGGGTAGCCCTTATCTTCTCTAGGGCATCTTCCCAACTCAGGGATCAAATGGGGTCTCCAGCATTGCAGGTGGATTCTTTTACCATCTGAACCACCTGGGAAGCCCCATCACACTTCAGGTCGCATCAGAATTATCCAACAGACCTGTTAAAATAGAGCTTGGTGGAATTTCTGATTCAAAAGATCCAGGTCAGGACAACAATGTGCATTTTTAATAAGTTTTCAGGTAATGCTAGTCTGGGAATTGAATTTTGAGCACTACAATGCTAGCAATGCCAGCTTCTTACTTCCTATTCTCTCGCATCATTCACTCTCTCACCACATTCTAGAACAGAGATCCTGCTCTTCACATAACCCTCCCCCTTTAATTTTGCATTCTGCTCTTTCTCTCTTTCCCACTGCGTTTATTTTCTGGTCCTTACAGAAGCATGATAAGGTGGCAAGAGAACTGGATTGAAAATCGAGCGACTTGACTATTAGCCTCGGATCTACCACTAATTATCTTGGGTACCAGTTACCTCACTTTGAAACCAAGAGACTGAGAATAATTCTTCAGATATTATTCAACTTTAAAATTCTGTATTAGACACAAGAAAATTCTTCCATATTTTCAGTAGCTTGCAGGCATTCCCATCCTGTCCCACACCCGAGGAGAGCTCCACCTTACTGTGAGACAGTGGCGTCAGCGTTGCTCTAGGACTCAGAGCCCCTGGTCTTCAGCCTTGGATCTATATTTAATCAACTGTATGGGATTCCCTGGTGGCTCAGATGGTAAAGAATCTGCCTGCAATGCAGGAGACCCAGGTTCAATTCCTGGGTGGGGAAGATCCCCTGAAGAAGGGAATGGCTACCCACTCCAGTATTCTTCCCTGGAGAACCCCATGGACAGAGGAGCTTGGCGGGCTACAGTCCACGGGGTTGCAAAGAGTCGGGCACAACTGCACANCAGATGGTAAAGAATCTGCCTGCAATGCAGGAGACCCAGGTTCAATTCCTGGGTGGGGAAGATCCCCTGAAGAAGGGAATGGCTACCCACTCCAGTATTCTTCCCTGGAGAACCCCATGGACAGAGGAGCTTGGCGGGCTACAGTCCACGGGGTTGCAAAGAGTCGGGCACAACTGCACAACTAACACTTTAACTTTCTGTGAGTCTCAATTTCCTCGTCTAAAAAGGCACGAGTGTGCATTTGATAATACTGTTGACCCCTTGTCTTTATTACATAGATTAAAATTTATATAACTTTAGTCCTAATCTCTGCCTGAAAGTGAAAAAAGTGAAAGTGTTAGCTGCTCAAGTCGTGTCTGGCTCTTTGCCACCCCATGACTGTAGCCCATCAGGCTCCTCTGACCATGAGATTTCTCCAGCAAAAATATTAGAATGAGTTGCCATTCCCTTCTCCAGAGGATCTTCCCAACTCAGGGATGGAACCTGGGTCTCCTGCATTGCAGGCAGATTCTTTACCATCTGAGCCACCAGGGAAGCCCGTATTCTCTACCTACCACCCTCAAATTAATATTTCTTTATCATATGCCCAAGTGGTAAATGACTTAAATTAAGATGTAAAAAGTGATAGAACTAAATATGATCTCTCACTAAGGATATTTCATAAGTGAATAATTCCTTAATTATAAAAGAGAATAAATGTNGGGTCTCCTGCATTGCAGGCAGATTCTTTACCATCTGAGCCACCAGGGAAGCCCGTATTCTCTACCTACCACCCTCAAATTAATATTTCTTTATCATATGCCCAAGTGGTAAATGACTTAAATTAAGATGTAAAAAGTGATAGAACTAAATATGATCTCTCACTAAGGATATTTCATAAGTGAATAATTCCTTAATTATAAAAGAGAATAAATGTGTCACATTATCATTTCAGATAGTAATGGCTGATTGGGCTGTGGTGGTATTATTTTTGGATAATACTTTCTCTCGTAGTGTTTAAGCAACAGAATAAACCATGTTTCCCTGCCTATGAGAAATACCAAGTCCTAAAGAACCTGCCTGTAATGCAGGAGACCCAGGTTTGATCCCTGGATTGGGACGATCCTCTGGAGAAGGGAATGGCAATCCACACCAGTATTCCTGCCTGAAGAATTCCATGGACAGAGGAGCCTAGTGGGCTACAGTCCATGGGGTCACAAAGAACTGGACACGATTGAGTGACTAACACGACTATGTAAACAATAGTGAAGCCTGGATATCAATCATCCATTTCCTTTATTCTCCAAACTACCTCTTCTGATCCTGGTGAAAAAGGAGTTAAAACAAATCTGCTTTCGTTCTTAGGAGCTGTTGGGGAAATACCTGTATTGCCTCTGTTCCTTTAGTAAGTCAGAGTCTCAAGAATGGGCTAAACACAAAAAGAAATCTAAAAATTGAAATATTTTGTACATTTTTCCTTAGCCAAATATGAAATATGATTTATCTTATCTAGAAAACAAATTGGAAGGTCCCCACTGGAAGTGAGTCACACATACCACAATAATGCAACTGCATTTTTATTACTATGAGTTGGCCTTAGTGAATGTGAATAAAGGATTGCAGCTTCCTTCTTCAGGGAAGCAGCAGAATTCCATGGAAGGAGCACTGGCTGAGATGGGAGGAGAGCCAGGAACTCGAGGTTTAGATCAGTGCTTGTATAAGATGTCTTTCTAAAAATGTAACTTGAGGTTGCATTTTATCCTTCAATTAAATGTGTGTATGTGTGTTAGTCAGTCAGTCCTGTTCAACTCGTTGCAACCCCATGGACTGTAGCCTGCCAGGCTCCTCTGTCCATGGAATTTTCCAGGCAAGAATACTGGAGTGGGTTGCCATTCCCTTCTCTAGGGGATCTTCCCAACCTAGGGATCAAACCTGGGTCTCCCATGTTGCAGGCAGATTCTTTATAGAAGTTGAGTCAAGGGAAAAGCATGATCCTTTGTGCCCATGAATGTCGCTATGGAGACGTCTTCAGAGGTTAGTAGAAGCGTGAAGTGATCAGTGAGGTTTAGAATATTCAAGGTGAATACACTGGCATTTGGGTGAAATAAAAGGGAAATCAGAGAGGTCCACTGACCCTGACTGAGAAGACAAAATGTAACAGATGCCATAAAAGAGAGCCAGAGACAAGATCCTTCAAGTAATTAAAGAAACTCTTCCACTGACAATGGGAGACAGGTGGCAGGAAAGGCAAAATCTCTGAAAATATCAATCCTAGTGTAGGAAGAAGGCTACTTCCCAGTAGACATTCACTTCTGTTTTCAAAATGTCCTCCATGTACATGCATTTATAGGTGTGTAAGTGGCAGCAGGTTCTAGCTAAGCCAGGAGGCTAATGGTCTGACCTCCCTGTTTTAATCTCTATTCTTATGGTACCTCATTCCTGGTAACAGGTAGAATGAATTCAGGTCTGATATGTAGGCAGCCTCTCTTAACTTTCAACAGCCCATCACATTGGATTTTTAAAAAGCTCTGTATTAGAACAATGACTGTACCTTCACCCATGGACAGAGAAGCCTGGTGGGCTATAGTCCAAAGGGTCACAAGGAGTCATGACTGAGTGATTAAGCATGTACCTTTGCCTTTGCAAACTAGACAACAAAATCGAAAAGTGTGGCTGCTAATACAGTTTAATTTGTTCAAGTTCCTAATATTTTGGACATACCTTGTAAAACACACACAAACCATATAAGTAAATCAACTAAAAAAACAGATTAGAAGTTATTCATCAGGATTGGGCCAATGATAATATAAAGCTTTATAATTCTTTAAAGAAATCTTAAATTTTGAAAAAATAAATACTAAAATTACCTAATATATATATTAAATTTTCCAGTAGGTTGTACAATATACAGTGATTGTTGAGAGTATTAAAGAATGTGCAATATTTAGTATAGAATGACTAAAGCAACATTTAGACCCTACATTTGTTTCCAATAATAGCTAGTCACTTGCGCTTTTGGTGGTTTTATGAAGAAATGAGTCTTCTTGTTTCATAATAAGTCAGTTTAAGCTATTTCCATTTCAGACTTCCAATATATTTATCGGGATGGTGGTTATTGCCATGAATTCATCTTTAAGTTTTCAAGTTTAAAACTGAAAAGTTCTTTGCCAGGAGCAGGATTGTACTGGCAATGATGCACCAAGAAAGCTAACAGAGCTTGGACCGAGAAACCGGCAAATTCCAGCATCAGGGAAAAGGCAGATGGTAGAATTTGTCAGCCTTCCTTGACATACCTCCTTCTCCTCCAACAACTGTTCAGGTACATCAGGCCTTTACCAGCAGGCAATAGGATTCCTTTCACAGACTAGAGTTCAGATGCAGGACTCTATGCCTTTTAGAGAAAAGAACTGTAGGGGAAGGATCCATTCTCAAGGTGGCCGTGAGAACTAGAGAGAGAATAAGGAACAAATGTACCAGAGAGAAACTCAGACTTCATGTGGGAATTGTGATAACTAGTTTGGGTGTTGGTTATAAGCAGGAGCATGATCACTCACTGGAACCAGAAGCAAAGTCAAAACAGGAGAAGGAGAAGCACAAGACACGTACCAGGACATGGAGCCTCTCATGTCCTTGCCCGGAGACCACTGGGTCTGGTTCTGAGGTGGGGTAGATACTTACAGGGTTTTCAACCTATGCTCTTATAACTGTATTAGGTCCTGGAGAACCAGTACCTTCCCAGGAGAAGGACAGAAGGGAGGGTGGGGGAAAGTTAAATGAACTGAGTTTGAACCTTAAATTTGACTAGAGGAACATACATTTATTAATCAGGGAGACAGAACGGCTGTGAAGCAGGAAGATTAGGAATTTCCCACCACCAATGGAAATAGTGTGTGTGTGTGTGTGTGAGAGAGAGAGAGTGTGTGTGTATGTGTGTGTGTGTAGGAGAGGGGCTCTACAGATAAGCTGACTTTAGGTCTAGAAAAAACAGTTCTGCAATTTTGTCCTGATTTTTACAATTTGATTAGCAATACAAATATCAGAGTGTCCCAATTTCATGCCCCTTTTCATTTTTCTTCTTTCAATCAATCCCAGCAAGTGTTCACCCTCAAAGTCTCAAAATAATAGATAGAAATTGAGATTTAAAATGTGATTTCATTAATAGAATCAGCATGAGGGGCAGGACATAGGTCTTTTCTTTCTCTGTATTTGTTTCATTCCATCTGAGTCCAAAATAGTTCTCATTTGAGATATATGGCAACCAACATTCTAACAGGGTTTTCTCATGGTTTGGGTAAAATTTTCCTAAGAAAATTTGCACAAGAAAGTCCTTGTGTAATCTTTGAACAAATAAGGATGGCTGTTGCTAATCCTTTTACACAAAATTCCAGAGGGGGCTTGGGGAAATGAGTGCTAAATTCATTTTGGCCAATCTAGAATAGCCTGTTTGGGATTGAATAGAATAGCAAGTTCTTAAAAAGAAAAAAAAAATTGGTAAGAAATTGTTCGTGAAAGATCCTTTTCCCTCCAAATATCTGAAAATTGGGGTTGATTTTTATCACTAACACAAAGCTTCTTAATAGCAGCACTGTTGATATTAGGCTATGTAAATCTTTATTCAGATAGATGTGCACTGTAGGACGTATAGCATCCCCTGCTCCAGATGTAACAATCAAAAGTGTCTCCAAAAAAGAAGGGTCTCCAGGCATTGTCACATGTCCTAGATGACAAAACAACTCTCAGTTGAGAACCATTGATTTAATACCTTGAAAATACGTTGATTCTTTAGACAAGGTGACTATTTAGATTGGTAACAGTATTACCAATAGATATCTGTATGCAATATTATGTTTTATAACTTTAAGGAAATATTACATGTTCATTATAGTATGATGAATGTTACCTTTTTAACATCACTCCTGCCATCCAACCAGCAAAATGTAATGTTATCTTGACCATGGATTATTGAGCAATTGAGAGCAAAACAATGATAAAGATAAAAATTGTTGGATGACCCATAAAACCAATATTAGAATAAATAAGAACTGAAATAACCAGTAATTCTGTTTCTACAGCAAGGCCATTTTTGTATTTTATCTCCCTTTTAAGGAGCTATTTTTCATTCATAGCACTGCTGTAAATTATGCACAGCAGATTTCTTCATTTAATAGGTTCAGGTCAGAGAGTGATTGTATTTCAGCAGTTGGTATTCAGGGATTTTGTAATTTATGAGGTTTATTAATTTAGCAGATTATTTGCTTAAGATACCACCATCCCTTCATGAAGCGTTGACTGTGAGAATTTCTGGTCAGGTTCCTGGTTTCAAGAAAAGTTTTGGTATTTAGATCATGCACCTATTCCTCAACAATTAAATAAATTCTGGAAAATTTACCCATAGGTGTGGCTAGAAAGGAAGAAAAAGAACTATTTGTTTCTTTTGTGACTGTGAAAGAGGGTGGGTGGGAAGCAAAGGGTGGAGGGCTAGCACTTCATGTTCCCACAGAAGATTCAATAGGGAATGAAAACGTAAAAAGAAAAAAACATCAACAGGTAAGTGCTCACACAGGAAGTCCTTTCAGAATTAGGCCCCCTAAAGAGAGCAATCCCCAGCATTTTTGACAGGATCTACTGCTTCCTTCATCACATAAAATAGGCAAAAACAGAAAAGCAGAAAGATCCCCCTGCTGATTCAAAGTGGGAGAAAAAGTACTCAGTGATGGGTGATTTGGAGAGACATAGACAAGTTTTTTTTCTCCCTATTTAGAAATACAAACTGTTGCTACAAGGAGAAATGTTTTTAAAAGATCAGGTTATGGGAAACTAAATGACACGGATGGCAGGAGTTTGTGTATCCTTCACACTCCAAATCTGACCCTGGGTCAGAGCTTCTTTAAATGCCATTAACTGCGGGGAGACTTCTCAGCTGAGACATTTTACAGAACGTCCTTCTGGGGAGGGGCCTAGGTAACTGAAAGCTACACAACCGCACTAACATGAATCAGATATTTTTCTTTTAAAATGACTTCCCAGAACTTCCCTCATGTTCTGGTGGCTAAGACTCCATGTTCCCAAGGCAGGGCGCGCAGGTTTGTGCTCTGCCCAGGGAATGAGATCCTGCATGCCACAACTAAGAGTTTGTAGGCTGCAATTAAGAGTTCAAATGCTGCAACTAAAAATCCCACAGGCCACAGCTAAGACCTGGCCCAGCCAAATAAACACACACACACACACACACAAATAAATATCTTAAGAGTCGATGGAGGGAAGTGTGCACACAAAAGAAAGGCCTTGTGAGGACACAGAAAAGAGGCATCTGTCAGCAAGTCAAGGAGAGAGGCCTCAGGAGAAGCTTATTCCACTATTTTCTTGTTCTTGCATTTCTAGTCTTCAGAACTGTGAGAAAATAAGTTTCTCTTGTTTAAGCCTTCCCAGTCTGTTATTTTGTTATGGCAGCTCAAGCAGGTTAGTAAAATGCCTACTTGTTTGGTTGTGCTAATCGTAGGAGGGCAAGTGTTTCAATGTTTGAATGAATGGATAAAGTTAGTAAGCAAATAAAATTAATAAATGTGCTCCAAAAAAAAAAAAAAAGAGTCGATGGGACATTGTTATAAAATAAATAAATATATGTATAATATAGACTCTCCATGTTCTGCATGGAGAAAATCTCACAGCTTATCACTCTGGCCTCTGTTATACATAACATTTCAAGAATCCTCCTCCTTGGGTTAGTGCTAGCCTCTTCCTTGCCCTACACACAAGCTTCCAGCCGTTCCTCACCTCCACACTATGCTCTTACGAGCACAGTGAAGAAATGTGGAGTTTCCTCCCATCCTCTCTATTTGCAGCCTACCATCCTTGAAGCTGTAGTCAAGACTCATCTTGTACTGAAGCCTTATTTGAACTCCACTCTCTACACCCATCTTGAAATAATATCATTAATCTTCAAACGTTTGTGGTCCCTAATGTCTGGACTAGTCATTAGTCATTGCCATTCACTGTTTGTGTATTTTAATATTTTAGATGTGCTGTTTTATGTTCTTAATCATAGAGTAGGGACCTTAAATATAGAGATGATTAATACTGTGGCATATCCTTTCCACATGATTGGTATTTTTAAAATATTTAAGTGAAGTTAATTGAGAAGGAGGTGGTAGTTCCCTTTTGTTGCTTGTATAATCTGACGTTCAGCATCTCTCCTTTCTTTGGGAACCTCCCCATCAATTCCAAGCATCTTGACACAGGTACCTTGATACGGTACCATGATCCCAACTGACTCTCTGTTTTTAAGTTTTCTGATACTCTCTAAAATTGAATTTTTCCCTAGTAGGCAAAAGTAATGGATTTATCAGGCAGAATCTTTCTTGCCCACAAGTGAGTCATTAAAGCCGAGTTAGTATGGACTTTTTGCACAAAGTATGTATACTAATGTGTGTTTGCGTGTGTGCATTTGTAGAAGGGGTGAAGAAGTTCTCTCAACATTCAGATTATGCCCCTGGTTGCCGCCTATTGTAAAATAATGAGCTGCTTACAGCTACAGTCTACAGGTAAAAGAGGAGGTAAAATGATGCCGGCTAATAAATATAAGGCAAATGATTTTAACCCACATTTACTGAACATCTAGAAGAATATATGATGTGTGATAAGAATGTACGATGTGGTTATTCTCACTGAGACTTTTAAAATACACTCCGTTTTGAAGGCGCTCACTTTGTCATCCCAGCCCTTGCAAGCCAATGCCCTGTTTCTTTTCAATGTGCGTTGAAGGTGAGAGTGCTCAGTCGTGTCTGACCCTTTGTGACTCCATGGACTGTAGCCCGACAGGCTTCTCTGTTCATGGGATTTTTCACGTAAGAATACTGTAGTGGGTTGCCATTTCCTCCTCCAGAGGATCTTCCCTACCCAGGGATAGAACTGGCATTTCTTGTGTCTCCTGAATTTCAGGCAGATTCTTTACTGTAGAACCATTGGGGAAGCCTGATGTGCCTTGAACCAGGATCAAAATCTCTCGCAGGCAAGTCTGGAATCTACAAGGGGATCCTTTGTTCTTATAAAATTAACCTAAATTCACTACTTCATTATGATAACTTTGAAATTTAACATTACTTTCATACCATTGCGGGCTCTAGTTTAGAACTTTCCATAAGAGAGATAGATAGTACCTTCTTCTATCTCCTTTTTCCTCTTTCTGTATAGTTATTTTAAATGTTCACTGGTTTTCTTGAAACTTAGCAATCAGATAAAACTGTCTTGATTGATGTTACAGAATCATGGATTTCCTCACCAAACCAAAGGAAGCCTCCCTCATTATCTCTGGTCTCTTGAGCTGAGCCACGCTCATCTTCAGGTAAATGTACTTATTCCCTTATCTCCTCAAATCAGCTATCCACTTTTCTCCAGCCAAGCTTGAATGTAAATTGACAAGATCTCCAGTTGTCTTTGTGATTTCCCTGCAGAGTGCAGCTGGGTCCCTTTCAGTTTAAAAGAAACAGGTGTGGGGGTAACTCTGCTCAACCTTTAAAAAATTGCTGTCATAAAAGACAGAGATAGAATGGTGACTAAAATCTGTTTTGTTTTGTTTTTTTTTAATGGCAGAAGCATTGTACTCTTCTGGAATAAGAAATGTTTGCAACATAAAATAGGCTAATAACAAAGCATCAGGTTTAGTGGCTGCTTCTATTTGTTCTTCATATTTTTGGACAACAAGAAACTCTGATATTCAAGCTCACAGTTTTCAAAAGCCCCAAATACACTTAAAAAATTAGAAAGAGTGATGCTAGGAGTATTAGCTTTGAATCCTTCCAAATGTGATAAATACCAGGAGAGGTTTATCATAACAGAAGGAATGATAAGGAAAGAATTAAAAAGCATGGGGTTCTAGTCCCATTTGACATTATACTCTTGCCTGGAAAATCCCATTGAGGGAGGTACCTGGTAGGCTGCAGTCCATGGGGTCGCTAAGAGTCGGACACGACTGAGCGACGTCACTTTCACTTTTCTCTTTCATGCATTGGAGAAGGAAATGGCAACCCACTCCAGTGTTCCTGCCTGGAGAATCCCAGGGACGGGGGAGCCTGGTGGGCTGCCATCTATGGGGTCGCACAGAGTCGGACACGACTGAAATGACTTAGCAGCAGCAGCAGAGGTCTTTAACAGGTCTTGAGACTCTCTGAACCTCAGGATTCTCACCTATTAAGGGAGGAAATTGAACTAGATAACCTCTGAGTTACATTCTAGCACTAAAATTCAAGGGCNCTGGTGGGCTGCCATCTATGGGGTCGCACAGAGTCGGACACGACTGAAATGACTTAGCAGCAGCAGCAGAGGTCTTTAACAGGTCTTGAGACTCTCTGAACCTCAGGATTCTCACCTATTAAGGGAGGAAATTGAACTAGATAACCTCTGAGTTACATTCTAGCACTAAAATTCAAGGGCTCAAGCTGATATTTTCATTTCTTTTACTAATTTTATTTCCATTGGTGCCTAATGAATGCAACTTCTGTTTTTCCTAGAGAAGAAGAGAGAAATGTGAAAATAAAAATGGTAACAATTTTAGACTTTCCATAACAAGAGGCCAGAGATGCTAACAAGGAAGTTGAGTTTGTGGAGATATAAGGGGAAAGCAATTACCTGTTAATGTTCCAGTCTTAGACATGAGAGTGCATAAAATTAACTGTCTTAAACATCCTTAGACTCTCTTAATTAGTTAATATTCCATTAAAAAAAAAAAAAACAGTTCAGCCAGGGTATGTTCTGCTCATGATGATGGTAGAAGTTCAAGGATAATCCCCTTAATTTATAGATGATAAAACTGAAAGCCAGGGAGGTTTTACAATCATAAAACTCATCTTATACTAGGCAAAGGAAAAAGGAGAGCAGTTTGCTGTTGTTCGGTCACCAAGTNAAAAAAAAAAAAACAGTTCAGCCAGGGTATGTTCTGCTCATGATGATGGTAGAAGTTCAAGGATAATCCCCTTAATTTATAGATGATAAAACTGAAAGCCAGGGAGGTTTTACAATCATAAAACTCATCTTATACTAGGCAAAGGAAAAAGGAGAGCAGTTTGCTGTTGTTCGGTCACCAAGTTGTGTCTGACTCGTTGCAAACCCCATGGACTGCAGTATGCCAGGCTTCCCTGTTCCTTACCATCTCTCAGAGTTTGCCCAAGTTCATGTCCATTGAATCAGTGATGCTATCCAAACATCTCCTCCTCTGTCACTCTCTTCTCCTCCTGCCTTCAATCATTCCCAGTGTCAGGGTCTTTTCCAATGAGTGGGCTCTTCACATAAGGTGGCCAAATTATTGGAACTTCTGCTTCAGCATCAGTGCTTCCAAAGAGTATTCAGGGTTGATTTCCTTTAGGATTGACTGGTTTGATTTCCTTGCTTTCCAAGAGACTCTCAAGAGTCTTTGCCAGCACCACAGATCAAAAGCATCAATTCTTTGGCACTCTGCCTTCTTTATTGTCCAGCTCTCACATCGTGCATGACTACTAAAAAGACCATAGCCTTGACTATATGAACTTTNATTCAGGGTTGATTTCCTTTAGGATTGACTGGTTTGATTTCCTTGCTTTCCAAGAGACTCTCAAGAGTCTTTGCCAGCACCACAGATCAAAAGCATCAATTCTTTGGCACTCTGCCTTCTTTATTGTCCAGCTCTCACATCGTGCATGACTACTAAAAAGACCATAGCCTTGACTATATGAACTTTGATTCACTGGTTTATGTAACTGGAAAATCCAAGTGGATGTTAGGGCTTCAAGGCATAGCTGAAGTTACTGGTTCCAATGATATCTTGTGTCTATGTTTCTCTCCATCACTTGTCCCTGCTTTTCTTTGTACTGGTTTCATCCTCCAGTAGGCTTGCTCCATATGAGAGTAAGACAGCTGCCTGAAGTACTGGCCTCTGGTGTGCTTAACACAGGAGACAAATATTCTGCCTTGTTACCCACAGCATGTTTGCAAACCATTTAGATGGGCTGGGCTGGAGACAAGAACTTGTAAGGGCCACCTGTCTAGCCCTGAGATAAGTGAGGCCATTTGATGTCAGCAAGGTGGGGGGTGGGGGTGGTAATCCATGAAGGAAAAAGATGCTGAGTTCCTGACATGAATTATGATGTCCTTTCTGTCCTATTCCAACAGGTAGGTGCTTCCTAGTGGTAGGCAGCACCACCTAATAATGAATCAATGTAATTTCAAGGCTTACATAGGCAGAAATGACACCCAGGCCACATCCTCATCTCATACCTCTGGAGTTTGGAAAGGCATTTGAGACACTTATTTCATCTCCAATGAACTATCAGAGTGAGGCTGATCAGATTGCCTAATTAGCCAACTTCCTGCTTTATTGCCTGGAATAAATAATGTCTCCTGCTTCCCCGGTGGCTCAGTCAGTAAAGAATCCATCTGCAATGCAGGTCACCTGGATTCGATCCCTGGGTTGGGAAGATCCCCTGGAGGAGGCATGGCAACCCACTCCAGTGTTCTTGCCTGGAGAATCCCATGGACAGAGGAGCCTGGCCGGCTACAGCTCAGGGGTCACAAAGAGTTGACACAGCTGAGCTACTAAGCACAGGACTGGGAAGAGTGACTGTATTTAACTTGCTTATGCAATCCTTCTGTGCAATTGAGAAAAAAATTACATTTTCCCCCCAAATATATCTTACCTGCTACCCTTTATATTTTATTCACCTGCTTTGTAACAGAAACCTTGAGCTCTATTAAAGACTTTTCTAAACAGAAAGTGTTTAATTCAATATTTGTTTCCTAAGGCAATGGCACCCCACCCCAGTACTCTTGCCTGGAAAATCCAATGGACGGAGTAGCCTGGTGGGCTGCAGTCCATGGGGTCGCTAACAGTTGGACAGGACTGAGCGACTTCACTTTCACTTTTCTCTTTCATGCATTGGAGAAGGAAATGGCAACCCACTCCAGTATTCTTGCCTGGAGAATCCCAGGGATGGGGGAGCCTGGTGGGCTGCCGTCTATGGGGTCACACAGAGTCGGACACGACTGAAGTGACTTAGCAGCAGCAGCAAGGCAGTCAAGGCGATGGTTTTTCCAGTGGTCATGTATGGATGTGAGAGTTGGACTGTGAAGAAAGCTGAGTGCTGAAGAATTGATGCTTTTGAACTGTGGTGTTGGAGAAGACTCTTGAGAGTCCTTTGGACTGCAAGGGGGTCCAGCCAGTCCATCCTAAAGGAGATCAGTCCTGGGTGTTCATTGGAAGGACTGATGCTAAAACTGAAACTCCAATACTTTGGCCACCTCATACAAAGAGCTGACTCATTGAAAAAGACCCTGATGCTGGGAGGGATTGGGGGCAGGAGGAAAAGCGGACGACAGAGGATGAGATGGCTGGATGGCATCACTGACTCGATGGACATGAATCTGAGTGAGCTCTGGGAGTTGGTGATGGATAGGGAGGCCTGGTGTGCTGCGATTCATGGGGTCACAAAGAGTCAGACACGACTGAGCTACTGAACTGAACTGAACTGAACTGAGCTGAAGGCTGCTGTTACAAAGGGCCACAAACTGCGAGGCTCAAGGGAACACAAATTTAGTGTCTTCTGGTTCTGGAAGCCAGAAGTCTGAATCAAGCTTCTCTGAATCAAGCTCTCTCTGAGACTTTACAAGAGAGAAGCCTTCCTTACCTTTCCCTGGCTTCTGGTGGTTTGCCCCCTAGCTCTGCCACTCCCTGGCTAGAAGCCGCATAACCCCAGTTGGTCTCTGCTTCCATCTCCACATGGCATTTTCCCTGTGTCTCTGTCTTCACATGGTTATCATCTTTTAAGGACACGAGTCATATTTAGATTGGGGGCTTCCCCAGTGGCTCAGTGGTAAAGAATCCGCCTGCAATGCAGGAGACTCAGGTTTGCTCCCTCGGTCAGGAAGATCCCCTGGAGGAGGAAACGGCAACACACTCCAGTATTTTTGCCTCAAAAATCCCATAGACAGAGGAGCCTGGTGGGCTACAGTCCATGAGGTCGCAAAGATTCAGACATGACACTGAGCATGCATATTAGATTAAGGGTGTACCTTTCTCCAGAACGACCTCATCCTGGTTAATTATATCTACAGCCTCTCTGTTTCCAAACAAAGTTAGTTTCTGGGATTCTTGGGGTTAAGACTTCACATATCTTTCTGGGAGACACACGATTCAACCCATAACAGTCCTTGGCCGAATGAAGGGTTACAACCAATGAAGCTGCTGGCTGTTGAACTCTGATTATAGTAGTATTTTTCTAGGTCTGCTCTGCTGCCTTCCTTGACTCTCCTTCTCTTTTTCCTCTCCCTTCTCAGTTGTCCAATGTGCTGCCAACCCCCAGAGACGGATAAGGTCTCGTATTTAATTTCTGAGAACATTTTTCACATTTATTAATTCATCAGATCTTATGACTGACACATGAAGTAAAGTAGGCAAACTTCATTATCTCTTTTCAGTTAGTGACAGAGAGGCAGACAGACAGAAATATGAAATGACTTGCCGAAGTTCATTCAGTTAGGTGAGAAAGCTGGAGTTAGAATGAGATTGCTGAGCACTCCCATTCTTCTATCTGCAAATGCCCTCCAGACCCATAGATCTGGAGAAATACAAATGGACCTTTCCTTTCTCATGTGCCACAGCTTCCCTGGGCCGTCCTGTGCCCACCTGTGTCTATTTTTCACTCTACACTGATGATGATCCACACAGCTCTGAATGTGTCCCGAGAGCTTTCCTCGGGGATGCACCCCTATTTCAAGTGCAGAGTGAGCATCTTCACTTGGAATTTCTTTCAGTATGGCAAGTCTGTTCCTATTCTGGAATTTCCCCATCTCTGTTAATGACCACACCAGTAGCCCGAGGCAGAAATTCAGGACTTTTTTCTACTCTTCCTTCACTGCGCACAGCTAACTCAGTGCTAGGTCACATGGAATTTACCCCTAAACTTTCAGTCTGTTTCTTCCTCTCCATCCCAGTTACCACTGCTTTATGTTTAGTCCCTCAGCAGTTCTGCCTGGACTGTGGTTTTCTGTCTCCCAGACACTCTCCGCTCCAACACACCCTTCAAACCCACTGCTGCAAGGGTCACTCATCAAAATGGCCAATCTAAAGCTCTCCAATAGCTGTGAGAACCAAACTGTAGGAGAAACATTGTTGGACACAGTACTGGAAACAGCAGGGAGATTACGGGGGTCAATATGGCAGGAAGGTGGTCACGTTAATACAACTGCACAAAGATAGTCTTAACATCCTAAGCCACCAAAGAATCTCTCAAAGGAGAATTTCGGTAAATGAAAACGATTGGCAAATCGGGGGATGGGATACGTGGGAACTGTCTGTACTGTCTGTTTAATTTTTCTCTAAACCTAAAACTGCTCTCAAAGAATCCACTGTGGCTCAGCTGGTAAAGAATCCGTCTGCAATGCGGGAGACCTGGATTTGATCCCGGGGTTGGGAAGATCCCTGGGGAAGGGAAAGGCTACCCACTCCAGTATTCTGGCCTGGAGAAGTCCATGGACTGTATAGTTCATGGGGTTGTAAAGAGTCAGACACAACCGAGCAACTTTCACTTCACAAATAATAAAATCTATCTATTAAAAAATGAATTCATGAGGGTTAAGAAAGGAATCTTCTTATTACAAGTAGTTAAAAAATAGTATAAATAAAACTAAGCATAATTGCTTTTAGATATTACAACTGATCTACATCCACGTTTAGTGTTAAGAGGACTGAAAGGAAGCCCATTTACTCAGTCATATTAAAACCTAACTTGCCGATATACTGCCTGGCTCTAAATTGCAAGTTTCATAAGCACTAAAAATTGGCTGACCTGCTTCACCATAGTAATTGAAAGGGATTATTACTGACAATTAGCTAGCATGCAATAGTAATAGATAATTTACTTTTTCCAAATATTTTGCAAGCAAGCACTTTTTTTTTTTAAAGGAAACACATTAGACAGTTGTGTCTTGGCAAATTACAATGCATCTTTTATTTCTTGACAAATAATTCATAATGCAATATTTTTTAAAGCCCATAATTCTAATGTGGCTGTTATATTCATTATGTCTACAGACATTTTATCAGGATAAGTATTCAGTGAAACATGTGGGGACTTAGCCTCACAGCCCACTTTTTTTTTTTAAAGGAAACACATTAGACAGTTGTGTCTTGGCAAATTACAATGCATCTTTTATTTCTTGACAAATAATTCATAATGCAATATTTTTTAAAGCCCATAATTCTAATGTGGCTGTTATATTCATTATGTCTACAGACATTTTATCAGGATAAGTATTCAATGAAACATGTGGGGACTTAGCCCCACAGCCCTCATTATGGCTGATAGTCCCCCCCTTGTAGCGTGGGCAAAGCATAGGGAAGAGGACTTTTCTAGCCAGATTTTGCCTTTGGAGGAAAATGAGATCATTTTCAATACAAATGTTTAAACTCCTCCAACCTCAGCTATTCTATTATGTTCTTCCCAAGATATATATTTTTTTAGCTTAGTGAAAAATAAAGGTATGGCATATCTAGATGTATATCTTTTTCTTCCCACATAACTGAACAAGAATACACAGAAGAACTATACAAAAAAGATCTTCATAACCCAGATATCATGATGGTGTGATCACGTACCTAGATCCAGATATCCTGGAATATGAAGTCAAGTGGGCCTTAGAAAGCATCACTATGAGTAAAGCTAGTGGAGGTGATGGAATTCCAATGGAGCTATTTCAAATCCTGAAAGATGATGCTGTGAAAGTGCTGCACTCAATATGCCAGCAAATTTGGAAAACTCANAAGATCTTCACGACCTGGATAATCACGATGGTGTGATCACTCACCTAGAGCCAGACATCCTGGAATGTGAAGTCAAGTGGGCCTTAGAAAACATCTTACGAACAAAGCTAGTGGAGGTGATGGAATTTCAGTTGAGCTATTTCAAATCCTGAAAGATGATGCTGTGAAAATGCTGCACTCAAAATGCCAGCGAATTTGGAAAACTCAGCAATGGCCACAGGACTGCGTTTTCATTCCAATCCCAAAGAAAGGCAATGCCAAAGAATGCTCAAACTACTGCACAATTGCACTCATCTCACACGCTAGTAAAGTAATGCTCAAAATTCTCCAAGCCAGGCTTCAGCAATACGTGAACAGTGAACTTCCTAAATATCAGGGAACTGCAAATCAAAACCACAATGAATTTTCACATCATACTTGTGAGAATGACTGTCATCAAAAAGATAGCAAATTATAAATGTTGGCAAGGATGTGGGTAAAAGGAAACCCTCACATGTGGAATGTATACTGGTACAACCATTATAGAATATATTATGGAGATTCCTCAAAAAATTAAAAATAGAACTAACATCGTGTTTAACATGCTGATTTGTGTCTGACTCTTTGCAACCCAATGGACTGTAGCCTACCAGGCTCCTCTGTCCACAGGATTTATACAATCTAGCAATTCCAATTATACGTATTTTTCTGAAAACAAACAAATGAATGAACAAAAAACATTAGTTAGAAAATATACATGCACCCCAATGTCCTTTGCAGCATTATTTACAACAGCAAAGATATTTAGGAACCTAAGTGCACATCACTGGATGAATGGATGAAGATCGATGTGGTACATTTATATAATGGAATATTACTCAGCCATATAAAAAATGAAATCTTGCCGTTTACAACAACATGGATGGAGATAGAGCATTAAACATTAAGCCATGCAGCTAATGCTCCTTATATCTTTTCCTGCTCTTTATCTGTAAATTGAAAAAGATCCTGCTATGGTTTGAATGTTTGAAATTCTAGACTTGAGAGATTATGGCATCAGGAGAAGGGGCTTTGGGGAGGTTGCTTAGGTTATGAAGGTGGAATCCTCATGAAAAGGATTAATGTTTTTATAAAAAAGACCCCACAGGTCTGCTTACCCTCTTCTGTGAGAATGCACAGAGATGTCACCAGCTATAGGCTAAAAAAGGTCTTCACCAGAACGCAACCATCCTGGTACCTTGATCTTGGATTTCCCAGCCCCCAGAAGTGTGATAAATAAATCTGTGTTGTTTACAAGCTTCCCATCTGTGATATTTTATTGTAGCAGCTCACATAGACCAAGATAGATACTTTCTTTATTTTAGGCTTGAATGTTTAATGCTTTCTCAGTTTAGAATTACATTGACCTACTTCAAAAATGGCTACCATTTATTTTATTTTTTAGGAAGTGCTCCTTCCTGCTACATTTCCTAAAAGAGTTTGCATCTGACAAGCATTATTTCTTTAAATGTTTGATAGGATTCACCAATTAAATCATCTGGGCCTAGAGCTTTCTCTGCTGGGAGGTTTTTCATTAAAAAAAATTCAATTTCTTCAAGTAAAGAGTTATTCAGATTTTCTGTTTCTTTTTTTGTCAGTAGCATAAGTTATATTTTTCAAAGAATTTGTCTGTCATATAAATTGATGAATTTATTGGTATAAGGATACTCGTGCTGCTGCTGCTGCTAAGTCACTTCAGTCGTGTCCGACTCTATGCGACCCCATAGACGGCAGCCCATCAGGCTCCCCCCTCCCTGGGATTCTCCAGGCAAGAATACTGGAGTTGGTTGCCATTTCCTTCTCCAAGGATACTCGTAATATTCCTTATTTTCCATTTAATTCTTTAAGATCTACACTGAATATTGTTGTTTAGTTGCTAAGTCCAACTCTTTGCAACCCCATGGACTGTAGCACACCAGCCTCTTCTGTCTTCCACTATCTCCCTGAGTTTACTCAAATTCATGTCCATTGAGTCAATGATGCTGTCTAACCTTCTCATCCTCTGCTGCTCCCTTCTCCTTTTCCCTCAATCTTTCCGAACATGAGGGTCTTTTCCAATGACTCAGCTCTTTGCAGCAGGTGGCCAGAGTATTGGAGCTTTAGCTTCAGCATCAGTCCTTCCAATGAATATTCAGGGTTGATTTCTTTCAGGATTGACTTATTTGATCTCCTTGCAGTCCAAGGAACTCTCAAGAGTCTTCTCCATTACCAAAATTCAAAAGCATTAGTTCTTCGGCACTCAGCCTTCTTTATGGTCAACATCTCATATCCATACATGACTACTGGAAAAAACGTAGTTTTGACTATACAGAACTTTGTTGGCAAAGTGATGTTTCTGCTTTTTAATACACTGTCCCTTCCCTGGTAGCTCAGATGGTAAAGAATCTGCCTACCATGCAGGAGATCAGGGTTCAGTCCCTAGGTCGGGAAGATCTCCCAGAGAAGGAATGGCAACCCACTCAAGTATTCTTGCCTGGAGAATTACCTGGACAGAGGAGTCTTGCAGACTACACTCTATGGCGTTGTAAAGAGTTGGACACCACTGAGCCACTAACACACACACAATACGCTGTCTAGGTTTGTCAGAGCTTTTCTTCCCAGGAGCAAGCGTCTTTTAATTTCATGGCTATAGTCCTGTCTGCAGTGATTTTAGAGCCCAAGAAAATAAAACCAGTCACTGCTTCCATTATTTCCTCCATGTATTTGCCATGAAGTGATGAGACCAGATGCCATGATCTTAATTTTTTAAATGTTGAGTTTCAAGCCAGCTTTTTCACTCTCATCTTTCACCCTCATCAAGAGGCTCTTTAGTTCCTCTTAACTTTCTGTCATTAAAGTGGTATCATCTGCATATCTGAGGTTGCTGATGTTTCTCCCAGCAGTCTTGATTCCAGCTTGTGATTTATCCAGCCTGGCATTTCACATGATGTACTCTGCATAGGAGTTAAATAAGCAGGGTGTCAGTATACAGCCTTGTTGTACTCATTTCACAATTTTGAACTAGTCAGTTGCTACATGTGTGGTTCTAACTGTTCCTTCTTGACCTGCATACAGATTTCTCAGGAGACAGGTAAGGTGATCAATACTCCCATCTCTGGAAGAATTTTCCAGTTTGTTGTGATCCATACAATCAAAGGTTTTAGGATAGTCAATGAAGCAGAAGTTTTTCTGGAACTCCCTTGCTTTCTCCATGATCCAATGAATGTTGGCAATTTGACTGGTTCCTCTGCCTCTTCAAAATGCAGCTGGTACACCTTTTTTATTCTTCACAGTTCTCTCTCTTTCTCTTTGTTTTTATCAGTCTAGCTAGGAATTTATCATTTTTGTTAAGCTTTCCAAAGAGCTGTGTTTGGGGCTTTGGTAATTTTTTCTGTTGTTTCCTATTCTTATTTTAATAATTTCTCTTTCCCACTTATTCTGAGTTTGCTTTTGTCTAACTTTTTAAATTGGAAACTTAAGTTACTATTTTTATAATTTCTTTCCTAACATATTTATTTAGAACTGTAACTTTTTCTTCAAGCACTGTTTTAGCTGCATCTCATACATTTTGATATGTTATATTCATTATCATTCAGTTTGAAACCTTTTGTTTTTTATTTATTTTTGGCTGCACTTGGTCTTCCTTGTTGTGTGCAGGTTTTCTCTAGTTGTGGCAAACAGGGGCTGTTCTCTAGTTGTGGTGCCTGGCGCCGGAGGGCTTAGAGGAACTATTCCATGTTCAAGGTTGGTGAGGAGATATCCCTCGTCCAAGGTGAGGAGCAGCACCTGTGCTTTGCTGGAGCAGCCATGAAGAGATACCCCATGTCCAAGGTACGAGAAACACAAGCAAGATGGTAGGTGTTGCAAGAGGGCATCAGAGGGCAGACACACTGAAACCATACTCACAGAAAACTAGTCAATCTAATCACACTAGGACCACAGCCTTGTCTAACTCAAGGAAACTAAGCCACACCCTGTGGGGCCACCCAAGAAGGGCGGGCATGGTGGAGAGGTCTGACAGAATGTGGTCCACTGGAGAAGGGAATGGCAAACCACTAAAGTATTCTTGCCTTGAGAACCCCATGAACAGTACAAAAAGGTAAAATGATAGGATACGGAAAGAGGAACTCCCCAGGTCAGTAGGTGCCCAATATGCTACTGGAGATCAGTGGAGAAATAACTCTAGAAAGAATGAAGGGATAGAGCCAAAGCAAAAACAATACCCAGCTGTGGATGTGACTGGTGATAGAAGCAAGGTCTGATACTGTAAAGAGCAATATTGCATTGGAACCTGGAATGTCAGGTCCAGGAATCAAGGCAAATGGAAGTGGTCAAACAGGAGATGCCAAGAGTGAACATCGACATTCTAGGAATCAGCGAACTAAAATGGACTGGAATGGGTGAATTTAACTCAGATGACCATTATATCTACTACTACGGGCAGGAATCCCTTAGAAGAAATGGAGTAGCCATCATGGTCAACAAAAGAGTCCGAAATGCAGTACTTGGATGCAATCTCAAAAACGACAGAATGATCTCTGTTCGTTTCCAAGGCAAACCATTCAATATCACAGTAATCCAAGTCTATGTCCCAACCAGTAACACTGAAGAAGCTGAAGTTGAATGGTACTATGAAGACCTACAAGACCTTTTAGAACTAACACCCAAAAAAGATGTCCTTTTCATTATAGGGGACTGGAATGCNGAGAGGGTGGGATGATTTGGGAGAATGGCATTGAAACATGTATACTATCATGTAAGAAAGAAAGCGCCAGTCTATGTTCGATACAGGATACAGGATGCTTGGGGCTGGTGCACGGGGATGATCCAGAGAGAGGATATGGGGTGGGAGGTGGGAGGGGGTTCAGGATTGGGAGCTCGTATACACCCATGGCAGATTCATGTCAATGTATGGCAAAACCAATATAGTATTGTAAAGTAAAATAAAGTAAAAATAAATTTTTAAAAAAGAATATAAGCAGGAAATTCTGAGAAAAAGTTCACTTATATGACACCATTAAAATCTGTTTCAAAGCCACAATAATCAAAATGGTATATAGTTTGACTTAATCAGCTACAGGATAACTCAGACTTCAATGAATGCTGAACAAAGAATTACAAAGGAGGAAGTGAAAATTACTCCAAAATGTTGAAAATATTATTTGAAAATAGGTTAGCCATTTGGCAACTATATTTTAAATCATATCACAGCTCAGGTATTAAGGAGTTAAACATTAAATAGTTAAAATTTTAATAGACCAGAACAAAAAGCAAATATTCATTTGCTCTTTCTCAGGGAGGCTTAAGTCGCTGTAAATTAGTTTATGCGATGTTGTTGTTGTTGTCCAGCTCTTTGTGACCCCATGGACTGCAGCATGGCAGGCTTCCCTCTCCTTCACTATCTCCCGGCTGCTGCTGCTGCTGCTGCTAAGTCACTTCAGTCGTGTCCGACTCTGTGTGACCCCATAGACGGCAGCCCACCAGGCTCCCCCATCCCTGGGATTCTCCAGGCAAGAATACTGGAGTGGGTTGCCATTTCCTTCTCCAATGCATGAAAGAGAAAAGTGAAGTCGCTCAGTGGCTCAGTCTGTCCGACTGTTAGCGACCCCATGGACTGCAGCCCACCAGGCTACTCCGTCCATTGGATTTTCCAGGCAAGAGTACTGGGGTGGGGTGCCATTGCCTTCCCCAACTATCTCCCGGAGTTTGCTCAAATTCATGTCCATTGAGTTGGCGATGCTATCTAACCATCTCATCCTCTGTTGCCCTCTTCTCCTTTTGCCTTCAGTCTTTACCAGCATCAGGGTCTTTTCCCATGAGTCGGCTCTTTGCATCAGGTTGCCAAAGTGTTAGAGTTTCAACTTCAGCATCAGTCCTTACAATGAATATTCAGAGCTGATTTCCTTTAGGATTGACTGGTTTAACTTTCTTTCAGTCCAAGGGACTCTCAAGAGTCTTCCCCAGCACCATAATTTGAAGGCATCAGTTCTTCGGTGCTCAACCTTCTTTATGGTCCAGCTCTCACATCCATACATGACTACTGGAAAAAACCATTGCTTTGACTATATGAACTTTTGACGTCTTTACTTTTTAATATGCTGTCTAGGTTTGTCATAGCTTTCATTTCAAGGAGCAAGCAAGTTTATACAATAGGTTTATCAATTTTCTAAACCTCCTCTCCAACCAGTATTTTACATTTTAAACCCTCCTGTGTTATCCCTGCCTATATACCATAGCCATCTGTTTTCTTCTTTAATTAACTGGGCCCATTTTTATCCTGTCTAAACCCACTTCTAGTAATATAGATTTATTGAATGTATTGATTTATTGTTATGCTGCCATTTAACAAACTACTTTTAAGGAAAGATTGAGGTATTAAATGTGAACTACTCTGTACTCTGGACTGTATTTTCAACCTAATAGTTGTTTCTAATAAGAAAATCATCTGAAGTAAATGAGGATCCTAAATGTTCTTTCTGTAAAGGCTGATTTCTACATGTGATCTGTGAGAAGACCACTCCACTCAATATATTTTGCTAATTGCCTGTGGGAAGTGTGATTTCAGATGTAAAGAAATAAGCCTCCAATCTTATCATTTGCCAAGCTTAAAATGATAAGTAGGTGAAGGTTAATTGCAGCTTCTCAGGAGGTTAGTTTCATAGCTAACAATACATGAGCTTTGCAGAATAGGCAGACTCTCTGCTAAGCACTTAGACCTGCTATACCTGCAGGGAAAAAAAAAAAGTATCTGTCAGAAAGAAATCAGTCCATCTTACGTGAAGAACAAAATCATGGCTGCCAAGGTGGAAAAGGGGGAGGGGAGAGGTGGACTGGGAGTCTGAGGTCAGTAGATGCCAACTATTACATTTAGAATGGATAAACAACAAGGTCTTACTGTATAAAACAGGAAACTATATCCAATCTCCTGGGATAAACCATCATGAAAAAGAATGTTTATATGTGTATAACTGAATCTCTTTGCTGTGTAGGAGAAATTAGCACAATGTTGTAAATCAATGATAATTCAGTTTTTTTAATGGGACTTTTTTAAAACAAGGAAATCAGTTAATCTTAAAAACTTCTTAGGATCAGCCAAAACTCCACACCGGACTATTAAATTCCATGTCTTCAAGATTTCACCTAGGACCAAGAATAAAAACATTAGTATAGTTATGTTCACAGTGTGTAAGTTAATTGTCCTTCATCCAAGTTGAGGGGACACTTTTCCTTGATGTTAAGAGAACCTGAGTATCTGCCCTTCATTGCTTGGGGAGGCAGAATCCCAGTGGATCAGATGATGCTCTGAGGGCTAGCCCAGGGGCAGTCAGAATGCCACCTCAGGGGTCTAATGGGAACAAGAGAGAACAGGATACAGGGCACACTCAGCGACGAGGAGAGTCAGATGCAATTCACAGGGGTTTTTCTTTAGATGTCTAGGTGTTAGGCTTCATCCTCAATTTCAAGTCTTTGGCAGTTACTAAAGGAAATTCAACCATTGGGGCACATTCCTAGTAGGAACTTTCAAAGATGCTATCAGTTCAGTTCAGTCGCTCAGTCGTGTCCGACTCTTTGTGACCCCATGAATCACAGCACGCCAGGCCTCCCTGTCCATCACCAACTCCCGGAGTTTGCTCAGACTCACGTCCATCGAGTTAGTGATGTCATCCAGCCATCTCATCCTCGGTCGTCCCCTTTTAAAGGATAACAAAAGAACATAGAACCTTCCAAGTGGGTCTGACTCAATATGATATTTTTCATGGTCTGAATCTTCTCAGGGCTAAACTAATAATAACAATAATAATAATATTCTATTTTCTTATTTCTCAGATGCAAGGGTTGTTTTGTTTTCCACACATTAACATCTCTTCAGTGAAGATACAGCTTACATGTGTCGAAAGAAACTCACTAGCCACTGGTAAAGGGGTGATTCTCAATCTTCACCGCACATTGACATCATCCAGAGGACTTTAAAAATACTGATAACAGGCTGCTAGTTTACCTGGTTAGAGATGCAGCCTGAGTGCGTGCATTCATGCTGCATTTCAGTTATGTCTGACTCTTTGCAACCCCATGGACTGTAGCCTGCCAGGCTCCTCTGTCCATGGGATTCTCCAGGCAAGAATACTGGAATGGATTGGCATGCCCTCCTCCAGGGGATCTTCCTGACCCAGGGATCAAATCCACCTCTCTCTCATCTCCTGCATTGGCAGGTAGGTTTCTTACCACTAACGCCACCTGGGAAGCCCGCAGCCTGAGAATGTGGGCTTTTTTTTAAGTTCCCCAGGTAATTCTAACATGCGGCCAAGGTTGAGAATGCAGGAAAGGAAAGAGTGGGTGGCAGGTACTCAGAGACAGTTTTTATTGCCTGGATGTATTCCCTGATAGCTCAGCTGGTAAAGAATCTGCCTGCAATGCAGGAGACCCTGGTTTGATTCCTGGGCTGGGAAGATCCCCTGGAGAAGGGAAAGGCTACCCACTCCAGTATCTTGGCCTGGAGAATTCCATGGACTGTATAGTCTATGGGGTCGCAAAGAGTCGGACATGACTGAGCGACTTCCACTTTCACTTGGAAAATTAATGAGATGTGTGGGTGAGAGTCTATCAGCTCATCAGTCTGTTACTTCTGTGGAGTTATTTGCATTAACCGGTAGATTTAAATTTCCATCGTAACTGTTACTTAAAAGATCTTTTAAAAGATTCCCCTACAAGGTAACATAGAAAAGAAAATATATAACAATTGCACACTGGACAATGTGATTAAAAGCAATAAAAATTGCCAAAGTTCTGAGACCAAATCACAGATTTTCAATTGGTAGGACCAGTTGATGTGCTAAGAACTATCATTCAGATGTCCAAATACGTCACAAGCTTCCAGCTACTTTCCAAAAACTCTTTAGTTATGTGTAATTCAATTACTGACAATACAAACAAAGTAACCAAGAGGGAAATGCAAACAAACAAAATCCCACAGAACCCACAGTATTCTGCAGGACTTCCCTGGTGTTCAGTGGATGAGTCTGCCTGCCAATGCAGGGGTCACGGAATGCCCCTCATGCCGCGGAACAGCCAAGTCCGTGAGCCACGACTCCTGAGCTCAAGTGCTGCAACTACTGAAGCCCACATACCTCAGAGCCTGTGCTGGGCAGCAAGAGAAGCCGCTGCAATGGGAAGCCTGCACCCCACGAGTGGCTCCCGCTGGCAGCAGTTAGGGAAAGCCTGCAAGCAGCAGCAAAGACCCAGCACAGTCAGTGCATACATAAATAATTTAAAAACAAATAAATAATTCTGCAGCATCACAAAGATGCTGACAAGGTCTAGATCGTCAGCAGGGGTGACCTGACTCTTACACATACACGTATGGCCAAGGGCCATACCTGAGAGAGAGTGAGAGCCACTTTAGACCCCAACTGTGACTGTCATTCTGAAGAAGAAAGTATTCATGTATTTCTGAATATAAATATGTGCTGTCATAAATTAGATTTTTTAAATGTTGTATTTGGTTTTGGTTTTCTCCAAAAGAACTAATATTAAGTCAGTGGTGAATTTTACAATCTACAACAAAAGCTTCTTACAACTGAGAAATACTCTAATAATACAGTAGCTGTGTGCTGAATCTTATTATTTTCCATGCAATGCCCAAAGGCTTTAAGTGAATCATCTTGCTTAATCTTTGTTTTACTTACATATTTTTATTTTCACCATTTTAGAAATGAGATATTGATGCACAAAGGGGTTAAGTAACTTGCCCAAGGCCACACAGCAGGCCAGGATTTGAATCCAGATGGTCTAACTCCGAGTCTCATGCACTTAACCATTTGGTTACAGGCCACTGGGATTTCTGCACAGAGGGTGTACCCCATGCAACACACTCAATAAGGATTTAATGAGCACCTATTAAGTGCTATAAACACTGTTATAGTAACTAGAGATACTAGCAAATAAAATAGTCAAGGTCTCAACCTTATTAGAACTGATATTCTAAGAGAGAAAAGCAAATAATAAGTAAAGCTCAAGATATTTTTAAACAGTAAACACTATACCAAAAATTGAACAGGCTAGTGGAGATAGAAGGTTTGGGATAGTCACCACTGACCTCTCTGAGGAAGTGAGGTTTGAACAAGTAGAGCATGTGGGTGGGGGAGGGAGCCAGGGGTAAAAGCTTTGGGGCAGGACCTGATCCGCAATGGCCTCCAAGCCCCAAGACTGCACAAACACTCCTTCAACATTTCATATTTTAGTCTCTGCTTGAGATTTGATTCCAAAAAGGCAGTGTCTGATTTGACTTTGTTCCAGTGTCTGCCTCTTAAAAGATGCCATGACTAGGACCCCAACCACTAAATCCAATCTGAGTGCTGTTTGCAGAAAGGTGGGGAGGGTGCAGCCAACAAGAAAAGCAAAAGGGTAGGTTATATTTATGTCATATTTGGATTAATGAATGCTGCTTATGTCTGTGCCTTTAATTTCTGGGATGTGGTGGGGGGCAGGTAGTTGTTTTAGTGTGTCTGTGTGTCTGTGTGTTTATAAAAGCAAGTCTTTAAGAAATGGTAGAAAGCAAGGAAGCTCATTTCTAATTCCAGCAGAAAACAAACAGCGAAGGGGGATGTTATCTTCAGTATTGACTTTATAGCTCAGGATACTAAACACTCACAAATTTATTTAGCTCAGAAAACAACAGAACTTCCATAACTCAGTCAAAACTGGGGCCACAGCCACTTTTATCTAATAAAAATTTCCAAGCAATGAACACAGAAATTGCTCCCTCTAAGCTACTCAAAACAGAGCTGGGAATTTTTTTCTCATGGCATAAAGAGCCACACTGTTGATTTTTTTTTTAATTATTCTTTGGGCCTTGCTGATCTGAAAATCTGTCTCAACATGGGCTATAGAGTCACAAAAACCGGTTTCTCAACCCAGAGCAACTACATATTGATATGAGCTCAGATAAGCTAATTAGTCTCAATCAGCGCAACCTACTCCAGTACTCTTGCCTGGAAAATCCCATGGATGGAGGAGCCTAGTGGGCTGCAGTCCATGGGGTCGCGAAGAGTCGGACACAACTGAGCAACTTCACTTTCACTTTTCACTTTCATGCATTGGAAAGGAAATGGCAACCCACTCCAGTGTTCTTGCCTGGAGAATCCCAGGGATGGGGGAGCCTGGTGGGCTGCCGTCTATGGAGTCGCACAGAGTCGGACACAACTGAAGTAACTTAACAGCAGTGTAAGTTTGTCATAAACTGAAAATAATAACCATAGGGTTATTGTAAGGACTATTGTGAATTAGAAAATACATTGTGTGCCTAATACAGCACCTCTTTAGGATTCTTCTTGATTAAGCTCTGTTGATCCTGCCATGGAGAATGCTCCACATACAATTAGGTTTCAGCTTTAAATAACTTTAAAAGATTTATGTAACTTGAATATATTATAGTTCATGCCAATCTACACAGGATGTCCCAGGTGGCGCTAGTGGTAAAGAACCTGCCAGTGCAGGAGATGCAGGAGACGCAGGTTCAATCCCTGGGTTGGGAAGATCCCTTGGAGGAGGGCATGCAACCCACTCTTGTATTCATGCCTGGAGAAGCCCATGGACAGAGGAGCCTGCCGGTCTACAGTTCATAAGATCACAAAGAGTCAGACATGACTGAACCAACTTAGCATGCACACACAAGCATGCAAAGTGTTAGTTGCTCAGCAATGTCTGACTCTTTGCAACCCCACGGACTGTAGCCTGCCAGGCTCCTCTGTCCATGGGATTCTTCAGGCAAGAATACTGGAGTGGGTTGCCATTCCCTTCTCCAGGGAATCTTCCTGACAAAGTTTGTGTAATTTGCCCAAGGTCACACAGCTGGTGGTGACAGAGCTGGGAGTTGAACCTCTATATGTTAGCTCTGGGGCATTCACTCCTAACCATTCTGCTTTACATAACAAATAACAAAGAAGCACTAATCTACACATTACCTCCTCCGAGGGCTGCTCAATTTTCTCCCTTGCATGCAAGTTGTTCCACTGGAATTTGGAGTAACAAATTAAACCTTCCATTTCAAAGTTATGTGTGTTGCATGGATCCTCAAAAATAGACTTAAAGATCTAGAAAAATGGTACAGGTGATCTTATTTGCAAAACAGATATACAGACACAGACATGGAGAACAAACATTGATACCAAAGGGGAAAAGAGGCGGGGTGGGATGAATTGGGAGATTGGGACTGACATATATACACTATTGATATTATGTATTAAATAGACAAGGCTTCCCAAGTGGCCCAGTGGTAAAGAATCCACCTACTAAGGCAACAGACGCAGGCTTGATCCCTGGGTTGGGAAGATCCCCTGGAGTAGGAAATGGCATCCCGCCACAGTATTCTTGCCTGGAAAATTCCATGGACAAGGAGCCTGGTGGGCTATAGTCCATAAGGTTGCCAAAGAGTCGAACATGATCTAACATACACACACATAAAATAGATAACTAGTGAGAACCTAATGTATTGCAAAAGAAACTCTACTCAATGTTCTGTGGTGACCTAACTGGAAAGCAAATCTAAAAAAGAAGGGATATAAAAACATATAGCTGATTCACTCTCCTGTATAGCAAAAACTAACACAACATTGTAAAGCAACTATACTCCAATAAAATTAATTTAAAATAGATTTAAAGAATTTTCAAGTCTCAAGTTTTAACACTGTAAACGACTGCTTTAGATGAAAACTGCTGTTTTTCTTCCTTTCTCCCCCATTTTTTGTTAAAATGCTTTAAAGGGGCCTCTGATTATATGAAATGAAAGCCTCAGCCCAGCAAAGATGACTGAGAGAGTATGGAGCTAAATTGCTCTGTGCAGTAATGTGAGGGTTTCCTCTTTGTGCAGATAAGATTTGGGGATGGGGGTTGTTTGTTTCATTTTAAAGGACTTCTTTTTTCTCCTGGCAACCATGGGGTTGAACCTGTGGCGGAGAGAGTCAGAAGAGAAAGAGGAGATGGGGGAAAAAAAAACAAAAAACACACTCTAATTGAAAAGGTTGGTCTCCAGGAATTTAGAAGCAGAATAGGACCTAAGGAAAGAAAGAGTCAGTAAGGAATTCCCTCTGACAATGTTTGTCCAGTGGCCCCTGGTCTCTGATGCGTAATATTTGATTTCAAGGTATTTCCTGTGTTGTGAGTTAATTCTCTTTTATTACCACCCTCCCTGCCAAGTCTTTAGAGAAGCTTCCCTAACTTCTACAAACCAGTGCCAACTTTAAGTGAGAAGTACCTCAGTGCTTGAGAGAAGTGATCTGGAGATTGGGGAGTAAACCAGAATGCCCAGGGATGACTGAATTAAAGCCAATGCCCAGTTAACACATGCAGTGTTTCTCCCAATGCATATCGTGCACTCAGTAAGGAGAACTCTATAAATAAAATTTTCTAAATTGTATTATATATTTGTACTTAATTTTAAGTTTTCTTCTGTTTCCTATATTAACTCTCTTCTGATTTAGTGTTCTTGGAAAAGGGTGTTTGCTATGACCAGTGTGTTCGCTTGGCAAAACTGTTAGCCTTTGCCCTGCTTCATTTTGTATGGCAAGGCCAGACTTACGTGTTACTCCTGGTATATCTTGACTTCCTATTTTTGCAAACCAGTCAATTCTAAAGGAAATCAACCCTGAACATTCACTGGAAGGACTGATGCTGAAGCTGAAACCCAATACTTTGGCTACCTGATGAGAAGAGCCAAGTCATTGGAAAAGACCCTGATGCTGGGAAAGATAGAAGGCAGGAGGAGAAGGGGATGACAGAAGATGAGATGCTTGGATAGCATCACCAACTCAATGGACATGAGTTTGAGCAGGCTCTGGGAGATAGTGAAGGACAGACAAGCCTGGTGTGCTGCAGTCCATGGGGTCACAGAGTCAGACACGACTGAGCAACTGAACTGAACCGACTGTGTGTCAGTTCTGTCTATTGAATCCATACCTGTCAGGCTGTTGGCTTTCCTTATGCGTTTGGCTATACTGGTGTTGAGGGTATATTGAACTCTATTGGTAGCTGTCATAGGGACAGAGTAAAGGGACAATACGTAGGTGATTAAATAGTTAATCCCACTAGGAGATTATAAGTAGAAAAAATACGGGAGACCCCTGTAAGTTAATGATTACTCAAAAACGTAGGTTTGCTTAACCACAAAACTAAGCAGGATTCCTTAGCAACAAATCCATGCAACAGAAGCATGAGACGTGCCCCCAAACAATAAAACAATGGTGGCATGAGGCCCAAAAGCTGCCCATGTGGACTCAGTAAGTTAATGATCCCTAGTGCATGCTCTCTTCACACATAAGACACAATAACTGGTAAACCTAGTCTGACTATGTAGGGACACGAAAACGTCCCTGCCCAACTTGGAGGAGGAGCTGATATAAAACACGCCTATGCAGAAAAGACAAAGAAATTCTTCCTGGCATCCCCACTTTTCCTTTGATTATAAAACTGTAGCCAAGTAAGTTATCGGGGCTCAGCTTTTCTCGCCCACTCACTTGTAAGCTTCAGAAGCGTCCTGTTCTAATAAATCACTTCTCATCTACCACTTTGCTCTCCATGAATTCTTCTCTGCACTGATACATAAAGGACTATGGTATGGGAGCTCTTCAGAGCCCCCCCAGATTACGCTGAATGGTTTCAGTTGCAATTTTTTTCACACCAGTGAGACTGTTTCTCTGTAGTAGAATTGTTCGGGACAGGGGAGAGTGTGGATTGAGTAAGTGGCTATTCCTCAGGAGCAGCCTCCTCAACCCTCCTGGGACATTAATCCTTTCCCTTGACCACATCTCCATTCTTATAGCATCGCATTTGAGGAGACCCCCTCGAGGAGTTGTCTTCCCAGCTCTACCCTAAAGGCCAGCATAAAAGTAGAGGTGATGGTTTAGTTGCTCAGTTGTGACCAACTCTTTGTGACCCCATGGACTGTAGCCCACCAGGCTCCTCTGTTCATGGGATTTCCAGGCAAGAATACAGGAGCAGGTTGCTATTTCCTGCTCCAGAGGATCTTCCTGACCCAGAGATCAAATCCTGGGCTCCTGCACTGCAGGCGGATTCTTTACCAACTGGGCCAACAGGAAGCCCTTAAAAGTAGAATTAATTTAAAAAAAAAAAAAGTAGAGGTAATGATTCACCTGGTAATTTAATCTCCCAAGGAGGGATCACCATATCAGGTGTCCCCCAAGACAGCTTCATGTTCAGTAATTTGCCAGAAGGATTCTCAGGACTGAGAAGTAGTTATACTCACAGATACAGTTTATTAATGAAAGGACACAAAACAAAATCAGTAAAAGGAATAGGGTGCATGGGGCAAAGTCTGGAGGAAACCAGGAAGAAGCTTTCCAGAGTCCTCTCCCATGGAGTCACATAGGACGTACTTAATTTTTCCAACAATAACACCTGGCAATGCGTGCAGAGTGTCTACCAGGGAAGCTCACTGGTCTCACCATCCAAGGTTTTTAGTGGAGGCCGGTCATGTAGGAACTCTCAGCCATTCACATGTCAAAATCCCAGACTCCCAGAAGGTAAGCAGGTCTTCAGCATGAACATGGTATCTGCACAGTCTAGACACAGTGAACCATCCTTATCATTAGGGAATGGTGGGAAAACTCCTGAAAGCCAAGTTCCCAGATGCTAGACAAGAGCCAATATTGTAAGCAGACCTTTCTAAAAACAGATGTCTCAGGGCTGCTATGTCAACGATTTTCTGCACTGTCTCCCAGAGGTTCCTCTCCCTGGCCCTCACCACCTCTGATCTTCCAGATTCTGTTGGGTAAGTTCAAGTCTTGGAAACCCTGTAAGAGATTGCTGGATCTCTGGTTGTATACAGTCTTGCCATCAGTACATAAAAAGCTCTCAAAAACATGTGTTGAATAAATGAATTATGTGAAAAAACAATCTGATAATTTAAAACCAGAAAGAACATATTCTGAAATGTATTAACAAAGGATACTGCTACTACATGAGAGTTTTGTTATATTTTTATATGCTTTCCAAGTTTTCTAGAATAAACACATACTTTTTTGTAATTAAAAACCAAGTAGAAATAAATGTTAGTTTCCAGCAAATCTGAGTGTTGGTCCTGTAGATTAGATATAGAATCTACAGAGATGGGCCAAGATCCACTGGATAACTTTGACCCCGGGGATATTTTTGGCCATAGGATTCTGGGTGAGACCCACATCACAGAGCATTTTTCTCTTGGACCTAAACTTAGTGTTATTCCCTTCCATTCAGTCTTCATAAATTCAAGAAACACAATGGTCAACACTTAAATCAAGATTTGTCAACTGATAAACTAAAAATAAAAAATCTGAAAATCAACTGATGTTTCTCAGCTTCCAGTAGCAAATGCTACAAACTATAGCGCTGCAATTAACTTTTAGCCATCTCTACTGATGAATGGAAACAATTTTTGAAAACTACTTTCCAAGCATATCTTCCTAAGGTTAATATTAAAAATTAGCTTCCAGGAGGAGGAATCTTAAACAATACTGTAAAGTAATTAGCCTTTACAATAAAAAACACATATTCTAGGTAGCAGTGGAAAACTAAATGTTTTTCAATTTGACATGAGCAATACAACAGTGTACACTCTTACCACTTATCACAGCTTAGGATAACTAAAAAGGATTCAACATTAAGTACCCAATTTGTCAGTACCTGGCTATTCTAAGTAATGCCAACTTTTTCTAGTAATATTAATAGCTTCATAGTCAAATTCACTTTCTTCATCACTTCAGTCCCTTTCAGCGAGAGAACTGAACATGTATAGCTAAACCACATTTTCCACATTGGGAAGAATAAAAGTCATTAAATCTATAGATCAGATTTAGCAATTACATTCCCAACAGAAATAGTAAGGAGGACATGTGTGCAGTAAAACACGTACCAATATCTTTATGGCAGCTTTGTTCAAAATAATCAAAACTGGATACAACTCGAATGTCCACCAACAGTGAAAAAATGTTAAAATGAGTAAATTTTAAAATGGACAAAATTGCACTACTTTCATATAATGAAACACTATACAACAAAGAAAACCTGCAAAGTTTGGTAAGAACATAAATAAGATTTACAGACATAATGTTGAGTAAAAAAAAAAAAAGGTAGGCAAAATAAATGTTTAATTAAGTGCATTTATACAAAGTTTAAAACAGGTGAACGTTATTTGCAATATTGGAAATCAGGGTAGTTTTTCGAAAAGGAGACAAGAAGGGGCACAAGAGAGGCTTCAGAGCTGCTTCTAATATTCTGCATCTGTCTTAGCAGAATCTGCACAAGTTATTAAACTGTAAAAATTCACTGTGGTAAATACTTAAGATTTATACACCTGTCTGTAAGTCTGTTTAACTGCTATAAAAATATGACCCAAATGGAAGGTTTTACAAAGAGCTTATACAGCAAAGACAGACATAGTTATTATGGTTGTTTTAGTAAATGTTCAATAACTCTAAGAACCTGGCCAACAGTATATATGTAATGTTTATTTCTCCAGATCTTATGAGTCTTTGAGTCAGAGGAATCTCATTAACTGCAATACAAATGTCACTGGTTTCTGCTCCCATTTTCAGGACCAAACCTCCACCCCCGCACACCAAGTCCTGTATTTCTGAGAGTCTCCAGAAGGTGTCTCCCTGTGCTGTCAGTCCTGCAGGCAATGCCTCTCCCCTCTGAACAAAGCACTTCCCCTAGACCCTCCTCTACTAGGTCCAGCAAGCTGGGCAAGCTGCTTTGCTGTGCTCAGTTGCTCAGTCCCGTCCAGCTCTTTGTGATTCCATGGACTGTAGCTCGCCAGGCTCCTCTCTCCATGGGATTTTCCAGGCAAGAATACTGGAGTGGGATGTCATTTCCTACTCCAGGGCATCTTCTCAACCCAGGGATTGAACCTATGTATCCTGCATCTCCTGCATTGGCAGGCAGATACTTTACTGCTGAGCAACCTGGGAAGGCAAGCTGTGCAGGAGTGAAGCACAAGAAACTGAGTCACCTGTTCGGGTGAGAAGGTAAAATGGTATTTCTTAAATCTGAGAATTTTTTTTAAAAGCTGAGAAAATTATTTCAGTTTTTACCAACAGCCTTCTATGTACTCATGGGAATCATGCTTCTAAACACTCAGACCAAGTTATCAAGAAACTAGTATAATCCCTATCAGACTCACTGTTCCCCTCTGACAACTAGGGCTTTTCTTGCTGGCTCAAGCTAATCAGCAGATTCCTTCTGCCCTTAGGGTGAACTCTTGCCCAGGAAGCTTCTCAGCCTCCACCAGACTCCCGCAGCTTGCTGGACATGCCCTTGCCCCAGCAATGGGCAGGGCATGACTTCTTCCCCGGATGATTCCAACTTCCCTAGGTGTATTGATTTTACTCAGCCCTGTCTTGTCAGTTCACTGATGTGCTCAGACAGGCCTGAAAACCTGCGATAGACCTCAGATAAACCAGTATAGAGATCCTTCTACTCTGACACCTGCAAACTCAGACGCTTGACTCACATGGGAGCCCAAGGCACCAGTACACCCAACTCTGAGTGTGTTCTACATCTAGCATAAGAATGTTAAGGTCATATGTTTGTTTAAAAAGAGTTCTCCTATGTTCTCTATCAGAATAAACTATTTCTTTTTGTGTATGTGCTGTCAATTCAGTCGTGTCCGACTCTTAGCAACCCCATGGACTGTAGCCCACCAGGCTCCTCTGTCCATGGGATTCTCCAGGCAAGAATACTGGACAGGGTTGCCATGCCCTCCTCCAGGGGATCTTTCTGACCCAAGGACTGAACCTGCATCTCCTGCATTGCAGGCAGATTCTTTACCCACTGAGCCACCTGGGAAGTCGAAATTATTTCTTTAGATGTCAATATATATTTACATCTAAGACTTTGAAGAGGAGAAAGTGCCATCTACTTTGTGCTCTGGATAGTGCACAATAACCAATTAACCAATTTTGATTCATCTTCTTCAGAGTACAAGTAATTCAGGTTTGATGTTTTTCCTTTATTTTATTCAAGCATAGTTGATTTACAATGTTAATTTCCACTGTACAGTAATTTGTTATAAAAATACATACATTATTTTTCATTAGAATATAGGTAATTTGTTTAGAGTGTTTTGGTGCATAAATACCTGAAACAAAGAAAGAGAAATAAAGCAATAATTTAAATTGCAGTCACATCCTTTGCTGAACCACTTGATGTCCTGAGATGAGTTCAGATAGCAAATTCCTCCACCTGCTGGTGTAAACTCATCTCTGCAATTCTCACATTTGTATCATGAAAATTATGGGTGAAGTTTAACGTTTTCATCTTAAACTGGAAATGTACTGTGATTCAATGACTAACACACTATCATTCAAGAGGGTAGAAGAGGAAATAGCACTTCCAAGAAGAAAGAAAAACAGCTGTTGTCATGTAGCTTCAAGACAAATACAAGATGCTCTTTCCTCCCTATAAACTTAGCACTTAAAGCCAGGCTTATTTTTTCCTTTAGCATACTCTGCCTTGTATTTTCATGTGAGTGTGGTGCCTTAACATAGTTTAAAAGTTCTTGGTAAGGCAGAGACCATGGCCTGTATTCTTCAGACCATTAATAGTGAACATAGTATACTGTGGACATATACAGTAGGTGTTCATTAAATGTTTGATTTGTTGACTTTCCAAGTTGGTCCTTACTTCCAGTTCCTTCTTTCACCAAGAACATGACCAAAGGGGAGTCCTACAGTCACTGTTATAAAATAACCACTCCCACAATAAGTATATGGACTTCTACTTAAGCAGAAATGGGAGAGGGGAGGCAGGTGAAGAGGAGTCAGCTCCCAGGAAACCAGGGGATGGGGAAACAATATGTCTAGCTACTTTGTCATCTGTTTGGTTCACAGATTTTACCAAATGCCCAGCACAAGGCTAGACCCATAGTAAATGTTTAAATATTTTTAAAATAAATCAATAAATTAAAATATTGAATTTGAAAAACAGAGATAGGGTATGCTATGCAAAATTGCATCAAATGAACTCAGTCCATCGAAGACAACAAGAAATCCAAAAAAGAAAAGCCCAGAACTTGTGCATGGGATCAACTTTTAATACATCATCCAGACTCCTGGGCTCCAGCCTTGAAAAAAATGTGTTTTAAGCTGATAAATGTCCAAGCATCCTATTGGTTAGAGTCTTAAAGGTGGATAATTAATAGCTCAGAGAAGTTAAAGTGTTTGCATTTGAGAACTTGGTGTTTGTGATTCCTTCAGTTTACTCCTTAAGGAAACAAAAGTCTTAAAAAAAACCAGTAATATTTGCATAGCAGCTATAGGTTTTATAGGTAATCCCTGCAATAAATCTATTATGCATATATAAGTCAAAATGTGGACCCACTCAGGTCAGCACGATGAAGGGCCGGAGACAAGGTGGCAGAGAGGCTGTCTCTAGTGCATGTCGCGTGCTGATTATCTACTGAAACCCTAGGCTTAGCACATTTCTTACTTCCCTTCCTCGGTCAGGATTGACTCATATCTCTTTGCAAAACTTTCCCAGAACTCATCTTCTCATTCATTCCTATAACAAGGTGAAAGCTTTTTCTGAAACATGAGTCTTGTGGCATTAGTAATAATACTAGATGGAAAAGCAAATACAAACAGTGCATAAACTCAGGTGTGTATNGGTCTTGCTTTTTTTTTATTATCCATTCTGAAATTTTCTACCTTTTATCTAGAGTTTTAATAGATTTACATTTAATGAATCATTATTCTATATTTATTCTTACCACTTTACTATTTGCTTTCTGTTTGCCAATTAGCTTTTTGTTCATCTTGGTCTATTTATCCATAGATTTTAGGCTAACTGAACATTAGTTCTTTAGGCCTATAAGACTGCAAGTTTTTATCTAGTTTTTAGTTATCCATCATGGAACTAGATGGCAAAAAAAAAAAAAAACATAAAAAAGGGAAGTTCACTTAGTGTCATTAACTTTATCAATTAATTTCTGATTCCCTTCCATTTTTTATTACTTTTGGTCATATTCCCATGTCTTGAGACAGTTGTTTTGATATTTTGTCCATATTTTATTTTTGTTACCTGTGGAACAGTTGCTCAGTAGGAGCTACTCTCCCTTTGCCAGAGATGGAATTTAATTTTAAAGCTCGTAACATCAGTGTCACAATGCCCCTCACTTTTATAGTTTCTGATGAATCTAGATGTTTAAGTGACACCCACCAGTTTGTAGCGATGGCTTTCTGCAATAATGAACTAGTAGGAGAAGGTGATGGCACCCCACTCCATATTCTTGCCTGGAAAATCCCATGGACGGAGGAGCCTGGTGGACTGCAGTCCATGGAGTCACTAAGAGTCGGACGCGACTGAAGTGACTTAGCAGCAGCAGCAACAGAGGTATATTAATGGATCACTGCTGGCTCTGAAATCTGTTATTGTTTGAATCAAAAGAAAAGCTTGCTAGGTGTATTTTGTATCTGTGAAGTATTAAGAATATTAGTAAGAAAATGAATAACCAATATTTTAAGTGTTTACTTTTGGATAGTAGAATTATAAGATGATTTGTTTTCTGAAGTCTTTTAGAGTTTTCCAAATTTCTATAATTGAACTGCTTTGTAATTGAAGTGGATATCATTTATTTTTGACTGCTGCTGCTGCTAAGTCACTTCAGTCGTGTCCGACTCTGTGTGACCCCATAGACGGCAGCCCACCAGGCTCCCCCATCCCTGGGATTCTCCAGGCAAGAACACTGGAGTGGGTTGCCATTTCCTTCTCCAATGCATGAAAGAGAAAAGTGAAAGTGAAGTCGCTCAGTCTGTCCGACTGTTAGCGACCCCATGGACTGCAGCCCACCAGGCTACTCCGTCCACTGGATNTCTAGATGTGTATAAGAGACAGTCCCTGGGATTCTCCAGGCAAGAATACTGGAGTGGGTTGCCATTTCCTTCTCCAATGCATGAAAGAGAAAAGTGAAAGTGAAGTCGCTCAGTCTGTCCGACTGTTAGCGACCCCATGGACTGCAGCCCACCAGGCTACTCCGTCCATTGGATTTTCCAGGCAAGAGTACTGGGGTGGGGTGCCATTGCCTTCCCCATTATTTTTGACTAAAAAGAATGAAAGAACACTAACAGCTGCTGAGCACCTACCATGAGCTGAGTGGTGCACTAGATACTGTCTCATTTAAATTTTTTTACAGCCATAACAGAGCAAGGCTGAGCAGCGTATGGTCTACTACATGCCTGGAATTAGAGGCCAAGCAAACTTCAGCCCTCATTTCCTGAGCACCAAAAGCAGCGTCTGTGTTCTCGCCCGGGGGCCTACCCTCCGTGCTTTCTAGGTAAAACTGCCATGGATTCCCTCTCCTAATCGGGAGAAGGTGATTGGATTGAGTCATGTTTCACATGAAGCATTTTGGCCCCTTATCTGAACCAGTCATTACATCTTGAGGCAGTTGTAACTAAGGCTGCTGTAATGATCTGACAAAAGACCTATTCCTTCAGCATTACCAGTCATTAACTCTCGAAGACAAGATGTGACATGCCACAGCCCTCAGACAGTTCATCCAGTAGGAGCCTTTTCTTGACAAATACAATACCTTTTCACCTTTGTTCATGACAATTTTATTTCTTTCACAGTGTCAAACTACCAATTTTTCCAAGTCAGCACTTCCTAGTTGGACCAAGGGAATTTTTTTTTTTTTCCAATTTAAGGAGAGATGCCACTATCTTTTCACTTTTGACTGTATCTTACTTTAATTGGTCTTCCTTAGAATAGTAATGTTAAGTAGATACACGTTGAAAATAGCAAAGCTTGATACTAATGCCTGTCACTGTTTTCTTTATCATTATTTTTGCTGCAAATTTTACAATTTGAGGTATAAAAGCCTGTTTTAAGCATATGCACAACTTCATGTTCAGTGTGTGCAGTACTTATTCTACAGATGTGATATCAAGATGAATCCAGCAATTGGGACAGTTGCCTTAAAGTAGAAGAGAAGTAGGATGCTCAGTGTATAGGCTTCAATTCTTGACTTGAAGTAATTTTGCCTACCTAGGAAATTTAAAAATAAATTCTCTTGTAAAAATGGGATCATTGGTTCAAAATATCTCATTTTCCTCCAGTGGTTAACCCTATGCAGAACTATGAAACTAATACCAAAATTAAGAAGCATTTTTCTTTAAAGCTGTGATTCCCCCAGAGAGTCTCATTAGCTAGAATCCATGTTCAACCATCTGAAACCCAATGCAGTGTTTGAAACAGAAGTGGGACATGATTCTTTTTCAATTGACTTTAAAGGTAACTAGGCAAACAGTACAGGAGTGCACAGGAAAACTAAACTGAGAGACTGGGGAAAAACAGATCACAGAGAATATTATGGCCTACCAGCAGTCTGAAGTGAGAACCTGCAAATAAATGGTCAAGGAAAAGACATTCCAAGTCAAGTGAGGAAAGGAAGTTAGGAAAGTGTCTATGCAGTTGCCAGATGATATCCAAAGACATAAGGATATGGGCTTTTGTATTGAGCCTAGACTTTCTCTCCAGATAAACCTTCTCTAGGGGGTAGAATGTGTGTGTGTATGCTCATTCGCTCAGCCATGTCTGACTCTGCAGCCCCGTGAATGGTAGCCTGCCAGACCCTCTGGCCATGGAATTTTCCAGGCAAGAATACTGGAGTGGGTTGCTCCTTCCTACTCCAGGGGATCTTCCCCACACAGGGATCAAACCCATGTCTCCTGCACTGGCAGGTGGATTCTTTTGAAGGTTTATGAGATAGAGTTTACAGGACTCAGCTTAAGATTAAAAGAATGCGAAGGAAGAACCAAAACCAAAACCAAAACAAACAAAACAAAGGAAGGGGTAGTAACTTCAGCTCTTGTTGTCTCTTAAAGATTGTCACAATGAGTCTAACAGCAGATGACCTGCATAGTAATTAGAACTGAATGGGTGGGATCCCTGAAGAACAAAAGAAAGTCCAGGGCTAAACTGAGTGCTAGATGGTCCCTAAAGTGGTGAGGCTTGGAGGAGGAAGGAATTCCTGGAGAAGATAGAGAATAAAGATTGGTGGATATAAGCGAACAAACTCGCGAAAGCTTTTAAACTTAATTATTAATTAATTGACATTTAGGTAACTTTCAGCTATTCATTTATAGAGGAAACCCACATTTGAAAGTTACAGTTATTTTTATTCACTTAAAACTGTAGATTTCCCTCAGCATAAATAATTTTTTAAATTAATAATCCAAACCATAAACTAGAAAAGCTAGTTATTACCACGTGACAGTTTTATGCATTGGGGAATAATTGTTTACTTTTTGTTCCATGTTCTCTCATTTTTCCTTTCTGTCTTAATTAGATTTTCAGTACCTCTAGGGCTGGATAAATATCATGCATTGCTTAAAAGCCTGGACCACTGAAGGTTGATAGAGCAGGTGTGACTCTTAAGCTTCTCTTATTTGTGTGGCTTTCAGCAAATTAGCTTCTCTAGTGGCTCAAACTGTAAAGCCTCTTCCTGCAATTCGGGCAGATTTTGGTTCGATCCCTGGGTTGGGAAGATCCCCTGGAGAAGGAAATGGCAACTCATTCCAGTACCCTTGCCTGGAAAATCCCATGGACAGAGAAGCCTGGTAGGGTACAGTCTCTGAGTTTGAAAAGAGTTGGACACAACTGAGTGACTTAACTTTATCAGCAAATTATCAACCTCTCTAAGGTTCAGTTTCTTCATATGTAAAATGAGAATAATAGGAATACCTTCTTGATAGGGTTATACTAAGGAATAAATAATGTAAGGTAAATGATGTAACATAAACAAATCATGTCCATTTTGTGACAGATAACCCAGCATTTAAGAACTGATTTTCACCAGATTTGTGATTATGTTTGGCAAGATTTGACTGAAACTAAAGATTTGGAAATATGAACGTCCCTCAGGAAAGCTGAAACTGAAGCACTGGGGCCCCTGTGGGCTCCTCACTCACTGGCAGAAACAAGCCACAGACAACAAAATGCAAATAGAAGGGAGTAAATAAGCAAAGGTTTCTAAAAGACTGGGAGTCCAAGTGGTGGACGATTTGCAATCGACTGCTTCCAGCAAGGGCAACTTTAGGTATGTACTGCAGAGAAAGCAGCAGTAGCAAATTATTTATTTCTTTTTATGATGATACATTCAGAGGAGGACATGAATATGGGAAAAACAAGTTACTATGTTAAACAAATAACAGTATTTACTAACCTCCAATCATTGTAAATACAAAGCCTAGAACAACTGGATTGGATTACAGTTTTAAAGAAACAAGTGGACCCAGTCACTGAGACTCCTCACCATTCTCTGTGCTTCCAGAACCTCTGCAACCTCCCTCCCTTCTCCCACTTCACCCATTCACCAGCAATGTGAAAGCAATGCCAGTTTTCACCTGTGATTAGGAGCTGATTCATACAATAAACTGAAAAGAATCATTCAAGGAAAAAGAAAAACTTATACTTTAATAGAAGACACATAACATTCACTCATTCTATACTATAGCTTCTAAAATAGATTATGCTTATTTAAGCATATATTTGTATTTGTATATAATACATATAAATACAGATATACTATGCATAAATATAGTCACTAGGCAATCATCACATATATTGAAGGTAAATTATATTATCAAAATCTGTCATCTATCATATTTCTATTTAATGTATTTGAATGCTCTAATGATTACTGAATGAAAGCAAACAGATAAACTGCAAGCTATGTCTAGAAGATTGGTCACTAAGACTATATTAGAAGTATTTTAGGAATAGAAATAAAAAGAAAACAAAGAAGTCTAAATGTTTGCATGATTGTAGTTGATATTAAGTTAAAAGTACCACATGCTTTCTAAACTTTTGATTTAAAATCTCCTGGGTTGTAAATGTGAAAAATGCCTCCTCTAACTTATTCCTAAAATAAAACTTAGCAGCATAAATACTTAATAGCTTAGATAACTGTGATAGAATTCTGTGTTTTATTCCTTTATTTCATTTATCTAGGTCATAAATGAAAGATTTCAGTCCTTCATTTGGCATCTTTCAGAAGTACTAAATTTACAAGCATAAAAAAATAGTTAAGTCTTAATTTTCTTATGTGATTTCAGAAAGCAAACACACTAGTTGTTTTATTAAGCAATTAACCTTATAACTATATATCAGATTTAATGTTAAATATATTGCTATGTATTCTGAAAAAATATTTGTAAATGGGGAGGAGATAGGCTATTTCTTGAAAGAGAGAAGAAATACAGAACTAGGAAACAGGCATGTTCATTTACCATAATAAACTTAAGAAGCAGTTTTTTTTTTTTTTGGAAGGAGAAGAAAAATAAAACATTTTTCTCTCCCTCAATTACAGTTTTTTTTTTTAAAAAAAGATTAGTTACTTGGGGCTAATAATGGGAAGCATAACTGAGACAAAAGCTGAGATATAGTTGCCTGATATTATTGCTACGAGAGTTCATTCATATATATGACCAGCATATATGAGACCTCGCCATGGCCCTTTAACTCACTGTATTCCAAAGTGCATCGTGGTGTGCAGTGGTAGATAGCTCAAGGGCCATGTGATGGAGGACTTTAAATGTCAGAATACAGAGATTGCCCATAATTGGTCAAGAGTGAAGAACGACTGAAGATTATAGGAAAGGATGGGGAGGGTTATATTTAAAAAAATAAATTCTAAGGAAAGGAACTCAATAATTTATCTAGTATGAAGAACTGATAAATGAAAGTGTTTGGAATGTAGATTTGGGGAGACACTAACTCAGGCATGAACCAGTAATCAATATGAATAATCATATAATCCATAACTGAACTTCAAAATAGGATTTTAATTGGTAGATCAGAGAGCCTTTAAGTTCAAGTGAAATCTTACTTAGAAGTGAGTGGGAGTGGTGGGTAAACCTAGTAAGTAGTTTTCAGAAAATGTTAGTAGTGAGCACTTACATTTAAAAATAAAAAAGAAGCAACCATACACAACATTTCATGGAGACCAATGAAAGAACTGCTTTGGTTGACATGGGGATGGGGATGGGCCACCCAACAGGTCTCAGTCTGGCCCCCAAGCTTCCCTGAACAATTTTAGGGCGTTGCCCAACACAAGTAAAGAAGACTAGATGGCTTCTCCGCATGCTCTATACTTCCTCATCAAAGATAAAGCAACCTGGCCTTTATAAAGATGTGCCCTGAGATTGTTGCCAATCTCCAAATTAACCAATACCGCTGAAACGCGTAATTATTCTAACTCCCTGTTGGGCTGCACTCAACACAGACATTCAAGCCCTGTACTTGCCCATTCCAGACAAAAGAAACAGCCTGGACTCAGCAAGAGAGCCATCGGTGGTTTAATGGATGGGAGGAGACCTTACACATCTGAAACAAGGTCCTGGAGCAACACCTTTACTCCCCAGTGGGAGCGGGAGGTTACCAGTTCAGGGGCATATGATGTCAGGTTGGCTCATTGGTTCAAAGGGAAACCAGCGGAAGGAAACAGCTCTCTCTATCCCTTTGATAAGCTCTCAGGGTGGAGATGTTCTGATCTAAAGATGAGAACAATCACCAGCTGGGAAGGTCAGTCATGNAGAAACAGCCTGGACTCAGCAAGAGAGCCATCGGTGGTTTAATGGATGGGAGGAGACCTTACACATCTGAAACAAGGTCCTGGAGCAACACCTTTACTCCCCAGTGGGAGCGGGAGGTTACCAGTTCAGGGGCATATGATGTCAGGTTGGCTCATTGGTTCAGAGGGAAACCAGCGGAAGGAAACAGCTCTCTCTATCCCTTTGATAAGCTCTCAGGGTGGAGATGTTCTGATCTAAAGATGAGAACAATCACCAGCTGGGAAGGTCAGTCATGGGAGTAGGGTATAGGTGAAGCAAGCACTGATGGAACAGAGGGCGTACAGAGAGGGCTTGAGAGCAACCATCTTGGGTGGCCTGATCATACACTCTCCCTCACCCAACAGATCATAATTTTATCAGAGTAACGGCACGTAAAATAAGCAGATAACTACAGAAACATCCGGAAAGGACAGTGCTAGATAATTCCCTAGGCTCCTTGTTACCTACATAACTTGTTCCCTCACATCAACTTAGCATAATATAACTGTTCAGGAAGTTTTCTGCATAATTTTTTCTATAATCTAAGTTTCGATTTAATGACGGATTTAGTGTTTTACTTCACAGTGTGCATAAGTATAATAGAAACTAAATACAACCCACAATTTCATTCTCAACATTAGAAATTATGGAAACATAGTGAATGATTTTGTGAAGTCCTTGTTTCAATTCTACATGTACTTTTAAGGTATGAAGAAATTTTTGAATCAATGAAATATCAAAATTGAAGAAATTAAGGTTGTCCATGATAAAAATACACAAACATTCAGAGGCAAAAAACAAACTAACATAAAGACTTCTCTAAGGAATTCAAAATGCTTCACAGATGATTCTTATCTCATTCATGTTAATGAAGGGCAGATGATCTTCATTTTAGTTAATGGCTGTAATTTTCCACCCTACCAAATTTTTTACTGACCCCACTGCTAAATAATTTAAGCTTAACATGCCCTTTCTCCCTTTGCATCATCCTTTGAGGGGAGAGATAGTGAATAATAAAAACACAAGATTGGATGACAGATCTAAGAAGGGCAAAAAGAAATTCTGAATGGTTCATAACTTGTATAATCAATAGGTGACTACCCTGTTTAATCTCATAATTCTCTTGTGAGCTGGAATGGGAAGATGCAATTTGCTAATAAGGAAATAGGCGAAGAGAATATATTCACTATGCTAATTCCACATGATTTATCCAATGTCACCCTGAGCTGAGGCTCAGCATAGAATTGAGTGATTATTGAGATAATCCAAACAGGGCGTTGGATTACTAAAGAAGCACAAGGATCTCCTTCTCAGAAAATTTAAAAATAGGATTGGTGCTCATGTTGGCTTTGTCTGGAGATAATTTTGTCAAAAGATACAGTTATTAACTATGGGGGAAATAGTTTCCTTTAAATAGCATTAGGTACTTCAATTCAACGTAAAATTTTTATTGTTTTTCCTTTCAGACTCAGGGTACTGTGTTGTGGTGGTGTGAAAGGGTAGCAAAATGCAGACTTTACCTTCAAGGGACTTTAAATCTAGGAGAGAGGATAAAAGGTATACCAATAGTTATTAAGTGCTCACATGCAATCTTAGTGCTGCAAGACAGATACAAAGAGGATGGAATGATTTTGTTCAGCTTGGGACCTGATAAGAGTTTGGATAAAGGGTTTAGGTGAAAAAAAGACTAGGCATGAATTGACAATTATTGAGCTATCTAATGGGTCCGTGGGGCTTCATTACATTATTTTGTCCATTTATCTTTTTCAGAATAAGAAATTATTCTTAAAAAGGCTTCATGAATAATGTGGTATTTGAGATAGACTTTGACAAAAGGGCACTATTCCATAAACCAAGAAGTGTGGGTAGAAATAGCAAAATCCTGACATGTAGTTGGAAAAACCCTGGGCTGATTAAATTCATGTTATACTGCTTAGCTAAAGCATAAGGTGTATACTAGGGTATAGAAGAACGATATAAAGCTAAGAATTATTTTTATTATTGTCTTAATGACTTTGAATATTAAATTGTGACATTTAAAATTATCACTGCAGTTAATAACCATCAGTGACTTCACCATGATTTGATTAAAAGTTTTGATTATGAGGGAAATAAAGAGACTGGAGTGAAGCAGATTTGAATCCAAATTCCAGTTTAGAAGGATATTACAAAGTTCAGGAGAGATTATGCAATTCAGGAAAGAGTAGTGACAGCAGACCCGGAATAGAAAGTCCAGGAAAGAGAGGAACTGTAGAGGGACAGTATTATTAGGACAATTGATTGCATTGTGAGGAGAGAGCTAGAGGACAGAGAGAGTCAAAGATAAACTTAAGATTTTGCTTCCAGTCTGGGTGTACAGAAACCAGATCGGTAGTCTTACCAAACCAAACTTGGGTCTGCTTGCCTGCACACAGTAAAGCCAAGACAAGCGGGTTGTGGTGAAGGATAGTGCAGTGTTTACTGCAGGGCAGCAAGCAAAGAGTCCAGGTAGCTTAAAGGGCTCAAACTCCCCAAAGGCTTTCGGAGAAAGGTGTTTAAAGACAGGATGGTAGAGGGGTGTTGTGGGATGTGTGATCAGCTTATACGCGTATTCCTCTGATTGGCTGCTGGTGAGGTAACTGGGAATTATCATCGTTGACCCACTGGTTCCAACTGGTCTGGGGTCTAGTGCTTGTGGGCAGCATATGATTAACTCTTTCTACCTGCTGGGGGTTTCAGTAGTTGCAAGATATGGCTCAGAATATTATCTATAGCCCTTGAGGAGTAACTAAATGGCCTTGACTTTGTTTACTGTCTAAACACTTATTTTGTCTTGCTTGACTGTTTTTCTTTTTTTCTGCATTTTCTTACTTCTCTGATTAAATCTGATTTTTGAAACTTGGGGAAGGCCTACGAGGCTAGTTTTTCTATAGACAAGAAGCAGATGGAGGACACGGTGGGGAGGACTTGTTCTGGGATGGCCCCATAGGGTCCTGCTCAGTTACGGTAGCATCCAACTTAGGGAAGGAGACAGGGTAGGTTTTAGGCATCACAAGTGTGAAGGGCTAGAAGGAAGACATCTAGATAGAGTGACACAAAAGACACCCTCTAGGAGAGAGGAATGGGAGAAGAGAGACACTTGAGACTCAGGGAACTAACCACCAAAGCACAAAATAGCTGGGCATGTGACTGGGAAAAAGGAGACTAAAGACAAGCAGGCTGAGAACAGACTTTGGGGGAATTAAGGGTTTGGTTGCTCCTTGGAAGAAAAGCTATGACCAACCTAGACAGCATGTTAAAAAGCAGAGACATTACTTTGCTNTTTTTCTCTCCCTCAATTACAGTTTTTTTTAAAAAAAAGATTAGTTACTTGGGGCTAATAATGGGAAGCATAACTGAGACAAAAGCTGAGATATAGTTGCCTGATATTATTGCTACGAGAGTTCATTCATATATATGACCAGCATATATGAGACCTCGCCATGGCCCTTTAACTCACTGTATTCCAAAGTGCATCGTGGTGTGCAGTGGTAGATAGCTCAAGGGCCATGTGATGGAGGACTTTAAATATCAGAATACAGAGATTGCCCATAATTGGTCAAGAGTGAAGAACGACTGAAGATTATAGGAAAGGATGGGGAGGGTTATATTTAAAAAAATAAATTCTAAGGAAAGGAACTCAATAATTTACCTAGTATGAAGAACTGATAAATGAAAGTGTTTGGAATGTAGATTTGAGGAGACACTAACTCAGGCATGAACCAGTAATCAATATGAATAATCATATAATCCATAATTGAACTTCAAAATAGGATTTTAATTGGTAGATCAGAGAGCCTTTAAGTTCAAGTGAAATCTTACTTAGAAGTGAGTGGGAGTGGTGGGTAAACCTAGTAAGTAGTTTTCAGAAAATGTTAGTAGTGAGCACTTACATTTAAAAATAAAAAAGAAGCAACCATACACAACATTTCATGGAGACCAATGAAAGAACTGCTTTGGTTGACATGGGGATGGGGATGGGCCACCCAACAGGTCTCAGTCTGGCCCCCAAGCTTCCCTGAACAATTTTAGGGCGTTGCCCAACACAAGTAAAGAAGACTAGATGGCTTCTCCGCATGCTCTATACTTCCTCATCAAAGATAAAGCAACCTGGTCTTTATAAAGATGTGCCCTGAGATTGTTGCCAATCTCCAAATTAACCAATACCGCTGAAACGCGTAATTATTCTAACTCCCTGTTGGGCTGCACTCAACACAGACATTCAAGCCCTGTACTTGCCCATTCCAGACAAAAGAAACAGCCTGGACTCAGCAAGAGAGCCATCGGTGGTTTAATGGATGGGAGGAGACCTTACACATCTGAAACAAGGTCCTGGAGCAACACCTTTACTCCCCAGTGGGAGCGGGAGGTTACCAGTTCAGGGGCATATGATGTCAGGTTGGCTCATTGGTTCAGAGGGAAACCAGCGGAAGGAAACAGCTCTCTCTATCCCTTTGATAAGCTCTCAGGGTGGAGATGTTCTGATCTAAAGATGAGAACAATCACCAGCTGGGAAGGTCAGTCATGGGAGTAGGGTATAGGTGAAGCAAGCACTGATGGAACAGAGGGCGTACAGAGAGGGCTTGAGAGCAACCATCTTGGGTGGCCTGATCATACACTCTCCCTCACCCAACAGGTCATAATTTTATCAGAGTAACGGCACGTAAAATAAGCAGATAACTACAGAAACATCCGGAAAGGACAGTGCTAGATAATTCCCTAGGCTCCTTGTTACCTACATAACTTGTTCCCTCACATCAACTTAGCATAATATAACTGTTCAGGAAGTTTTCTGCATAATTTTTTCTATAATCTAAGTTTCGATTTAATGACGGATTTAGTGTTTTACTTCACAGTGTGCATAAGTATAATAGAAACTAAATACAACCCACAATTTCATTCTCAACATTAGAAATTATGGAAACATAGTGAATGATTTTGTGAAGTCCTTGTTTCAATTCTACATGTACTTTTAAGGTATGAAGAAATTTTTGAATCAATGAAATATCAAAATTGAAGAAATTAAGGTTGTCCATGATAAAAATACACAAACATTCAGAGGCAAAAAACAAACTAACATAAAGACTTCTCTAAGGAATTCAAAATGCTTCACAGATGATTCTTATATCATTCATGTTAATGAAGGGCAGATGATCTTCATTTTAGTTAATGGCTGTAATTTTCCACCCTACCAAATTTTTTACTGACCCCACTGCTAAATAATTTAAGCTTAACATGCCCTTTCTCCCTTTGCATCATCCTTTGAGGGGAGAGATAGTGAATAATAAAAACACAAGATTGGATGACAGATCTAAGAAGGGCAAAAAGAAATTCTGAATGGTTCATAACTTGTATAATCAATAGGTGACTACCCTGTTTAATCTCATAATTCTCTTGTGAGCTGGAATGGGAAGATGCAATTTGCTAATAAGGAAATAGGCGAAGAGAATATATTCACTATGCTAATTCCACATGATTTATCCAATGTCACCCTGAGCTGAGGCTCAGCATAGAATTGAGTGATTATTGAGATAATCCAAACAGGGCGTTGGATTACTAAAGAAGCACAAGGATCTCCTTCTCAGAAAATTTAAAAATAGGATTGGTGCTCATGTTGGCTTTGTCTGGAGATAATTTTGTCAAAAGATACAGTTATTAACTATGGGGGAAATAGTTTCCTTTAAATAGCATTAGGTACTTCAATTCAACGTAAAATTTTTATTGTTTTTCCTTTCAGACTCAGGGTACTGTGTTGTGGTGGTGTGAAAGGGTAGCAAAATGCAGACTTTACCTTCAAGGGACTTTAAATCTAGGAGAGAGGATAAAAGGTATACCAATAGTTATTAAGTGCTCACATGCAATCTTAGTGCTGCAAGACAGATACAAAGAGGATGGAATGATTTTGTTCAGCTTGGGACCTGATAAGAGTTTGGATAAAGGGTTTAGGTGAAAAAAAGACTAGGCATGAATTGACAATTATTGAGCTATCTAATGGGTCCGTGGGGCTTCATTACATTATTTTGTCCATTTATCTTTTTCAGAATAAGAAATTATTCTTAAAAAGGCTTCATGAATAATGTGGTATTTGAGATAGACTTTGACAAAAGGGCACTATTCCATAAACCAAGAAGTGTGGGTAGAAATAGCAAAATCCTGACATGTAGTTGGAAAAACCCTGGGCTGATTAAATTCATGTTATACTGCTTAGCTAAAGCATAAGGTGTATACTAGGGTATAGAAGAACGATATAAAGCTAAGAATTATTTTTATTATTGTCTTAATGACTTTGAATATTAAATTGTGACATTTAAAATTATCACTGCAGTTAATAACCATCAGTGACTTCACCATGATTTGATTAAAAGTTTTGATTATGAGGGAAATAAAGAGACTGGAGTGAAGCAGATTTGAATCCAAATTCCAGTTTAGAAGGATATTACAAAGTTCAGGAGAGATTATGCAATTCAGGAAAGAGTAGTGACAGCAGACCCGGAGTAGAAAGTCCAGGAAAGAGAGGAACTGTAGAGGGACAGTATTATTAGGACAATTGATTGCATTGTGAGGAGAGAGCTAGAGGACAGAGAGAGTCAAAGATAAACTTAAGATTTTGCTTCCAGTCTGGGTGTACAGAAACCAGATCGGTAGTCTTACCAAACCAAACTTGGGTCTGCTTGCCTGCACACAGTAAAGCCAAGACAAGCGGGTTGTGGTGAAGGATAGTGCAGTGTTTACTGCAGGGCAGCAAGCAAAGAGTCCAGGTAGCTTAAAGGGCTCAAACTCCCCAAAGGCTTTCGGAGAAAGGTGTTTAAAGACAGGATGGTAGAGGGGTGTTGTGGGATGTGTGATCAGCTTATACGCGTATTCCTCTGATTGGCTGCTGGTGAGGTAACTGGGAATTATCATCGTTGACCCACTGGTTCCAACTGGTCTGGGGTCTAGTGCTTGTGGGCAGCATATGATTAACTCTTTCTACCTGCTGGGGGTTTCAGTAGTTGCAAGATATGGCTCAGAATATTATCTATAGCCCTTGAGGAGTAACTAAATGGCCTTGACTTTGTTTACTGTCTAAACACTTATTTTGTCTTGCTTGACTGTTTTTCTTTTTTTCTGCATTTTCTTACTTCTCTGATTAAATCTGATTTTTGAAACTTGGGGAAGGCCTACGAGGCTAGTTTTTCTATAGACAAGAAGCAGATGGAGGACACGGTGGGGAGGACTTGTTCTGGGATGGCCCCATAGGGTCCTGCTCAGTTACGGTAGCATCCAACTTAGGGAAGGAGACAGGGTAGGTTTTAGGCATCACAAGTGTGAAGGGCTAGAAGGAAGACATCTAGATAGAGTGACACAAAAGACACCCTCTAGGAGAGAGGAATGGGAGAAGAGAGACACTTGAGACTCAGGGAACTAACCACCAAAGCACAAAATAGCTGGGCATGTGACTGGGAAAAAGGAGACTAAAGACAAGCAGGCTGAGAACAGACTTTGGGGGAATTAAGGGTTTGGTTGCTCCTTGGAAGAAAAGCTATGACCAACCTAGACAGCATGTTAAAAAGCAGAGACATTACTTTGCTGACAAAGGTCCGTCTAGTCAAAGCTATGGTTTTTCCAGTAGTCATGTATGGATGTGAGAGTTGTCTATAAAGAAGGCTCAGCCCAGAAGAATTGATGCTTTTGAACTGTTATGACTTAACATGTACTTAGCATGAAGTACAGAAGACCCTTGAGAGTCCCTTGGACTATAAGGAGATTCAACCAGTCCATCCTAAAGGAAATCAATCCTGAATATTCATTGCAAGGAATGATGCTGAAGCTGAAACTCCAATACTTTGGCCACCAGATATGAAGAACTGACTCATTGGAAAAGACCCTGCTGGGAAAGATTGAAGGCAGGAGGAGAAGGGGATGACAGCGGATGAGATGGTTTAATGGCATCACCGATTCCATGGATATGAGTTTGAGCTAGCTCCAGGAATTGGTGATGGACAGGGAACCTGGTGTGCTGCAGTCCATGGAGTCGCAAAGAGTCAGACAGGACTGAACTAACTAAAGGGTTTGGTTTGATACAAGAGGGAAAAAAATGAGCTAAAGACAGAAGAGAACTCAGTTGGTAATACCACTAATAACATCTTATATTGGGCTTCCCTTGTGACTTAGCTGGTAAAGAATCTACCTGCAATGTGGGAGATCTTGGTTTGATGCCTGGGTTGGAAAGATCCCCTGGAGAAGGGAAAGGCTACCCACTCTGGTATGCTGGCCTGGAGAATTCCATGGACTGTATAGACCATGGGGTCACAAAGAGCGGGACATGATTGAGCAACTTTTTCACTTTTCACTTTCAGCATCCTATATTTACTCAAGATTGCCTAACAGGAAACAACGACAAATTTAAATGGCTTAAAATAATAAAAAATTATTTCTCACTCAAGCAAGAGTCCAAGCTGGATATTTCTGCTTAGGCAGTTCTTTTCACAGCAGCAATGTAGGAACTCAAGCTCCTTTAATTTTATGGGTTTGCCCTCCTCTGAGTCCTCGAACTCCTTACCCTTTGGGCAAAAGAAGGAGAAAGCAAATGGAAAAATCATGGTGGGAATGTTTTACAGTCAGTCCTGGAAATGATGTGTAGCACTTCTGCCCACATACCATTAGCCCAAATTCAGTCACTCAGCAAAACCAAAATGCAAGATACAACCAGTCATGAACTGTCACATCTCATGTTTGTATCATACAGCTTTTAGAGGACTGTCCTATACTTCACTATATAGTATGGCTTCATGGAAGGGAATAAAAGCACAGTGGTTAAATGTATGAACTCCAGAGTTAAAATCACTTGGGTTTGTTTCCTGGCTTCACCATTTGTAGCGCTAGTGTCGCCTAGGATAAATTAATTCATCTCTATCTCATGTGTAAAATGGTGATAATAACAAAATCTAACCCATACGATGACTAGGAAGATTAAATGAGTTTAATAAACACAAAGTATTTAAATAGTGCCTGACATGTGCCTGGCATGTAGTAAGTTCCCAGTAAAGATTAGTCGTTATTATCAGATTAGAACTGTCACTTTAGGGCTGGAGCAATTTAATGGTAAAGTGGACATTAAAAAACGTGAAATGCAGAAAGGTGGTAGCAAAGGCCAGAGAAGAAAGAGCCATCAGGTTTTCCATTAAGCTATCTGAATAACTGCAGAAATTTCTGCTGTTTTACAGTTGTTCAGCACCAGCTAAACAGGAGGTGATCCCCAACTCACAGCAATTTTCAGTTAATATGCTTAGAACTGTAAAACAAATAGCCTCCAAGCAAATCAGATGGCATTGCAGTCAAGTTAAATCCTAGAAGGTTCAGATGGGGGTTTTATTCCAAAGGTCTCATATTGAGGTAAGTCAACCATGCCTTAGAGAAACAGTGCTTATCGATCTGAGATTCATTTTCTATCCTTCCTGCTCTCAGAACAAAATCTTTTCGTAGGTCACAACTGGAGGACCCGAGTCAGTTCATTTGCCTGTAACTGTACTTAGTTTAGTTCAGTTCAGTCGCTCAGATGTGTCCAACTCTTCGCAACCCCATGGACTGCAGCATGCCTGTACTTAAAATGCACGTTACTTAACATGTACTTATCATGACTTAACATGTACTTATCATGACTTAACATGTACTTATCATGACTTAACATGTACTTAACATGACTGTACTTAACATGCACATTAATGTCAGCAGGTATATCGCCTAAAGGTGTTTCTTTATTTTTGGAAGGCTCTCTTCCCTCTGCAGCTTCTATGCTCCCATAAAAATCTTTCCAACTTGCCACTCTTGTGGTTTCTTGGTAAACGTTCAAATATCTTTTTTTATAAAACATTCTATTTTAAAATTAAACCTTTTGCTATGACATAATTGTAGATTCACATATAGTTGGAAGTAACGATACAGACATCCAGTACACCCTTTACCCACCCAGTTTCCCCATTAGCAACACACATTATATTAGTACAGTACATTAAGAGTACAGTATTTAGCACAATATCATGACCAGAATATTGGCATTGACACAGTCAAGATACAAACATCTTCTTCATCACAAGTAGCTCTCTTTTACCAATTTATAACCACATCTACTTCCCACTTACCTGTACCCCTTCATCAGTTCCTAGCAATCACTAATCTGTTCTTTATTCTTACAATTTCAATATTTCAAGAATGTCACATAAATGAAATCATATATATGTGAACTTTTGTCATTGACTTTTTTTCACTCAGTATAATTCTCTGGTGATATTACTCCAGGTTAATTAATGATTGAATAGTTTGCTCCTTTTCATTGTTGAGTACTCTTCCATGGTGTGGGTGTACCAATTTGTCTTGTCATAGACAACTGAAGGATATCTAGAGCATTTCCAGTTTTGGCTATTATAAATAAAGTTATTATAAACATTCATGTACAGGTTTTTGTGTGAATTTATATCTTCGGTCCTCTAGGATAAATGCCTAAGAGCACATTTGTTAGGCTGGGAAATATTTGCATATTTAGTTGTTAAGACTATTATTAAACTTTTTTATTATTTTAAAACTATTTTCCAATATGACTGTATCCTAATGTATATTTTAAATTTTTATTTATTTTTAGTTGGAAGATAATTGCTTTATAATATTGCATTGGTTTCTGCCATACATCAACATGAATCAACCATAGGGATACATATGTCTCCTCCATCTTGAACCTTCCACCCAATCCCATCCCTCTAGGTTATCAGAGCACCAGTTTGAGCTCCCTGCATCATACAGCAACTTTCCACCGGCTATCTATTTTACATATGGTAATGTATTTGTTTCCATGTACCACTAATGAATACTTTACATTTCTACCCACAGTGTATGAATGACCTAGACTGTCCTCATTCTCACCAATATTTGGTAGTATCACTATTTTTTTAAGCCATTCTGGTAGGTGTTTAGTGATACCTAATCATGGTTGTTTTATACTTCCATATTGGCTAAAGGACTTCCCTGGTGGTTCAGACGGTAAAGTGTTTGCCTACAATGTGGGAGACCCTGGTTCAATCCCTGGGTCAGGAAGATCTCCTGGAGAAGGAAATGGCAGCTCATTCCAGTATTCTTGCCTGGAAAATTCCATGGATGGAGAAGCCTAGTAGGCTACAGTCCATGGGGTCGCAAAGAGTCGGACATGACTGACTTCACTAACTGCTAATGGCTAATGATATCTGAGCATCTTTTCATGTGTTTATCTACCATCTGTATATCTTCTCTGATGAAACATTTCTTAGTGTCTTTTCCCATTCTCATGTTCTAATTGGATTCTTGCTTTTGAACTGTTGAGTTTTGAGAAGTCTTTCTATATCCTGGATACAGAATATCTTTTTGTCAAAGATACACCTACTTTTGTGAGATATGTGGTTTCAAATATTTTTCCCCACTCTGTAGCTTCTCCTCAGTTTTTTACTGATCAAAAGTTTTAAATTTTTATCAAGTTATGAGTTTTATCTTTTATGAATCACGGTTTTGGTAGCAAGCCTAAGAATTCTTTGCCTGGTCCTTGTGTCCCAAAGATTTTACCCTATATGTATATTTTTTTGTAAAAGCTTTATAGTTTTACATTTTACATGTGGTTTTGGGACCCATTTTGAATTATTTCTGTGTAAGATGTGACGTGATTGTCTATACAAAATAATTGACAAAAAAATTCCTGGAACTAATGTTATAACAAGTTTTCAGGAGACAAGGTTAAGAAACAAAAGTCAACTACTTTTCTATATACCAACAATGAACAAGTGGAATTTGAAATTAAAAGCACAATACAGTTTACACTAGCAGCTCCCCAAATGAAGTACTTAGGTATAAGTTTAACAAGATATTAACAAGAGCCACAAAACTGATGAATTCCAAGAAGAACTAAATACATGGTGAGGTATATCATGTTCATGGAAAGGGAGACTCAATATTGTCAAGATGTCAGTTCTTTCCAGTGGGAAAAGCCATGGCAAGGGAACAACACATAGCTGCCTTGTATTTCCCAAGCATAAACCACATTTGTCACAGTAAGAAACTCAGGCAGTAGGACCAAGCTATTTCTTTGACCAGAAGATGTACATCAGTAAAGAGACTTTAAATATCCAGAAAACTGGATTAAAATAATACATATTAGCCAGCCATCCAACCTAATATCTAAGAAAATAGATCCGAGAGCAACCAGATAGACAACGAGAAGACTGGACTACATAGATTTTTTTCTGTTTTATAAATGTATAGAAAAAAAAAAATGAGCCCTAGGAAAAATTTCTGCAGTGTCAAATTCAAATATCACTTTTATGATATAAATGAACAGCATGGTTTTTGTTTTTAAAATATTTGTCTATTTATTCATTTGGTTGCACAGGGTCTTATGTGGGATCTTTAGTTGCAGCATGTGAACTCTTTGTTGTACCGTGTGGATTTAGTTCTCTGACCAAGGATCGAACCTGGACCCGCTGGCAGTGTGCAGTCTTGGCCACTGGACCACCAGGGAAGTCCCTGAACAGCACAGTTTTGAAGAACATTTACTACAAGAACTTTTTTTAAAGCGCTCCTTTTATTTTCCCAAATCCAGGAAAATTTAGATTCTATGAATAAGAAAGTAAAAGATGAGACAACAGACTGAGCTAAAAGGGGAGTTGGCTGGGAACCAAGTGAAAGATCAAAAAGAAACAAAGAAATGCATCTGCAGAATTGAAGACATTGTTTTAGGTAATAAATTGCAGGTACAGAAAAATGTTCTTGCAGTAAGGAAGATATACTACTATATAACTACTATAATGAGAAAAGGAAAAATTCAACTATGAAAGAAAAGACCATAGAAATAGAATGCAGAACACAAATGAATGGAGGAGGACAAATGAAAGAGTAGTGACACTTCAGACCAGTAGACAATTTCTGATCTGAAGAAAGACTGATAGATTGAGCAGGCTCGGCTTAATGGAAAGATATCACTATAAAAAGAGGTTGCTATTTACATATACTCCAACATTAGGTAGAGAATTCCAAGCAAAAGGAAAGATCATAGAGGCATTAGGAGAAATAAAATAGATTTTATATTCTAGAATAAGAATTGAGCTTGCCTTAGATAACTTATAGTAGACAAAATAAACATTTCATATTAAACTAGAAGAAAATAGAGTACCATCTAGTTTTGAGGAAAAAAAAAGATTGAGGCTCAAGAATTTTTTCAGTTATGAAAGGCCTTAGGACATAAGCCACTCATCTGTTCTTAAATAAACTGAGATAAACCAATAAAAAGATACATTCAGCTAAATGAGAGATAAAGTAAATGTAAAATTTAATAATGGCATTGAAGAATTAGTTGTAAACATCAAAGACAATGAAATGTAGAATTAATGAAAAGGTTTTTAAAATAATTCAAAACAAGAAGCAAAGATCATTTTTTAAAAAAGAACATATAGTATAAAACATTTAAGAATAACCTGGACACTGGGTGGATGGAGTATTAATTTTTTGTATTACATATTTTATTTGTTATATCAATCATTAAGGAAACATGGATTTATTTATTTAGTATGATGGTAATCATTAGTAGAATGATAAAAAATGGACATTATCAAAATCACTAGAATAAGTAGGTAAATTTTAGATTTATATACATCCTGGCTCCTCCTCTAACTCATTGGAGCAGTTCCTCAGAGCTGAGACTCTCTCTTGGGCTATAGTCCTCAGTCAGGTCCTCAAATAAAACTGAAAGTCTCACGCACACACACATACAAAGTAGGTAAATTTTAGTTTTCATGAGACAAAACTAAGAATAGAAATATCAAAGAAGCACAAAATGACATGTTAACATATACAAAGATGTCCGCTATGACAATAACAATCAATGAACTAAATTTTTCAACTAAAAACATGAATATTCTCAGATTGAGCCAAAATACAGAATAAATTATGTGCTCTTTACAAAGAGTCACACTGTCAAACAAAATTAGAATATTTTTAAATATATTAAATAGTAGTAAAATATATACTACAAGTTAAAAAAGAAAAAAGAACAGAATTTTAAAAAAGCAGATATTATGTTGTTAATGCTGGTCAGAGTAGAACCCAAGGTAAGGAAAGAGCACTAGAGAGGGCAAAGATTATTTTACTTTTATAAAGGATAACTATAACAGATATAAGTGATTGTGTATATAGCATCATTAAAATATATAAACAGCTATAAAATATGCAATAGCAATTCTATTTGTATTTGACAGGTTGAGTTGGTAATACAGTAAGCTTATATGGCATCTGAATAACATAATTTTAAAAGTTTAGTTGTTAATTAAATTATATATATATATACACACACACACATATATATATGCTTGTGCTTAATCGCTCAGTCATGTCAGACTCTTTGTGACCTCATGGACATTAGCCCGCCAGGCTCCTCTGTCCATGGGGCTTCTCCAGGCAAGAATGCTGGAGTGGGTTGCCACGCCCTCCTCCAGGATGTATATATATACACGTGCTTAGTCATGTCTGACTCTTTGCAACCCCATGACTATAGCCCCCAGTCTCCTCTGTCCATGGGATTCTCTAGGCAAGAATACTGGAGTGGGTTGCCATGCCCTCTTCTAGGGGATCTTCCCAACCCAGGGATCGAACCCAGGTCTCCCACATATATATATATATATATACACACACATACACAGACATTTAACTCTACACCGTATAAATAGAAGACAAATATTTTTTGAGAATTCATGGAACTTTACACAAGTTGATCACAAATAAGACCACAAACAAAACACTGATAATTTTTAAAAGTGAAAATTAAATAAACCTCACTCTTTTACTATAAAGCGATACAATTTAAAATTAGTAACATAAGATTAAACGAACACTGAAACCTTTGGATATTTGAAATCTCACAAATAACGGACAGCTTCCCTGGTGGCTCAGATCGTAGAGTCCACCTGCAATGCAGGAGCTGTGCTGTGCTTAGTTGCTCAGTTGTGTTCAACTCTTTGCAACCTGCGTTTGATTTCGGGATGGGAAAGATCCCCTACATAAGGAAATGGCAACCCACTCCAGTATACTCACCTGGAGAATCCCAGGGACAGAGGAGTCTGGCAGGTTACAGTCCATGGGTTGCAAAGAGTTGGACACAGCTAAGTGACTAACACACTCACAAATAATGACTGGATTAAAAGATAACAAAAATACAATTACAAAACATTTCAAAAATGAATTTGCTGTTCTTAATTCAAATGTCTATAGGCTTGAAGATTTATGAACATTTTTTATTTATGAAACAAAGTTTGGAGAACTACAGTGTGTGAACCATGTAAATTCGAGTGCTGTCTCCTTCTGCTCTCTTTACTTTCTACTAGATGAAGGAAAGCCTTTTATGGACAATTTTAGCATTTGTTATGATGAGAACAACTTCCATGGTGAATACTACCCAGGGAAATTGTGTGCTTTGAAATAATTTGGGAGATCACTCCTGGCAGCACCTTGGAGATTTGTTTTTTAACTAATTTGTGCTTACAAAGTATGGTCTTTAAGAGTATGGGGCCATTCAAACCACTTAAACACACTTTAATACAATCACCACAATAGAGTTATTCATGGGGTTATTTGAAGTCTGGTGGTATAATCCTCTCATATGATCGTGTGCTTTTGTGAGTTAAAAGTCAACATTAAAAAAGCTCATGGAATTAATTTAGGTTCTGTATGATTTATCACTCAGCCAGTCATTGCAGACTATATTGTCATGAAAGGAAGGGGGTTGAGTGGGAAGAAAAAATGCCAGCGTTCTCCTTTTAGATTAAATAAAATCTTAAATCTTTAGGACTATTCTGCTTGGAAGAACATGTACCCTTTGGTGGGAATTCAGGATTTAAATGCTAAATTCAAAAGATCAGGACAACTTGACTATTTTAAAATTTATTTTTAGATGTGAGAATAAATAGTAGAACTGTCAGAATATTAAGAGGTAAGCACTCTCTCAATTCAAAATGGCACATTGTTACCCATAGTGATTCAGGTAAATAAATACTTTTTAGTTGGACTTCCAGTCTTATATCTGTTCCTTGAGTTAGTCAATGTTAAAATACAGTTCTAAATCTTTGATAATTTCTGTCTTCTCAAGTTTCTGTAGCAGTTACCACTTTATTTTCTTTATCAGTCTTGTTTTTCTTTTCCCATCTCAACTAAGTATCTTCATTATGCAATTAACAAATTAACAATTTTTCAGTGGTTGAATAAGAGAAAGTTCAAGAACATCTTCTGAGAATCTAGAAATGTGATTTTCTTAAACCTTGGAACCAAAAATTATTTTTCAAAGAATACATGATTTTAAAAATTGAGTTTGCAAGGCTCATTCAACATTTACTAGCCTTTGGTTCCACTAATAATATCAAGATAATATCATGGACATGTTAAATTTCTCACTTTAAAGTTTTTTGGCTTTGTGTCATTTATTTAGTTTCTAGATAAATGTCTAAGTTCAATGGATGAGAGCACAGACCTAATGAACCATATCCTTAATAGTGTTTTCCCTCTGTTGAAGTTCAATAAACTATTAAAGTATTATGACTGGTAGGAATTGACATTTTTTGCTCTAATAATTAAAGTAAGTGGGAATAGAAACATTAACTATAGTTGCGCCTACTAAGTTCATCTCCCAAGATGATTAAGAAGGAAAGAATAAAACTTCTTTAAATGCCCTCTGTCAATCTTCACAGATTAGAAAAGAAGAAAAGTATACTAAGGAAAAGCTGACACTAAATGGTTTCCTGTCCACATATAATTTCTTTATGTTGTAAGATTTAAAGAGGCAAAATACTACAAATAAAATAATATCCAATCAAAATATTTGCCAAATTTCCAAGTTAAACATAGCCCCTTCCTCTCTGCCTTAATATTTCTTACTTTTACAGTATATTTGTAAAATAATCATGAAATTTTATACACTCAAAGTATTATATTTTAGGATAAATGCTTTGATTTCAGCTTCAGGAAAAAATTTAAAAGAAAAAGAAAAACTTTGGCACAGGATTTTGATAAAAAGAATATATTCCCTTAAACTTCACTCCAATCCTATTTGATTTAACAAAATTTTCCAAGAATTTTTACCTCACAAAAATGTTTATATATGTTTGAGATGGCAATGACAGATGTTTGTAGATATGAAAAATAAAAAAAGTATTCTGAGTCTGAAAGACTATTTCACATTAGAATATTTGACTAAAGCCAGAATGTCTGTTATCATTTGATAAGAGGAAACCTTTTCCTAAAAGTCACTCAGAACTATCAACTTTACCCATTAAAAACTTCATTATGCTAGTGTCTCTGTTTCATTGCTTTAGTCACTACAATTGGGGTTGAATACCTGTTTAAACAATTCATTTGTGTTAAATACCTCTTCTTCCTCTTTCTTGAGCTAATCAAGAACTACTACTACCTATACCACACTGTTCCTAGATCAGCGACTAGGAGCCACTTAGCTTTGGGCAATTGCATTTTATTTCTGTGTGCCTTGCACTGATCACTCAATTTTATACGTAAAATAAATCTTTCCTTTACATCCTTAGGAAAGTGATCAAGAAGAGCCCACAGACTGCCCACTCAAAAGATGAAAAGCACTTATACCAAGATATATTATTATTAAATTTTAGTACACTGGAGATAGTGTTTTAGAAAAACAATATGTCACATAACAAGAATAAAAAATCAAAATTGTTGCATACTTCTCATTGGACTAGAAGTTGAAAGTCAATTGAGATTATGCCTTCAAATTCTGAAAGAAAATGACTTCTAATCTAACATTCTATATCAAGTAAAATTTTAGTCAAGTTTCAGGGTAGAATAAATAAATTTCAGTCAGGTAAGTTTTTTTAAATGTATTTTTCTTGTTCCCTTCTCTTAGGAGGCTACTGGAGGCTGAGTTCTACCAAAACGAAAGAACAAACCAAGAAAGAAAACCTGAAAAACCAAAAACAGTACTTTCAACCCAACAGCTGCTGCTGCTAAGTCACTGCTGCTGCTGCTAAGTTGCGTCAGTCGTGTCTGACTCTCTACGACCCCACAGACGGCAGCCCACCAGGCTCCCCCGTCCCTGAGATTCTCCAGGCAAGAACACCGGAGTGGGTTGCCATTTCCTTCTCCAATGCATAAAAGTGAAAAGTGAAAGGCAAGTCGCTCAGTCGTGTCCGACTCTTAGCGACCCCATGGACTGCAGTCCACCAGGCTCCTCCGTCCTTAGGATTTTCCAGGCAAGAGTACTGGAGTTGGGTGCCATTGCCTTCTCCGCCAACCCAACAGAGATGAAGGCAATTTACATGATGCTTATGAGAGGAGATCTCAGGATGAAAATTGCAGGTAGATAGGATAACCCATTCATATCCGAGCATGGCAGAAGGCTCTTCAAATAATCTATTAGGAAGATGAAATATTAATTTCTGAATATCTGATGCAGATATTTGAATGTTTTGAAGGTAACTGTAGACAATTTGATAGAAATTTGGATGTCATCATAAACACAGAAAATAAAGCAAATAAGAAAAATATTAGTTCTAGACAAATAGAAGTTAAGCAGATAGAGAGGAATTATGACTTCCTTCCTGGCCCAGCTGAGATAGTGTTTTTAGCATAGCCACTCCAGCTCTATTTTAGTTACTGTTTCCCTGATATTTCTGTTTTCAATCCTTTTAACTTTCAACCCATTTGTGTCTTTGCATATCTCTTTACATAACACAAGGTAGACTGCGTGTATGCAAAGTTGCTTCAGTCGTGTCCAACTCTGTGTGACCTTATAGACTGTAGCCCTCCAAGCTTCTCTGTTCATGGGGTTCTCCAGGCAAGAATACTGGAGTGGGTTGCCAAGCCCTCCTCCAGGGGATCTTCCCAACCCAGGGATCAAACCCATGTCTCCTGCATCTACTGCATTGCAGGTGGATTCTTTACTGCTGGGCTACCAGGGAAGCCACAGGTTAGATTATGTGTGGGTCTTTAAATTATTTTAAAAACTCATTCTGCCAATCCTTACCTTTTGATTATTTAATCCATCTACATTTTAATGCAATTACTGATGAGGTAGAATTTATGCTTTGATATTTGTTTTCTTTGATATTTGTTTTCTAAGTATTTTTCTTTCTTTATTCCTCCACTACTTCCTTTTATTTGTATGTTAAATAGGTATTTTTAATGTACCATTTTAATTCATTTTTTTTTTTGAGTTATTGTATCAATGGTTGCTCTCAGTTTTACCATTAGCATCTTAATTTAAACAATCTAGCTTGGATTAGTACCACTTTAATTTCAATACAACAAAAATACTTTGTTCCAATATAGCTCTTGTTCCCTTTCCCCTCCTTTGTGCTATTATTGTCATATGAATCACATTTTCTACATTATAAACCCACCAATACAGTTTTATAATTATAGCTCTACACTGTTATTTTTTAAGTCAGGAGACAAAAGAGGTTACAGGCAAAACTACATTTATATTGTCTTTTATATTTTTTAATATAGTTTCCTTTAAGAGTGTTCTTTATGTGCACTTGAGAGTTACTGTCTAGTGTTCTTTAATTTCAGCCTGAACAACTCCTTTTATCATTTCTGGTAATTTAGGCCTTCTCATCACAGATCTCTCAGTTTCTGCTTATCTGGGAAAGTCTCTGTTTTTCTTTTTATTTTTTAAGGATAGTTTTGCTAGATGTTAAATTCTTGAATGGCAGTCTTTTTCTTTCAACCATTTGAATATGTCATCCCTCTGCATTTTGGCCTCCCTAGCTTCTGATAAGAAATCAAATGTTTTACTGAGGATCCCTTGAAATGATGAGTCATTTTTTTCCTTGCTGATTTCAAGATTCTCCTTTTGTTGCTGTCTTTTGACAATTTGACTATGATGTATCTAAGTGCGCATCAATTTGAGTTTTCCCTGGTTGGGTTTGTTGAGGTTCTTGGATCTACAGATTAATGTTCTTCATCAAACTGAGAATGTCTCTGGCCATTACATCTTCAAATGACCCCTGTGCCTCTTGATCTCCCTTATCTCTTTCTGGAACTCTCATTATCTACATGGGATGCTTGATGGTGTCCCACAGGTCTCTTAGGCTCTATTAATTTTTCTTCCTTTTTTTTTTTTAAATCTTTTCCTCAGTTGACTTACCAGCAAGTTCAATGATTCTTCTGCAAATTCAATCTGTTGTTGAGTCCCTCTGATGCATTTTCGTTCCAGCCATTTTGTTTCTCAACCCCAAACTTTCTATTTAGATTTTCTTATAATTTCTGTCTCTTTATTGATATTCTCTGTTCAGTGAGATGTTATTCTTACTCTTCCTTTTAATTCTTTTGATATAGTATCCTTTAGCTTTTAAAAAATATCTATAATAGCTGATTTAAAGTCTTCAACTAGCAGCACCAACACTTAGGCTTCCTCAAGGACAATTTCTATTAGCTGTTTTTTCCCCTGTGGTAGGGCAATATTTTTGTGGTTTTATTGTTTTGTTTCATTTTTGTTTTATATGTCTCATAGTTTTAATAGAAAAGGGGAATTTTAGAAGATATAATGGGACAGTTCTGAAAATTAGGGGCCCACCCCCTCCATGGCTTATTATTGTTGCTGCTACTTTGTTGCTATTTTTTGTTTACTGAATTTTTCTGAACAAATTCTGCCAAGTGTGTATATCTTATGGTGTTTAGCTACTAATATCTCTCCTTGATTATCTTTGTAGTCAGCCAATGACTGAACATAGATTCCCTTAAATGCCTTGAACAAATAAGTCATCTACTTTTTGCCTTTTCATAATGTTCATACAGTTCATGGGGTTCTCAAGGCAAGAATATTGAAGTGGCTTGCCATTCCCTTCTCCAGTGGACCACGTTCTGTCAGCCCTCTCCACCATGANCATTTTAGTTTGCTGATTCCTAGAATGTCGATGTTCACCCTTGCCATCTCTTGTTTGACCACTTCCAATTTGCCTTGATTCATGGACCTGACATTCCAGGTTCCTATGCAATATTGTTCTTTACAGCATCGGATCTTGCTTCTATCACCAGTCACATCCACAACTGGGTATTGTTTTTGCTTTGGCTCCATCCCTTCATTCTTTCTGGAGTTATTTCTCCACTGATCTCCAGTAGCATATTGGGCACCTAACGACCTGGGGAGATTCTCTTTTGATATCCTATCATTTTGCCTTTTCATACTATTCATGGTGTTCTCAAGGCAAGAATACTGAAGTGGCTTGCCATTCCCTTCTCCAGTGGACCACATTCTGTCAGCCCTCTCCACCATGACCTGCCCGTCTTGGGTTGCCCTGCAGGCATGGCTTGGTTTCACTGAGTTAGACAAGGCTGTGGTCCTAGTGTGATTAGATTGACTAGTTTTCTGTGAGTATGGTTTCAGTGTGTCTGCCCTCTGATGCCCTCTTGCAACACCTACCATCTTACTTGGGTTTCTCTTACCTTGGGCGTGGGGTGTCTCTTCATGGCTGCTCCAGCAAAGCACAGCCATTGCTCCTTACCTTGGACGAGGGGTATCTCCTTACCGCCGCCGTTCCTGACCTTCAACATGAGATCGCTCGTCTAGGCCCTCCTGCGCCTGTGCAGCCACCGCTCCTCGGGTTGCTCCTCCTGGCCGCCGGCCGTGGCCTCGGGTGTGGGTGGCTCCTCCCAGCTGCCGCCCCTGGCCTCGGGCTCGGGGTGGCTCATCAGGGTCACGGCCCCTGGCCTCGGGCGCGAGATGGCTTCTCCCATCCGCCCCTGACCTCGGGGATGCGGGGTGTCTCCTCCCGGCCGCCCCGACTTCGGACGCGGGGTAGCTCCTCCCAGCCGCCGCCCTACCATATCTTATTAATATTTGTGTATTCAGTATTAGTAGCACTTCTCAGGCACTGCTGTTAAGTCGCTTCAGTCGTGTCCGACTCCATGCGACCCCAGAGATGGCAGCCCACCAGGCTTCCCCGTCCCTGGGATTCTCCAGGCAAGAACACTGGAGTGGGTTGCCATTTCCTTCTCCAATGCATGAAAGTAAAAAGTGAAAGTGAAGTCGCTCAGTCGTGTCCGACTCTTAGCGACCCCATGAACTGCAGCCTACCAGGCTCCTCCGGCCATGGGATCTTCCAGGCAAGAGTACTGGAGTGGGGTGCCAAAAATGATTCTTCTCTTAAAACTTAGGTGAGAGATAGACACATAAGCATATATTCATAATACAACATGATAAATGTGATGACAGAGATATGTCAAAATATTAGGAGGGTACAGAGGTAGGGCAAAAAACAAGGCAGCCTATATCCAACAAGGCTTCTTGAAGGAGATGATGGGGCATTGCTAGGCAGTAATGAAAAAACCTAAAAGGTCAGATATGCATCTTTTTTCAACATTTATTTTAACTATCATTTAGAGTGGTAAAAGCAAATTTTGGAATTTGAAGAATCATTTAGTAATTTTATACCTTATTCTGCTTCACACTGTGGAAAACAATCAATGCATAATATTTTAACTTAGGAATGAAAATGTTTGGGGAAGCAAGAAAAAGTTGTTTGCCAAATAGTGAAAAATTTTATTTCCTTAGAAAATAATCACATCATCTGACAGGAAAAGTTATTTCAAAATTACAAGCGTAGCTGTTCAGTCAACATTAAAGGAGGCCAACATTACAGTTATTCTTTCATTTACTTCTCAGACTCTGAAAATATGTCAGGCCTTTATCTGATTATCAGATAAAACTACCTTTTCCTTAGTAAGAGAAACAGATTTTATTGTCAGGAGATAATACAGAATGTTTATATGCATATTTCAGTGGTGGAATAATTAAATCTTTTAGAAAAATCAGTCAGATGTACGATTGCTTTTGAACATCTTCATGATCTTTTTAAGATCTAAAATTCTGCCTTTTCTTTTCGTGTGAAAAAGACAACATTTTGTTCTTGATATAGATATATCCTATCAAAAAGAAACCCGAATAAATGTGCAATCACAAACCCGCTGTACTAGTTTAATTAGCATCTTAATAATCATTAACCTGAGCAACACAAAGGTTTTGAAATGGAAAGATCACATTGTTTTGAGTCAACTCCTATAGTGTTTTATTTTTAATTCTTTTTCCTTTCTTTTTTTGATGAAAGATGTAAGAGAGACAGTTTAGACGAGAATGGTATACAGAAATCTTCAGGACTAGAAACTACATGATTTGCCTTACCTACTTAGAATTCTGGCTCCAAGAGCTAGTTCCTGTAAAATGGTTCTGTAAAATGTTAGTAATTCTGGCTTTGGATAATTCATAATTTATAATAAACCAGATGGGTCACGAGGTAAAACTTGTTTTGAACCATGTAAGACAGGGTAAAAGAATTTTAAAGCAGCTTAAGGTTATAAATGAGTCTGCAGATGAGATGTTTAAGATGATTTGAAAAAAAGAACAAGCTGTTCTCAAACACTTTGGAAGTAGGGACTTAAACAAACAGATGAGCCATGTGCAAATTATTTCAACTTTTCCTAAGCTCTGTCATATTTGGAGGGAACCTTGAAAGGTTATTCTGTGGCATTCTAGTTTCATGATCATAAATATCTTTATTTGAGAATACTTCGCTTAAAATATCACTAGTTAATCATATAATTACTTTTTTTAAAGCACTCTATATGACCACTGTTCTTTTTAGAAAGGAGTCTAAATCAGTGTTTTTTCAAAATAATATCTGTAAACTATTTTGAATTTTATTTAGATTTTCCCTCTTTCTAAACATATAAGTTTAAGATTTTAAAAATCTGTTTATTTACTTATTTTTTAATAACATATCTTGGGTTTGGTCCAGCAGCACCTTGACAAACTATGACAGGTGGATTGGAGTGCAGAGTTAGACGGAGGCCTACACTTGGCCTATGAATAGACCTGGTGACAGACGCTCAGTGGATCAATCTGATGAGCAGGTTAGGGTAGTCCAAATGGTATAGGATAAGGACAATGAAGTGTTGAGGTTTCAAGAAGGTATCCTCAGAGATTCATGGGGCAGAGTAAAAAGAAATCAAGTGCTGGTCTATCATCCAAAGCCCAGACATTCAACCTCAGTGAAGTTAGTTAGTAGATCTCAGTATTCAGATCTATAGCAGAAGTGTTGGAAAGAATAAGGAAAGACCCATCACTAAATAGCATGGATAAGAAAGCAGGTAACTAAGGGAAAAAAAGAAAAGACTAAGGTCCATAATCGAGGCAGAAAACACAGACCCACAGAACTGAGGTATGTGGGGTGGACAGCTGTCCACAGTGCCCAGCGTCCATTTCCTTTTTTCTTACCATAGGTCTGCTTTGAGAAGCCAGACAGATAATGAGCATGGAATTGATCACACCCAGTTCCTGGGGTGAGCCCTGGATGACTTAAGCTGAGCAGCATAAAGTCTGTGGCTAAGTTGGATTAATCATAGTGACTGATGGGACTTTATTAGCGTTGCAGTCTCCTCTCTTTGGAACTATGGAAGTCAATTCTAGTTTCATGGAGGGGACCCATATTAAGGAAAAAACTGACAAGATTTACGAACATGAAAGACTGGTAAATGGGCAAGGGAATGAAGACAAATCCCTAAGGATACAGCAAACCCATGAATCTTGTGATGACTAAAGATAGCACTATCCCCCTAGACCTTTTAGCTGTCTGGACCAATGAATTCCCTTTTTGTTGCAGCCATTTTGGTTGGGATTTCTGTTACTTGTGACTGAAAGCACCTGGTACATTAGATGCTGGCCAGGAATAAAGAAGAAACCCAGTTATTAGAAGATGATTCATGGTGGGCACCAAGTCTCAGTGATAAGACCAGTCTTGTTATGATTTGAGTGACTTGAGGTTAGAGATGTCCTGATGTTAAATCCCAAAGTACTGAACAAGAACTACTTAAACTTCTTTTGCTGAAGATTAAGATTGGTTGCATCTTAATTGGTTGAATTTATAGTGAAAGCTGAGCCTGAAGATGGCAAAAAATTTGCCAGGAGGAAGAAGGGCTAAGAACTAGGCTGGGTGAGTCCATATACAGCATTGCTCTGTTAGTCAGTTCAGTTGCTCAATCGTGTGCAACTCTTTGCGACCCCATGGGCTGCAGCACACCAAGTTTCCCTGTCTGCCACCAACTCCTGGAGCCTATTCAAACTCATGTCCATCATGTTGGTGATGCAATCCAACCATCTCATCCTCTGTTGTCCCCTTCTTCTCCCATCTTCAATCTTTCCCAGCATCAGGGTCTTTTCGTGCTGCGATTCATGGGGTCGCAAAGAGTCAGACACGACTGAGTGACTGAACTGAACTGAACTGAAATATACTGAACTCCGAAACTCATCTGGTTCCAAGAATATTATATTTTTCTCCCTGTTTTATGGAAAAGGAAACAGAGATCTAGTTGTCTTCGTGCAGTTATCCTAGTATTTCATTTGAGGTCTTTGAGACTTTGCTTTTTTGTTTCCTTTTTTCTCTACCCTATTTCAGTTCATATCAATATATGCACTAATGAGAGTTTAGCAAGTTCTCCTACAGAAAAGTTTTTAAAGGCATCTTTTATCCCCCAAATGGAAAATGCTGATATTCTCAGAAATTTTTTTGAACCCAGCTGAACTTGTTTTTAATTCCCCCACCCTTCATTTTCAGATTACTCAGTGTATTTAATGCTACCCTTCCTCAATTCCACCCAAAGCTCACGTGGCGATGTTAAGGGCATTGGTTAAGGACCCGTCGAAGAGTCTGAGTGGGCCAGAGACGCTGCTGAGCACTCTGACATGTGTGGTTAGAGTGTCTACGTGAAGATTACCCACGCTGGGCTCCAGCGCTTCAATCACAACCCCAGAATGACTTCTCGGTCACTCTGTGGTCTAAGCTCTGAGAAAGGCAAGTATTTTATCCTACATTTCATAAACAATGATTTGATACATTGAAGAAACCATAAATATTATTTATCTTACCATAGGCCTCAGAATGTCCAAATACCACAGCTAATTAGGGCTCAATAATAGAGTCAATAAGCCAAAGCCTGTTTTTCTGGTGGATCATAACAAGCAGAGCAATGGCCATTACTTTTTAAATTTGTAACTCCTGTGTTTGATGGTTCTGAGTGGGAAGGACGCAGCATCACTTGTCCTATAGGAGGCCTTGCCACCATCTAAAGTCAGCACTAAGCTACATCTGTTGCCATTTACAACACTTTTTCCATTTGTTGAAGCACATTATTTGTTATAACCATAAGAGTACACTCAAATACAGATGGAGCTTTTGGTAGAAAATAGAAACGCACTTTTTTCCCTTCCAACCAGAAAAAAAGAAAAAAAAATGATTTGGTTAAAAGAAACAAATGAGAATTTCTTGATGAATTGTTCTTTGCCCAGCAGCTGGGCCTGTGAATAACTTAGCTAATATGCTGCATATAAAAACAGACACTTTAAAGTACTGGTAATACACACTAGACAGGGATCAAGACCATCCCCATGGAAAAGAAATGCAAAAAAGCAAACTGGCTGTCTGGGGAGGCCTTACAAATAGCTGTGAAAAGAAGAGAAATGAAAAGCAAAGGAGAAAAGGAAAGATATAAGCATCTGAATGCAGAGTTGCAAAGAAACTTCCTCAGCAATCAATGCAAAGAAATAGAGGAAAACAACAGAATGGGAAAGACTAGAGAGCTCTTCAAGAAAATTAAAGATAGCAAGGGAACATTTTATGCAAAGATGGGCTCAATAAAGGACAGAAATCATATGGACCTAACAGAAACATAAGATATTAAGAAGAGGTGGCAAGAATACACAGAAGAATGGTACAAAAAAGAACTTCACAACCCAGATAATCACAATGCTGTCATCACTCACCTAGAGCCAGACATCCTGGAATGTGAAGTCAAGTGGGCCTTAAAAGCATCACTACGAACAAAGCTAGTGGAGGTGATGGAATTCCAGTTGAGCTATTTCAAATCCTGAAAGATGATTCTGTGAAAGTGCTGCACTTAATATGCCAGCAAATTTGGAAAACTCAGCAGTAGCTACAGGACTGGAAAAAGTCAGTCTTCATTCCAATCCCAAAGAAAGGCAATGCCAAAGAATGCTCAAACTACCACACAATTGCACTCATCTCACATGCTAGTAAAGTAATGGTCAAAATTCTCCAAGCCATGCTTCAGCAATATGTCAACTGTGAACCTCCAGATGTTCAAGCTGGATTTAGAAAAGGCAAGAGGACCAGAACTCCAACACAAGCCTCCCTAACCAAGAAACCTTGACAACCCACTGATACAATGCCACCCACAGTGAGGAAACTCCATAATAAAGAGAACTCCACAAATTCCCAGAATGTAGAAAGGCCACCCCAAATGCAGCAATATAACCAAGATGAAGAGACAGAGGAATACTCAGCAGGTAACAGAATAGGAGAAATGCCCACCAAACCAAACAAAAGAGGAAGAGATAGGGAATCTACCTGAGAAAGAATTCTGAATATTGACAGTGAAAATGATCCAAAATCTTGAAATAAAAATGGAATCACAGATAGATAGCCTGGAGACAAGGATTGAGAAGATGCAAGAAAGGTTTAACAAGGACCTAGAAGAAATAAAAAAGAGTCAATATATAATGAATAACACAATAAATAAGATCAGAAACACTCTGGAGGCAACAAATAGTAGAATAACGGAGGCAGAAGATAGGATTAGTGAAATAGAAGATAGACTGGTAGAAATAAATGAATCAGAGAGGAAAAAAGAAAAACGAATTAAAAGAAATGAGGACAATCTCAGAGACCTACAGGACAATATGAAACACTCCAACATTCAAATTATAAGAGTCCCAGAAGAAGACAAAAAGAAAGACCATGAGAAAATCCTTGAGGAGATAATAGTTGAAAACTTCCCTAAAATGGGGAAGGAAATAATCACCCAAGTCCAAGAAACCCAGAGTTCCAAACAGGATAAACCCCAAGACACATATTAATCAAATTAACAAAGATCAAACACAAAGAACAAATATTAAAAGGAGCAAGGGAAAAACAACAAATAACACACAAGGGGATTCCCATAAGGATAACAGCTGATCTTTCAATAGAAACTCTTCAGGCCAGGAGGGAATGGCAAGACATACTTAAAGTGTTGAACGAAAAAAACCTACAGCCCAGATTACTGTACCCAGCAAGGATCTCTTTCAAATACGAAGGAGAAATCAGAAGCTTTACAGACAAGCAAAAGCTGAGAGAATTCAGCACCACCAAACCAGCTCTCCAACAAATGCTAAAGGATATTCTCTAGACAGGAAACAAAAAGGGTGTATAAACCCGAACCCAAAACAATAAAGTAAATGGCAACGGGATCATACTTCTCAATAATTACCTTAAACGTAAATGGGTTGAATGCCCCAACCAAAAGACAAAGACTGGCTGAATGGATACAAAAACAAGACCCTTGTATATGCTGTCTACAAGAAACCCACCTCAAAACAAGGGACATAAACAGACTGAAAGTGAAAGGCTGGAAAAAGATATATCATGCAAATAGAGACCAAAAGAAAGCAGGAGTGGCAATACTCATAGCTGATAAAATAGACTTTAAAGCAAAGGCTGTGAAAAGAGACAAAGAAGGCCACTACATAATGATCAAAGGATCAATCCAAGAAGAAGATATAACAATTATAAATATATATGCACCCAACATAGGAGCACCGCAATATGTAAGACAAATGCTAACAAGTATGAAAGGGGAAATTGACAATAACACAATAATAGTGGGAGACTTTAATACCCCACTCACACCTATGGACAGATCAACTAACCAGAAAATTAACAAAGAAACGCAAACTTTAAATGATACAATAGACCAGTTAGACCTAATTGATATCTATAGGACATTTCACCCCAAAACAATGAATTTCACCTTTTTCTCAAGTGCTCACGGAACCTTCTCCAGGATAGATCACATCCTGGGACATAAATCTAACCTTGATAAATTCAAAAAAATCGAAATCATTCCAAGCATCTTTTCTGACCATAATGCATTAAGATTAGATCTCAATTACAGGAGAAAAACTATTAAAAATTCCAACATTTGGAGGCTGAACAATACGCTTCTGAATAACCAACAAATCACAGAAGAAATCAAAAAAGAAATCAAAATGTGCATAGAAATGAATGAAAATGAAAACACAACAACCCAAAACCTGTGGGACACTATAAAAGCAGTGCTAAGAGGAAAGTTCATAGCAATACAGGCATACCTCAGGAAACAAGAAAAAAGTCAAATAAATAACCTAACTCTACACCTAAAGCAACTAGAAAAGGAAGAAATGGAGAACCCCAGAGTTAGTAGAAGGAAAGAAATCTTAAAAATTAGGGCAGAAATAAATGCAAAAGAAACAAAAGAGACCATAGCAAAAATCAACAAAGCCAAAAGCTGGTTTTTTGAAAAGATAAATAAAATTGACAAACCATTAGCCAGACTCATCAAGAAACAAAGGGAGAAAAATCAAATCAATAAAATCAGAAATGAAAATGGAGAGATCACAACAGACAACACAGAAATACAAAGAATCATAAGAGACTACTATCAGCAATTATATGCCAATAAATTGGACAACGTGGAAGAAATGGACAAATTCTTAGAAAAATACAACTTTCCAAAACTGAACCAGGAAGAAATAGAAAATCTTAACAGACCCATCACAAGCACGGAAATTGAAACTGTAATCAGAAATCTTCCAGCAAACAAAAGCCCAGGTCCAGACGGCTTCACAGCTGAATTCTACCAAAAATTTCGAGAAGAGCTAACACCTATCCTACTCAAACTCTTCCAGAAAATTGCAGAGGAAGGTAAACTTCCAAACTCATTCTATGAGGCCACCATCACCCTAATACCAAAACCTGACAAAGATGCCACAAAAAAAGAAAACTACAGGCCAATATCACTGATGAACATAGATGCAAAAATCCTCAACAAAATTCTAGCAATCAGAATCCAACAACACATTAAAAAGATCATACACCATGACCAAGTAGGCTTTATCCCAGGAATGCAAGGATTCTTCAATATTCGCAAATCAATCAATGTAATTCACCACATTAACAAATTGAAAAATAAATGCCATATGATTATCTCAATAGATGCAGAGAAGGCCTTTGATAAAATTCAACATCCATTTATGATAAAAACTCTCCAGAAAGCAGGAATAGAAGGAACATACCTCAACATAATAAAAGCTATATATGACAAACCCACAGCAAACATTATCCTCAATGGTGAAAAATTGAAAGCATTTCCCCTAAAGTCAGGAACAAGACAAGGATGTCCACTTTCACCGCTACTATTCAACATAGTTCTGGAAGTTTTGGCCACAGCAATCAGAGCAGAAAAAGAAATAAAAGGAATCCAAATTGGAAAAGAAGAAGTAAAACTCTCACTGTTTGCAGATGACATGATCCTCTACATAGAAAACCCTAAAGACTCCACCAGAAAATTACTAGAGCTAATCAATGAATATAGTAAAGTTGCAGGATATAAAATCAACACACAGAAATCCCTTGCATTCCTATACACTAATAATGAGAAAGTAGAAAACGAAATTAAGGAAACAATTCCATTCACCATTGCAACGAAAAGAATAAAATACTTAGGAATATATCTACCTAAAGAAACTAAAGACTTATATATAGAAAACTATAAAACACTGATGAAAGAAATCAAAGAGGACACTAATAGATGGAGAAATATACCATGTTCATGGATTGGAAGAATCAATATAGTGAAAATGAATATATTACCCAAAGCAATCTACAGATTCAATGCAATCCCTATCAAGCTACCAGCGGTATTTTTCACAGAACTAGAACAAATAATTTCAAGATTTGTATGGAAATACAAAAAACCTCGAATAGCCAAAGCAATTTTGAGAAAGAAGAATGGAACTGGAGGAATCAACTTACCTGACTTCAGGCTCTACTACAAAGCCACAGTCATCAAGACAGTGTGGTACTGGCACAAAGACAGAAATATAGATCAATGGAACAAAATAGAAAGCCCAGAGATAAATCCACACACATATGGACACCTTATCTTTGACAAAGGAGGCAAGAATATACAATGGAGTAAAGACAATCTCTTTAACAAGTGGTGCTGGGAAAACTGGTCAACCACTTGTAAAAGAATGAAACTAGATCACTTTCTAACACCACACACAAAAATAAACTCAAAATGGATTAAAGATCTAAATGTAAGACCAGAAACTATAAAACTCCTAGAGGAGAACATAGGCAAAACACTCTCCGACATAAATCACAGCAGGATCCTCAATGATCCGCCTCCCAGAATACTGGAAATAAAAGCAAATATAAACAAATGGGATCTAATTAAAATTAAAAGCTTCTGCACAACAAAGGAAACTATAAGCAAGGTGAAAAGACAACCCTCTGAATGGGAGAAAATAATAGCAAATGAAGCAACTGACAAACAACTAATCTCAAAAATATACAAGCAACTTATACAGCTCAATTCCAGAAAAATAAACGACCCAATCAAAAAATGGGCCAAAGAACTAAATAGACATTTCTCCAAAGAAGACATACGGATGGCTAACAAACACATGAAAAGATGCTCAACGTCACTCATTATCAGAGAAATGCAAATCAAGACCACAATGAGATACCACTTCACACCAGTCAGAATGGCTGCGATCCAAAAGTCTGCAAGCAATAAATGCTGGAGAGGGTGTGGAGAAAAGGGAACCCTCTTACACTGTTGGTGGGAATGCAAACTAGTACAGCCACTATGGAGAACAGTGTGGAGATTCCTTAAGAAATTGCAAATAGAACTGCCTTATGACCCAGCAATCCCACTGCTGGGCATACACACCGAGGAAACCAGAATAGAAAGAGACACATGTACCCCAATGTTCATTGCAGCACTGTTTATAATAGCCAGGACATGGAAACAACCTAGATGTCCATCAGCAGATGAATGGATAAGAAAGCTGTGGTACATATACACAATGGAGTATTACTCAGCCATTAAAAAGAATACATTTGAATCAGTTCTAATGAGGTGGATGAAACTGGAGCCGATTATACAGAGTGAAGTAAGCCAGAAAGAAAAACACCAATACAGTATACTAACACATATATATGGAATTTAGAAAGATGGTAATGATAACCCTGTATGTGAGACAGCAAAAGAGACACAGATGTATAGAACAAACTTTTGGATTCTGTGGGAGAGGGAGAGAGTGGGATGATTTGGAAGAATGGCCCTGAAACATGTATACTATCATGTAAGAAACGAATCGTCAGTCTATGTTCAATGCAGGATGCAGGATGCTTGGGGCTGGTGCACAGGGGTGATCTGGAGGGATGATGTGGAGGGATGATGTGGGGTGGGAGGGGGGTTCATATTGGGGAGCTCATGTGCACCTGTGGCGGATTCATGTCAATGTATGCCAAAACCAATACAGTACTGTAAAGTAAAATAAAGTAAAAATTTAAATTAAAAAAAAAAGGCAGAGGAACCAGAGATCAAATTGCCAACATCCGCTGGATCATGGAAAAAGCAAGAGAGTTCCAGAAAAACATCTATTTCTGCTTTATTGACTATGCCAAAGCCTTTGACTGTGTGGATCACAATAAACTGTGGAAAATTCTGAAAGAGATGGAAATACCAGACCACCTGACCTGCCTCTTGAGAAACCTATATGCAGGTCAGGAAGCAACAGTTAGAACTGGACATGGACAACAGACTGGTTCCAAATAGGAAAAGGAGTACATCAAGGCTGTTATATTGTCACCCTGCTTATTTAAGAGTACATCATGAGAAACACTGGGCTGGATGAAGCACAAGCTGGAATCAAGATTGCTGGGAGAAATATCAATAACCTCAGATATGCAGATGACACACCCTTATGGCAGAAAGTGAAGAGGAGCTAAAAAGCCTCTTTATGAAAATCAAAGAGGAGGGTGAAAAAGTTGGCTTAAAGCTCAACATTCAGAAAACAAAGATCATGGCATCTGGTCCCATCACTTCATGGGAAATAGATGGGGAAACAGTGGAAACAGTGTCAGACTTTATTTTTTTGGGCTCCAAAATCACTGCAGATGGTGACTGCAGCCATGAAATTAAAAGCCACTTACTCCTTGGAAGGAAAGTTATGACCAACCTAGACAGCATATTAAAAAGCAGAGACATTACTTTGCCAACTAACGTCTGTCTAGTCAAGGCTATGGTTTTTCCAGTAGTCATGTATGGATGTGAGAGTTGGACTGTGAAGAAAGCTGAGCGCCGAAGAATTCATGCTTTTGAACTGTAGTGTTGGAGAAGACTCTTGAGAGTCCCTTGGACTGCAAGGAGATGCAACCAGTCCATTCTGAAGGAGATCAGCCCTGGTGTGCTTTGGAAGGAATGATGCTAAAGCTGAAACTCTGGTACTTTGGCCACCTCATGTCAAGAGCTGACTCGTTGGAAAAGACTCTGATGCTGGGAGGGATTGAGAGCAGAAGGAGAAGGGGACGAAAGAGGATGAGATGGCTGGATGGCGTCACCAACTCGATGGACGTGAGTCTGAGTGAACTCCGGGAGTTGGTGATGGACAGGGAGGCCTGGCGTGCTGCAATTCATGGGGTCCAAAGAGTCGGAAATGACTGAGCAACTGAACTGAACTGAATACACACTAGTATATTTCACTATTTTAGAGTAGCCCACTTGAAATCTTTTACTCAAAGCCCACTAAACCAAGGTTTCACAACCTTAGCACCATAGATTTTGGGGGGTAGATAAGTCTTTGTTATGGGGGATGTCCTTGTGCATTGTAAGATGTTAGCAACATTTCTAGTTCATACCCATTAAATGCAGTAGCATCTCCTTTTCAGTCACAATAACCAAAAATGTCTCCAGATCCTGGGTAGGCAAAGTTGTCCCCAGCTGAGAACCTTGACACTCTTCCACTCCTTGTTGTGACACATCTTATTATTTCCAAGGAGGTGAGTTTCTAACATTCAAAACCGTGCTCTAAAACAATTACATACAGGTGTGTATACCCATATTTTTTAATAAATAGGTCATTAGTTTTAAACTATGTTATTTACATCATTCTAGTCTTACATTTTTTACTTAATTACATAGCTTGGAGATCATTGCATAAAGGGCCACCTAATTATTTTTAATATTAGTTACAAATTATGATGTTATATTGTTAATTAATTACAAAGCTACATTATAATATTAGCTGTCTAGTATTTCCTTGAATGGATGTGCCATAATTTCTTCAAAATCCCCTAGCAAACAACATTTCGTTTCTTTCCAATCTTCTGCTATTGAAACAATGCTTCATAAACTCGTGTGTAAATCACTAGACCATCCAGGCATTCTCCTGCCTTGAGGCCTTGACCCTGGCTGTTCCCATCTTCCTAAAATGCCCTTCCCTGAGATATACACATGGCTAATTCCCTCACCTCCTTTGTGAGGGCTGGCTAGACTGCAATTACAAACAAACCTCAAAATCTCAGTGGTTTAAACACATAAAATTCCTATGTAGACTGTTCATAAAGATGGCATTCTTTCAAGTGGTAGCCAAAGAAATGGAGCTGCTTCCATCTGAGGGCTCTGCTATCGTCATTTGAGGCTTCTGCAGTTGCCACAGCAGGAAAGAAAAGAGGGCGTCATTTACCAACTCTCAAGTATTTCTGCCCAAATCATTCCCAAATACAGTCCATTGATCAAAATTAGTCCAAGGGCACTGCCTAATTGCAGGGGGCTGGGAAACATAGCGAAGCACAATATTCTGTAATCACTAAATATCTCTGCTGGATCTTCTTCAAGTTGTTGCCCACAAGTCACCTCAATGAAGCCACCCCAAACCATACAAATGAAATTGCAATCCAAGAGTGGCCAATAATGCAGAATAGGAAGACCCAGAGGTTACCTCCTCCCATGGGCACACCGAAATTACAGCCGTTTACAGAGAAACTATTGATAGAAAAAAACCCACAAGACTAGCAGCAAAGATCTTCAGCCTCCCCAGGACCCAACCCCATCAACCAGCTGCAGGAGGCCTCCATACAAGGCAGGGCCTGGCAACCAACCAAGCGGAGTGTCATCCACACCTGCCAGACTGCCCACAGTAGGCAGCCTGCTACAACCGAAGGACCCATGCAGCCCACATGGAGTGCACCCCTATAATATACAGCTCTGGTGATGAGAGAGGGGTCCACCACTGGGACACAGAAGACATCTCTTACAAAAGGCCACTTCTCTAAGGTCAGGAAACATAACTAACTTCCCAAATAAACAGAAATAGAAATAGCAAATTAGGCCAAATGCGAGGACAAAGGAATATGTTCCAAACAGAAGAACTAAGAGAAGTGGAGATAGATAGGCAATCTATCTGAGTTCTAGATAATGAATGTAAATATGTTTAAAGAACCGAGGAGAGGAATTAACGAACAGAGTAGGAAGTCAGAATTTAACAAGCAAAAGATATAAAGAACAAAACAGAGGTGAAGAATACAATAACTGAAATAAAAAATAAACTAGAAGGGATCAACAGTAGATTAGGTGATAAAGAGAAACAAATCAGCAAGCTGGAAGACTGAGTAGTGGAAATCACTGAAGCTGAACATAAAAAAGATTAAAAAGAAATGAGAACCATTTAAGAACCTCTGAGACAACATAAAGCATAATAACATTCTCATTTTAGGGGTTCCTAGGAGAAGAGAGAAAGAGAAAGAGGGAGAGAACATATAGGAGAACATAATAGCTGAAAACTTCTTTAACCTTGAAAACGAAACAGATATCAACAAGTTACATACGAGGAAACTCCTATAAGGCTATCAGCTGATTTTTCAGCAGACACTCTGAAGGCCAGAAGGAATGGCACAATACATTTAAAGTGATGAAAGGGAAGAGTGGGATTGACATATACACACTACTATAGTAAAATGGATAAGTAATAAGAACCTACTGTATAGCATAGGGAACTCAATACTCTGTAACAACCTATACAGAAATAGAATCTAAAAAAGAATGGATATATGTGTATGTATAACTGATTCACTGGGCTGTACAGCAGAAATTAACACAACACTGTAAGTCAACTGTACTCCAAAAAAACTTAATTTAAAATAAATAAATAAAGTAATGAAAAAGAAAAACCTACAACCAAGAATACGCTTCCCAGCAAGGCTTTCACTCAGATTTAATGGAGAGAACAACTAAAAGCTGAAAGAGTTCAGCACCACCAAACCAGTTTTACAAGAAATGTTAAAGGGACTTGTCTAAGTGAAAAAGAAAAGGATACAACTGGAAACATGAATATTATAAAAGGAAAAATTTCACTGGTAAAGACAAACACAGTAAAGGTAGTGAAACAACTGCATATAAAGCTAGTAGGAAGGTTGAAAGGCAAAAGGAGTAAAATCATCTATATCCACAGTAGGTAGTTAAGAGAGACACAAAACAAAAAGATGTAAAATACGATGTCAAGAACAGTAAAAATATGAAGAGGGGAGTAAAAAATCAGAGTTGTTAAAATGCATTTGAACTTAAGAGATCAGCAACTTAAAATAATCACATATATATAGATTGCTATATATAAACCCCATGGTAACCACAGACCAAAAACCTATAATAAATACACACACAAAAAAAGAGAAATGAATCCAAACATAGCACTAAAGATAGTCATCAAATCACAAGGGAAGACACTGAAAGAAGAAGAAACAAGAAAGAACTACACAAAAGAACCCCAAAACAACTTAAAAATCGATAATAGTACACATCTATCAATAATCACTTTAAATGTAAATGAACCAAATGCTCCAGTCAAAAGACACAGAGCAGCTGAATGGATACAAAAGACTTACACATATGCTGCCTATACATATATATATATATATAAAGAATGAAATTTTTACTCAGCAATAGGAAAAATATATATACATATATAAAATGAAATTTTTACTCAGCAATAGGAAAAAATAAAATCTTACCATTTGTTGGACTAGAGGATATTATGGACTAGAGGGTATTATGTTAAGTGAAATAAGTCAGACAGAGAAAGACAAATATTGTATGATTTTACTTATATGTGGAACCTAAGAATATAAAACAAATGAACAAACTTAATAGAACAGAAACAGACTCAAGAGAAAAAAAACAACAGGTCGCTGTCAGAGGGGAGGAGGCCAGGAGAAGGAAAGGAATAGGTGAAAGAGACGAAGAGGCACAAACATCCCGTTGCAAAATAAATGAGTCATGGGTATAAAAGGTACAGTGTGAGGGAAAAGTCATTAACTATATAATAGCTTTGTGTGGTAACGCTGCAATTAGACTTGCAGTGAGCAATTTGAAATATATAGAAATATCAAATTATTATGCTGCATAACAGGAACTGACACAATGTCATAGGACAGTTATACTTCAAAAATAAACAAACTCGTATAAAAAGACATTAGACATGTGGTTATCAGTTTGCTTTGATCCACAGAGTCAAAGTCTTTAGGGTCGTCACTGAAGCTAAGGTAGGTGTTTGGAGGTGTTGGTGGGAGGGCAACTGGATGAAGGCAACCAAAAGGCACAAACTTCCAGTTATAAGATAAATAAGTGCTAGGGATGCAATGTACAACATGACAAATATAATTAACACACTATTTGATATATATACATGCTTGATGATACATGGCTGATATATCAGTTCAGTTCAGTCACTCAGTCATGTCCAACTCCTTGTGACCCCATGGACTGCAGCACACCAGGCCTGCCTGTCCATCACCAACTCCCGAAGTTTACTCAGACTCATGTCCATCGAATCAGTTATGCCATCCAGCCATCTCATCCTCTGTTGGCCCCTTTTCCTCCTGCCCTCAATCTTTCCCAGCATCAGGCTCTTTTTCAATGAGTCAGTTCTCCGCATCAGGTGGCCAAAGTATTAAGAGCTTCAGCTCCAGCATCAGTCAGTCCAATGAATATTCAGGACTGACTTCCTCTAGGATAGACTGGTTGGATCTCCTTGAGGGCCAAGGGACTCTCAAGAGTCTTCTCCAACACCACAGTTCAAAAGTATCAATTCTTCAGTGCTCAGCTTTCTTTATAGTCCAACTCTCACATCCATACATGACTACTGGAAAAAACCATAGTTTTGACTAGACGGACCTTTGTTGGCAAAGTACTGTCTCTGCTTTTGAATATGCTGTCTAGGTTGGTCATAGCTTTCCTTCAAACAAGCAAGCATCTTTTAATTTCATGGCTGCAGTCACAATCTGCAGTGATTCTGGAGCCCAAAAAGATAGTCTGTCACTGTTTCCCCATCTATTTGCCAAGAAGTGATAGGACCAGATACCATGATCTTAGTTTTTTGAATGTTGAATTTTAAGCCAATTTTTTCACTCTCCTCTTTCACTTTCATCAAAAGGCTCTTTAGTTCTTCTTCACTTTCTGCCATAAGGATGGTGTCATCTGCATATCTGAGGTTATTGATATTTCTCCCAGCAATCTTGATTCCAGCTTGTGCTTCATCAAGCCCAGCATTTCTCATGATGTTCTCTGCATGGAAGCTAATTAAGCAGGATGACAATATACAGCCTTGATATACCCTTTTCCCGATTTGGAACCAGTCTGTTGTTCCATGTCCAGTTCTAACTGTTGCTTCCTGACCTGCATACAAATTTCTCAAGAGGCAGGTCAGGTGGTCTGGTATTTCCACCTCTTTCAGAATTTTCCACAGTTTGCTGTGGTCCACACGGTCAAAGGCTTTGGCATAGTCAATAAAGCAGAAATAGATGTTTTTCTGGAACACTCTTGCTTTTTTGATGATCCAACGGATGTTGGCAATTTGATGTCTGGTTCCTCTGCCTTTTCTAAACCCAGTTTGAACATCTGGAAGTTCACAGTTCACATACTGTTGAAGCCTGGCTTGGAAAACTTTGAGCATTACTTTACTAGTGTGTGACATGAGTGCAATTGTGCAGTAGTTTGAACATTCTTTGGCATGGCCTTTCTTTGGGATTGGAATGAAAACTGACCTTTTCCAGTCCTGCGGCCACTGCTGAGTTTTCCAAATTTGCTGGCATATTAAGTGCAGCACTTTCACAGAATCATCTTTCAGGATTTGAAACAGCTCAACTGGAATTCCATCACTTCCACTAGCTTTGTTTGTAGTGATGCTTTCTAAGGCCCACTTGACTTCACATTCCAGGATGTCTGGCTCTAGGCGAGTGATCATGCCATCATGATTATCTGGGTCAGGAAGATCTTTTTTGTGTAGTTCTTCTGTGTATTCTTGCCACCTCTTCTTAATATCTTCTGCTTCTGTTAGGTCCATACCATTTCTGTCCTTTATTGTGCCCATCTTTGCATGAAATGTTCCCTTGGTATCTCTAATTTTCTTGAAGAAATCTCTAGTCTTTCTCATTCTATTGTTTTCCTCTGTTTCTTTGCATTGATCACTGAGGAAGGCTTTCTTATCTCTCCTTGCTATTCTTATATGCTGATATATATATATTCTCTATGATATACACAATGGAAACAGTGACAGACTATTTTCTTGGGCTCCAAAATCACTGCAGATGGTGGCTGCAGCCATGAAATTAAAAGAAGCTTGTTCCTTGGAAGAAAAGCTATGACAAACCTAGACAGCATATTAAGAAGCAGGGAGATTACTTTGCCAACAAAGATCCATCTAGTCAAAGCTATGGTTTTCCAGTAGTCATGTACAGAAGTGAGAGTTGGACCATAAGGAGGGCTGAGCACCGAAGAATGGATGCTTTTGAACTATGGTGTTGGAGAAGACTCTTGAGAGTCCCTTGGACCTCAAGGAGATCAAACCAGCCAATCCTACAGGAAAGCAATCCTTAATATTCATTGGAAGGACTGATGCTGAAGCTCCGATATTTTGGCTACCTGATGCGAAGAGCTGACTCATTAGAAAAGACCCTGATGCTGGGAAAGTTTGAAGGCAGGAGGAGAAGGGGACTACAGAGGATGAGATGGTTGGATGGCATCACCGACTCAATGGTCCTGAGTTTGAGCAAGTTCCAGGAGATGGTGAAGGACAGGAAAGCCTTGTGTGCTGCAATCCATGGCCTTGCAGAGAATCAGACACAACTGAGTGACTGAACAATGATATATATGAAAGCTGTTAAGGGAGTAAATCTTAAGAGTTTTTATCACAAAGAAAAAAAAAAAGTTTCTTGCTATTTCTTTTATATCTATATGAGATGATGTGTGTTCCCTAAACTTACTGTGATAATCACTTCATGATGCATGTAGATTAAATCAGGTACACCTAAAACTTACGCAGTGCTAAATGTCAGTTACACCTCAACAAAACTGGAAGAAAAAAAATAAATTGCAACCCATACCCACCTCCAGCACACCAGATCTCCTTTATCTTGCTCTTTTTCGAAAACACCTATCATTTTCTATATATTTTATCATGTATTTATTTTGTCTATTATAGATTGTCTTTCTCCCCTTCAGTTCAGTTCAGTTCAGTTAATCAGTCGTGTTCGACTCTTTGCAACACCATGAATTGCAGCATGCCAGGCCTCCCTGCTAATTTTCACTAAGGCAGGGATCTTTGTTTTATGCACAGTGTATCCCAAGCAGCCAGAAGAAACACTAGCACATAAATTACTTACTAAGTGAATTAACAAATGTCACATATATATAACTATATCTATTGAAGAGTTTCCTAAAGTTAGAATTGCTGAGTCAAAGAGCATTGGCATTAAAATTTTCCACAGATATTGTTAAGTTGTTCTTCAGGTGGCTTTATTAACTTATATCCCCATCAACAATGTATGAAGCTATCTGTTTCCTCAAACACCAAATATGTTGTCAAACTTTTTGTTCTTGGCAAATTGGGTACATGAAAAAAATGACACTACCATAATTTCATTTTTTGTATTTCACAGTATCAGTAAAGCTAAGTGTATCTTCATGTTATAGAGCCATTTGTTCTTAGTCTTCTGAACTACCTGTTCTTGTTCTTTGCTAATTCCTTGGGGCTGCTAATCCTTTAATTATTGATATTTAGATAGATTATATGTTCATATAAAATAATACAGGCACCCTGGAAACATTTGTCAGTTTCTTATAAAAATAAACATGCTTTGCCATATAATCCAGCAGTTGCGCTCCTGGACAGACAGGCTTATGTTCGCACAAAATCCGCACGTGAGTTGTTTGTAACGGCTTTATTTGTAACCGCCCAAAATGAAAACAATCTAGATGTCTTTCAATGGGTGAATGATTTTCACCCTAAAAACCATGGCACATCTACACCATGGACCACTACTCAGGAATGAAAAGGAACAAACTATTGCTACCTGCAACAACCTGAATGAACAAATCTTGGGAGAACCGAGTGAGTGAAAGAAACCAAACCCAAAAGGTGACAGTATGATACTATGTAAGGGACATTCACTAAATGATAACATGATAGAAATGAAGAACAGATTAGTGATTACCTGGGGTCTGAGTTGGGGAACATGGGGCAGGAGGGAGGTAGATGTGAGTATGAAACAGTAACATGAAAGTCCCTTGTGGTGTTGAAACTGCTCTATGTCTTGATCCTGGTCGTATATACACAAAACACAAAATGTGCGGTAATACTCTGTGTTAGTAAACACACACACACAATACAAGCTCATAAGATATTTAAAAATAAGACAGAACAAAATTAAAACCCTCATGATTTTAGACACATAGATAACATGTACTACCACGTAAGAACAAAGTAGTAATGCCTCATCTACATCTTACATTGCAGATACATTTTCTAGCTTGTTGTCTTATAGCTTTGTTTATAGTGTTTTCATGACAAAAAAGTTATTTTTGTGTGCTTATTTTATTAATCTTTCCTTGAGAAGCTTTAGACATTTCTGCCAGGCTTAGAAAAGCCTTTCTGCAGTAAATTGTTTTAAAGTATTACCATGTTTTCCTGTGGCACTTTTATGACATCAGTTGTCATATATTTAAATATTGAATGCATTTGATGCACAAAATGAAGCAGGGTTGTGATTATATGCAGTGTGTGTACGTGTTAACAAATGGTCACCCAATTATCTTACTGTTATTTATAGAATAAACAACCATTGCCCATCAGATATAATGTACATCATTATAATATACTACATTCTTACCACATAAGTATCAGACAGTTCCAGACTTACTCTCTGTTCTGTATCACTAATTTATTTATTCATAGAACCAGCATCCTAATATCTAAATTATTATAATTTTATGTACTGCTTTAATGTTTAACAGTTCTCTTCCCTTCTCTTTGTATTTCTTTTTCAGAATTTTCAGAACATTTTAATATGAACTTTAAAATCTAGTCCTTGCCACTAAAAAAAATTTTTTTCAAGAAAGGCAGAGCAGGAGCAGCAGCAGCAGCAATTTATAGTATTTTCATAATTAACAACCCCAGGATTTATTGAGATCATGTTAAATTCAGAGGACACCTGCTCGACTACCTACTAGCTTAGGCAAATTACTTCCTCGGCTGGGCAGTCTCAGTCTCTTTATCAGTCAAAATGAGACGAGGACAGAGACCATCATAGGGCTTTGGGATAATCCATTACAGAGCACTGAGCACTGTGTCTGGCATAAAAGTGTTCAGTGAGTGTTTGTGGGTATTATTCCTCCTTGTTCCCAGGGACTTTTATGACTCTCTTCACCTAAAAAGCCTCCCACACAAATTGTTTGTTGCTTGCCTATTTGGCTGTGAACACACAAGGACAGGAACCATGTTTGAGAAGGCAATGGCACCCCACTCCAGTACTCTTGCCTGGAAAATCCCATGGATGGAGGAGCCTGGTGGGCTGCAGTCCATGGGGTCGCTAAGTCGGACACGACTGAGCGACTTCACTTTCACTTTTCACTTTCATGCATTGGAGAAGGAAATGGCAACCCACTCCAGTGTTCTTGCCTGGAGAATCCCAGGGACGGGGGGAGCCTGGTGGGCTGCCGTCTGTGGGGTCGCAGAGTCGGACACGACTGAAGTGACTTAGCAAGAGCACACTGTTTAGAATGTGGTCCTTGCTGTCTTTCCTCACGGCCTCTCACCTCTCCATCATGGTTCTTTTCAATCTCTGCTCCTTCCCAGTTGCTTCATATCCATCCTGATGTTCCATGTTACCCTCTCACTGTTCAGATCCCGTCTCTTGCCTGCATCTGACCTGCTTAAATAGGTCTTTGAAGCTCGCAGCTTCAAAAACCCTCCCATCCCTTCATCCTACTCCCTCCTTCTCTGCCCAATTAAGTCTGTTCCCTGAGATGAGGATCCCAGTTGACTTTCCTGGCTACATAGTAAGTCATAAACGGTGTGACAGTGCTTAGGTCCAATGCTGTAATCCACAAGCAGCTTAAATCAAACGTATTTCTGATTGATATAATGTACCTAGCAGTTTTCTGAAGTCATCTTACTTTTTCTATTAGAATATAATTGCTTCACAATGTTGTATTAGTTTCTGCTACACAATGAAATGAATCAGTGATATGTATACATTTAGCTAAAACTCTTGTAGCTAAAATTCTTGAGCTCCAACTGACCTGCCACCCAACCCACCTATTACTTCCTTTTTACTCCTCATCCTCTTTAAGTAGTTTTTCTGGAAGTTGAAATGCATTCTTTCATATATCTTTCTCTTCCTCTTTTCAAAGAGATTGTTACCACTTGCCTGAAGGGTTTTTGATGAGCACTCGAATTAAAACTATAGAAGGGAAACTCTACAACTCTTAGGGAGCTGTATGCTCAAAGTCCAGTTCTAACAAAAAGATAAGCTTGGGTTTTGCAGGTCAAGACACTTCCCCGAGATCCTGATATCCAGACATAGCTTCTAAAGTGGGACTTCCCGGGACAGAGTTTCCAGCGTTCAGAGGCTTCAGGAATTGTTAATATTTTGCCAGATCCAAGCCAGAGTTCCAAGTTGAGATGCCCCCTCTGTTCTCAACTACTGCAGACCCCACAGTAATTCCTGCTGACAGAGCTACTCCTGTGGGGGACCCAGCTCTATTCTGCAAGCCATCTTCACAAATTTTATTTTCCAACTCCCTTGTTGTATCGTAAGAGAGGAATTTCAGGGAGGGGAGTGACAGCAGTGTCAATGTCTTAAGCTCACACCTTACTGTGCTTTTATTACACTTTCTAGTCATATCTGAATAACTCACTGCAGGAGAGAAATGCCCTGGCTCTCGGGAGTTCGATATGGAGTTCCTTACTCTCCACCCGCCAGTTCTCCTTCTCATGGGTGAGCCTCTCTCCAGCATCATGTCCTCTGCGCTCCTCACACCTCAGTAACCGTAACAGCCTCCTCACCGCCTTTCTGCCGTCCTTCTTCCCATGTGACTTCATCCCACACACAGCTGTCTGAATCCTCTTCCAAGAAACCCACTTACATCATAAAATGAACTGAATTACTCCTGCTCCTCTCTCCCTCCTAACACTCCAGGCTCAGTCTGAGTTCCATCTCCTCCCTGAAATGGTGGCCTCATCCCTTGCTCTTCAAAGCTCCCATAACCAGGACTGATATTCCTGGTCATGGGTTGTTCACTCCTAGAGTATGCTCTGCTTGGATCCCATCCCTTCTAAGCCCTTCTGATACCTGTGCAGTAGCATTCGTGTCTATAGCATTTATTGCTTCTATCATTCAGCTGGGTACTTTATCATAAACTGTATACTGTTCGTATTTAACTATTCACAATGGGCATACATTTTGACTGTTTTACTGGATTATGTACTCCCCGAGGGGAATCGCTCTTTCTAGCTCAATCACCATGAACTAGCCCAGAGGCACATGCAGAAGTGGCCCTGAGAGAACACTTGCTGGAGGAGTCAGTGGACGAGGTAAATAATTAACAGTAAAAACACTGCCCCTACCCATCATCATGTCGCCTAGCAGTTTTAGATCCCCTTGCCCTGCCTAAGGGGCTTCCTAGGTGGCTCAGATGGTAAAGTATCTGCCTGCAGTGCGGGAGACTTGGGTTTAATCTGTGGGCCAGTAAGATCCCCTGGAGAAGGAAATGGCTACCCACTCCAGTATTCTTGCCTGGAGCATCCCATGGACAGAGGAGCCTGGCGGGCCACAGTCCAGGGGGTCGCGAAGAGTCGGACACAACTGAGCAGCCTAGGGCTACCCAGCCTGCCAAGTCACTTCACCTCTGTTCCTGCCGCTCCCTCTTCCTGATTACTATTCCCTAATATGTACACCCCTCCTGACTGTCTCCGTCACAAATTTGAAAAGAAGCCCCTCTGGGTGTACCCATGTGAGACTCCACCAGCTTTAGTGTGCAAGACTCCTCCCAATGGTGGATGCCTGCTCAGCCACTCAGTTATGTCCCGCTCTGTGACCCCCATGGACAGAGCAGCCCATCAGGCTGCTCTCTCCATGGGATTTCCTACTTCAGGGGATCTTCCCGACCCAGGGATTGAACCCATGTCTCTTGCATCTCCTTCATTGGCAGGGAGACTCTCTACCACTGCACCACCTGGGAGTCCCTCTTCCAGGTGGTATTTGAAAGTTATTTCTGGGAGACTTTAAATTGACAGTCAAGACTCTAACAAGTCAGAGATTTCTGGGCAAAACTTAGATGCCAAGGAAGAAATCACAACTCCACAGTTGACACTGTACCCACAACAACTCCCCTTTCTCTCTTCCCTCCATCCCCTGGCAACCACCATTCTACCTTCAGTCCCTGTGGATTTGACCACTCTAAACACCCCACTCTAGTACTCTCACCTGGAAAACCCCATGGACAGAGGAGCCTGGTGGGCTACAGTCCATGGGGTCGCGAAGAGTCGGACACAACTGAGCGACTTCACTTTCACTTTTCACTTTCATGCATTGGAGAAGGAAACCTATCAACAACATATTAATTTTAGCTAAAAAAAAAGACCATGGAGTCAGCCACCTTTTTAAAAAACTGAAAATAGTCTCTCCCTGTCCCCAACCTTTCAATCCGCTTTCTAACCTTCTCTGCTTTGTTCTATATCACTCATCTCTTCCCAACAAAAGTTTGTAATATATGTGTTTAATCTCTTTACAATTCATTACCTGTCTCCCCCAAATAGACTATGAGCCTCACAAGGACAGGGAATTTGTGTAATTCAAGATACACAAAATATAAAGTTTATAATCTTAACTACTCTTAAGTGTACAGCACAGTAGTATTAAGAGTATTTACACTGTGGTGCAACCAGCCATGCACAGAACTCATTTAATCTTCACCACCTGAAACTCTGTATCCACAACAACTCCCCTTTCTCTCTTCCCTCCATCCCCTGGCAACCACCATTCTACCTTCAGTCCCTGTGGATTTGACCACTCTAAACACCCCACTCTAGTACTCTCACCTGGAAAACCCCATGGACAGAGGAGCCTGGTGGGCTACAGTCCATGGGGTCGCGAAGAGTCGGACACAACTGAGCGACTTCACTTTCACTTTTCACTTTCATGCATTGGAGAAGGAAACCTATCAACAACATATTAATTTTAGCTAAAAAAAAAGACCATGGAGTCAGCCACCTTTTTAAAAAACTGAAAATAGTCTCTCCCTGTCCCCAACCTTTCAATCCGCTTTCTAACCTTCTCTGCTTTGTTCTATATCACTCATCTCTTCCCAACAAAAGTTTGTAATATATGTGTTTAATCTCTTTACAATTCATTACCTGTCTCCCCCAAATAGACTATGAGCCTCACAAGGACAGGGAATTTGTGTAATTCAAGATACACAAAATATAAAGTTTATAATCTTAACTACTCTTAAGTGTACAGCACAGTAGTATTAAGAGTATTTACACTGTGGTGCAACCAGCCATGCACAGAACTCATTTAATCTTCACCACCTGAAACTCTGTATCCACAACAACTCCCCTTTCTCTCTTCCCTCCATCCCCTGGCAACCACCATTCTACCTTCAGTCCCTATAGATCTGACCACTCTAAACACCCCACTCCAGTACTCTCACCTGGAAAATCCCATGGACGGAGGAGCCTGCTGGGCTACAGTCCATGGGGTCGCGAAGAGTCGGACACGACTGAGCGACTTCACTTTCACTTTTCACTTTCATGCACTGGAGAAGGAAATGGCAACCCACTCCAGCATTCTTGCCTGGAGCATCCCAGGGACGGGGGAGCCTGGTGGGCTGCCGTCTATGGGGTCGCACAGAGTCGGACTCGACTGACACTACTTAGCAGCAGCAGCAGCAGACACCTCATATAAGGGGAACGATACAGCGTATGTCTTCCTGTGACTGGTCTATTTCACTTAGCATAGTATCTTCAAGGTACATCTATGTTGCAGCTTGTGTCAGAATTTCCTTCCTTTTTTAGAGCTGAATAGTAGTCCATTGTATACATAGACTACGTTTTGTTTATCCAGCCGTCCATTGATGGACAACACATGAGGTGCTTCTACCTTTGGGCTATTGTGACTAATGCTGCTATGAACATGGCTGCACAAATATCATTTTGAGGTCCTTCTTTCAATTCTTTTGGGTACATCCCCAGAAGCGGAATTGCTGAATCATATGCTAATTGAAAAGATATATATTTCCAGGTAACATAATATATAAAAGGAAAACTCCCACATGAGTTTTTGGGGTGGTTAACACCAATGCTATGGTTATATGGTTATGGTTATATATGGTTAACACCAGGCTATGGTCATTTAGGGCTTCCCTTGTGGCTCAGCTGGTAAAGAATACGCCTGCAATGAGGGAGACCTGGGTTCGATCCCTGGGTTGGGAAGATCCCCTGGAGAAAGGAAAGGCTACCCACTCCAGTNATGGTTATATATGGTTAACACCAGGCTATGGTCATTTAGGGCTTCCCTTGTGGCTCAGCTGGTAAAGAATACGCCTGCAATGAGGGAGACCTGGGTTCGATCCCTGGGTTGGGAAGATCCCCTGGAGAAAGGAAAGGCTACCCACTCCAGTATTCTGGCCTAGAGAATTCCATGGACGGTATAGTCCACGGGTCACAAAGAGTCGGACATGACTGAGCAACTTTCACAGTTCAATATATATCTTTTCTGTTTGTTTGCTTGTTTATCCATCTTCTCTACCAGAAATGTGAGTTCCAAGTGAGCAAGATCCTTATCTGTCTTGTTTACTGAAGGCCCAGAACAATAACTAACACAATAAAGGCTTCAATAAATATTTTTGAGTGAACAAATTATTTTAAATAATTACTAATCACCTTCTGTAGGCGCTGCACTCACTACTGCACATCCTGATGTAAATATGACATACTTTCTTCTCTCACAGTTTAATTGGGAGATGGTTTATAAGCAAATCATTAAGTACAGTGTGAGTTGTAGAATAAATAAGTATGTAAAAATAATACAAAGAAAGAAGTTATTCTAAGTCTATTTGGAGGCAGAGATCAAGGAAGGCTTTCATAGATAAGTGCTCCTTACAAGGTTTTGAAGGTTAACTGGAGTTTTCCTAGAAGAAAAAGAAGGAAATGACATTGTATGTTTAGAGGATAGCAGGTTAATGCCACCAGGGCAGGACACATAAGGATGTACTATGAACACGACAATTAATTTTGTGAAGCTAGAAGTAAAATTAAAGGGAGAGGATGGTAGGAGAGGAGTCTAGCGCAGGGACAGATCATAGAGGCTTATTAAAACATCCTGCTTCTATTTGATCCATAGGCAGTCAGAGCTACCAAAGGCTGTACACAGAAAGGGACATGGGGAGATCATCATTTTAGAGAGTGGACATGGCTCTGGTGTAGTAGGAAGCCGGCCAGGAGAATCAGAGCTTCCTGGAGCCCCCAGCATGGGCATGGAACCAAGAAAGCTGCATTCACATTTACAAAGGCTGGAATGGGCTGCTAGACTGGCGCTGGATCCAAATTTGCACTAATTCATCAAATTCAGTGTCTGAATTTCTTTTCTAGCACTTTAAAAGGAATTTCGTCAGGGTTCTACTCATTTGGGTTTTAGAACAGCTACTTGGGTTAGGATAGTTATATTTGATGTGGAATAATTAGCCATTGGACCCTTGGTTTTTACATTCTACCTCCCAAATTCCTTTTTATCTACGTCATTAGGCTACCCTATACTTTTGTTGGCCGACTAGTAATAAAGAGGGTGTCTATTAAGCTGGGGCTAGTTCATGTGATTCGAATGAGTATGTTCTGTGTGGTAGGAAGAGAATTGGCCACTTGAGTCCAGATCGCAGACTGCCTTCTCTTGGGTCCAGACTGCATGTGTGTGTCTGTGTGTTCTCTCACTCAGGCATGCCCAAATCTGTGCGACCCCATGGACTGCAGCACGCCAGACTCCTCTGTCCTTCACTGTCTCTCGGGTGTCCAGACTGTACAGGGGGAAAACAAAGTCACTTCAGATAGTTTGAGGATTCACATGATGACACCTGGAAATCAGCTTAACATTTGCCTCCTCTAGTAACCCGGTCTCCACGGGGCCTCTGTCCATCCGACATGTCATCCTTACTCTACACAGATCCATCATCAGGTCCCATGTTGCCTAAGAACACGAGGTATTCCACACTGTAGTAGTTTCTTAGGGCAGCTGGAACAAAGTGCCACAAACCAAGTGACTTAAAACAACAGAAATGTACTGTCTACAGTTCTGGAGGCTGACACCAAAGTGTCAACATTACTGAAAAATGTGGTTTTCCACATTACTGCTGAAACCTGCAGGTGAGAAATTTTGTCTGTCTCTCTCCTGGCTCCTGGTGGTTTTCGGGCAATCACTGGCAGTTTGGCTTGTTGTTTAGTCGCTCAGTTGTGTCACCCTCTTTGCGACCCCATGGACTGCAGCCCAAGAGGCTCCTCTGTCCATGGAACTTCCCAGGCAAGTATCCTGGAGCAGGTTGCCATTTCCTTCTCTGGCAGGGCGGAGGGGGGAGTCTTCTCAACCCAGGGATCGAACCCACATCTCCACGTCTCCACGTCTCCAAAACTGAAGGCAGATTCTTTACCGCTGAGCCACAGGCAACCGCGTAACTCCAACCTCTGCCTCCATTGTTATGTGGCATCCTCCATGTGTATCTCTGTTTTCATGCAGCCAGAAAGACACAGTCATATTGGATTTAGAGGCTACTCTACAGTGTTGGAGAAGGCAATGGCATCCTACTCCAGTACTCTTGCGTGGAAAATCCCATGGATGGAGGAGCCTGGTGGGCTGCAGTCCACGGGGACGCTAAGAGTCGGACACGACTTAGTGACTTCACTTTCACTTTTCACTTTCATTCATTGGAGAGGAAATGGCAACCCACTCCAGTGTTCTTGCCCGGAGAATCCCAGGGACGGGGGAGCCTGGTGGGCTGCCGTCTACGGGGTCGCACAGAGTCGGACACGACTGAAGCGACTTAGCAGCAGCAGCAGTGCCACTCCATCTTAACTAATCTGCAGTGACCTTATTTCCAAATAAGAACACATTCTGAGGTACTGGGGGTTAGAATTCCAAAATATCTTTGTGGGGAGAGGAGGGGACACAATTCACTTCTAACACTGCCTCTTCCCTTAGCTGCTTACCTGCAGTGTTTAGTCCAGAGCTGAGAATGTGACAGTGAATGCTACTTACCAATGTGAATTAAGTCACCAGGCCTTCTGCCCGTCTGCAAAAAGCGCACGGTAGCACTGTGACTGCTTTCTGCCAACACACCAAACAGCTTATCTTTCAAGATGACTAAGGAAAACGTTGAGTGGGGTTTAATCAAAGTTGTGGTCATCCTGACTGTTTAAAACAACTGGAGTGAGAATGTTTCAGGGTCACTTCTGACATGAATGCAACACTGAACCTTAACAAAATATAGATTTGTGGGGGTGTCCTTACGTGAGTCTGTGCTGCCACGTCATTTTAGGCCATTCAAAAGCAGAGTGTGACTTTCAGTCAAGGCATCACCATAATTAGTCATGGCAACATTTCCTTCAAGTTGCCCTTGAGGGCTGTAGAATCTCAGGCTGCCGCCACTGCAATTAGACTAACAGCTGGCAAAGAGCCAAATGAGGGAGGTGGGGGAGAATTATACTACCAAATCAAATATGGGTTTGTTTTGAATTAAGCATTCAAACTTCTGGTAGAGAAATCTGCTCTGATTACACCCTGCCATTTTTATAAGTAAAATATGTTAAAAGAAAAATATATATTGAAGACCCTTTTAGCCTTTAACAGATGTCAGAGTTCTTTCTCAATTAGGGTCTTTCCAGTGGGATCCACTGGACTCAAATTAATGATTGAGGGTGCTGACCTTGTGCCAGAGAAGGGTCCCTGAGAACAACCAGGCAGACAAGGTTGGTGTGCCCCTCATTTCATTCCGTCCAAGCAAACAGTTGGCAAGAAGAGACATTTCCTATTGCCTGGGCAACGTTTTAATCACTGTTTAAATATTTGCCATCCTGTCTTTGTTTTGGTTAGAATTGTAGAGTTAATGCAATACAGATTTATACCTTCTGCTGAGTGAAATATAGATTTTGTCTTATGAACTAGAACTATGTTCACTGGAATAGCTTCCCCCACCCTACCTCCGCTACCTGTCTTTCATTTTATGCATCAGATTAATCGTTTTATATCTGCACAACGCCTTCAGGTTAGCAACAAATTGCCACATTAAGTCTCAGCAAACCTGGCCCTATGTGTGACTTGTTGCAAAATGTTAAGGACCTCAAGTCAATCTCTCTGAGTACCAGCCCAGAAAAATGTGAGTTCCAGGCAAGAGCCACACCATCTGATGGACATTCTGGAATCAAGATAAAATGAGTTTCTGGCCTCAGGATAGTTTCTGATGGACAATTGGTTTGTGCCAAGGACTCTTTTTACTAACGAAGCACCATAAAGTTTCAGCTGGCTCCAGGCTAACCTGGCCCCTGTGTAACCTGATTTCTTCAAACCTCACTAGCCAGGGTGTTCCTAAAGGGTCATATTAACAGTAATAACTCAAATTTCACTGGTTCTTGCTCCCAGCTGCTGATGGAGGGCCTCTGGCTCCTTTTTTATTTTTGGCAGAATATCGAGTAAAAGTACCCTTTCTATTCTAACATACAATCAACTCTCTCTAGGCAACTCTTTATAAATCCAGTGGGCGCTGGGCAAAAAGGGGTATGAATGACTGATATCATGCTCACCCCTCCTCTTCTTTGATAATCTAGATTCAGTTCTTGGGTGAAATTAATTTGTCTGGCTCCTTCTCCCCTCAGGATCAGCACCCTCTCAAATGTCTCCTCAATCCTAACCAGAGAAGAGGCTCTTCCACAAGAACTGTCAGACATGCTGGATTCCCAGCTTTGAATCTCACTCAGACTCTACCTGGGACCCCGCCAGACCAGAATAACCACTTATTCCTCTGGGAAAAACCTGATGGAAATGGAAAGGTTTGGGGTTTCTTATTCCAACAGTTGCAGACAGTAATTACTACCAAATCTTTTGCAAAACAATACTAGAAAAATTAGATAAAGTATAAAAAACCTATGTTTGATGGCATTAGGAAGTTAAAATGATGGTAGTTCATTACCAGGACAGAACCCGGGAGAAAGCGCAAGACAGAAGATGAAAGAGGAAAGCCCTACAACAGTGCCATGACATGCTTCCAGGCCCTGACAGAGGAAGGGGGGTGTAGTCTATCTTTTCACCATAGACTCCCTATGGTGAAAAGATGCAGCTAAGAGTTTCCAAAGACCAACATGGCTAAAGTTGGCTGGCTAGTAGAAGAAGAAAGAGCTGCAGGGCAAGAAAACTGGACATCCATAGCGAGTCCCCCTTGAAGATTCAGCACAATACTAATCAGTGCATACATGGGAAGAAACTAGCAGAGGCCACAGAATTACAAAGAACAGTTCCTGGAGCTCATGAAAAGACAGGAAAAGTAATCCCCCCCCCCCACCAGACTGAAAAACTTCATAATTTACAGAGAACTGAATAATCAGAAAGTTCTTGCTTCAGTGTGTGTTAGTTGCTCAGTTCTGTCCAACTCTTCATGACCCCAAGGACTGTAGCCCCCTAGACTCCTCTGTCCATGAAATTCTCCAGGCAAGAGTACTAGAGTGGGCAGCCATTCCCTTCTCCAGGAGATCTTCTCGATCTAGGGATCGAGCCCAGGTCTCCTGCACTGCAGGCAGATTCTTTATCATCTGAGCCTTCAGGAAAGTCCTTCTTGCCTCAGCAGTGGTAAACAATAGCCCCCAGACTAAGCAATGTTTCACTCCCACCTCACAAATATTAAAGGTAAGATTTCAAAGGATCAAACAATTCTTAAGTAACTTAACTACATCTAAGCCCATAACAGAGTTCAAGATCTTTATAAGAATAAAAATAACCAGAACTCAACAGATGAGTTCTACATGAATATGTAGAATTTATAAAGCTGCCACTCTATCAAAAATTATCGGACATGCAAAGAAACAGGAAAATACTGAGGAGAAAAAAAATCAACCAATCAAAACCAACCCAAAACATACAGATGTTAAAATTAACAGACAAGAGCATTTTAAAAGATACTTTAATTGTATTCCATATATTCAGAAAGTTGAGAGGGGGGAATATATTACCAAAAAAAAAGACTCAAATCAAATTTTTAGCAATGAAAACACCACTGTAAGGAAATAACAGCAGAAAAGACATTGCAGAAAAAAAAAAACACTAAAATAAGTAAAACACAAAGAGGAAAAAGACTAAAATACAACTAACAGAGTGTTAGCTATAGTACAACTTCAAACAGTCTAATAAACCTGCATAATATATAATTGGAGTCCCCACTATATTCAGAGATTTCAAACCCTCTCTTAATAATTGACTGAATAATTACAGAGAAAATCAGTAATATCAACCATCTTGATCTAATTGATATTTATGGAACACTCCATTCAACAACAGAAAATACACTTTTTCTTCAACCTCACACTGACCATTACCAAGATAAACCATATTCCTGGCTATAAAAGAAGTCTCAATAAATTTAAAAAGTTGCAGATCATACAAAATATGTTCTTTGACCACCATGGAATTAAATTAGAAATCAATAGAAGAATTATCTCTGGAAAAATATCCCAAATATGTAGAAACTAAATAAAGTGCTTTTAAATAACCCATAAATCAAAACATAATCAAAAAGGAAATTAGAAAGTACACTAAATGAATTAAAATGAATATGAATATGCAATATATCAAAATCTGTGAGATGCTCCTAAAGCAACAATTTAAAGGAAAATATATAGTTCTAATGCCTACATTAAAAATGGAACCAAATCAAGAGCATAAAGCTTCCAATTAAAGAAACTAGCAAAGTAAACAAGTAAAAAAAAAAATCAGAAGAGAAATCAATGAAATAGTAAAAAGAAAAATATAGAGAAAATTAATGAAACCAAAAGAAGGTAAAAAATTGTCAGAAAATTGACAAACCTCTACCAAGATTAGTAAGAAAAAAAGAGAGAAGACTCTTTTTATGATTATCATCAAGGAAAGAAGCAACATCATTACAGATTCTACAGATATTAAAAGGAAAAGAACAAAATATTGTTTAAAACCTTATGACAATAAATCTGATAACTTAAGTGAAATGGAAAAATCCCTTGAAAGACACAAATTACCACAACTCACACAAAATAAATAGGTTATTTAAATAGTCCTTTATTTCTAAAAATGTTAAATTCATAGTTAAAACTCTTCCTACAAAGACAATTCCAGACCCAAAGACTTCAGCAGCAAAAGTGAAAGTCACTCAGTAATGTCCAACTCTGTGACCCCATGGACTATACCTGTCTCTTATACACATCTTGAACTCAACAGATGAGTTCTACATGAATATGTAGAATTTATAAAGCTGCCACTCTATCAAAAATTATCGGACATGCAAAGAAACAGGAAAATACTGAGGAGAAAAAAAATCAACCAATCAAAACCAACCCAAAACATACAGATGTTAAAATTAACAGACAAGAGCATTTTAAAAGATACTTTAATTGTATTCCATATATTCAGAAAGTTGAGGGGGGGAATATATTACCAAAAAAAAAGACTCAAATCAAATTTTTAGCAATGAAAACACCACTGTAAGGAAATAACAGCAGAAAAGACATTGCAGAAAAAAAAAATCACTAAAATAAGTAAAACACAAAGAGGAAAAAGACTAAAATACAACTAACAGAGTGTTAGCTATAGTACAACTTCAAACAGTCTAATAAACCTGCATGATATATAATTGGAGTCCCCACTATATTCAGAGATTTCAAACCCTCTCTTAATAATTGACTGAATAATTACAGAGAAAATCAGTAATATCAACCATCTTGATCTAATTGATATTTATGGAACACTCCATTCAACAACAGAAAATACACTTTTTCTTCAACCTCACACTGACCATTACCAAGATAAACCATATTCCTGGCTATAAAAGAAGTCTCAATAAATTTAAAAAGTTGCAGATCATACAAAATATGTTCTTTGACCACCATGGAATTAAATTAGAAATCAATAGAAGAATTATCTCTGGAAAAATATCCCAAATATGTAGAAACTAAATAAAGTGCTTTTAAATAACCCATAAATCAAAACATAATCAAAAAGGAAATTAGAAAGTACACTAAATGAATTAAAATGAATATGAATATGCAATATATCAAAATCTGTGAGATGCTCCTAAAGCAACAATTTAAAGGAAAATATATAGTTCTAATGCCTACATTAAAAATGGAACCAAATCAAGAGCATAAAGCTTCCAATTAAAGAAACTAGCAAAGTAAACAAGTAAAAAAAAAAATCAGAAGAGAAATCAATGAAATAGTAAAAAGAAAAATATAGAGAAAATTAATGAAACCAAAAGAAGGTAAAAAATTGTCAGAAAATTGACAAACCTCTACCAAGATTAGTAAGAAAAAAAGAGAGAAGACTCTTTTTATGATTATCATCAAGGAAAGAAGCAACATCATTACAGATTCTACAGATATTAAAAGGAAAAGAACAAAATATTGTTTAAAACCTTATGACAATAAATCTGATAACTTAAGTGAAATGGAAAAATCCCTTGAAAGACACAAATTACCACAACTCACACAAAATAAATAGGTTATTTAAATAGTCCTTTATTTCTAAAAATGTTAAATTCATAGTTAAAACTCTTCCTACAAAGACAATTCCAGACCCAAAGACTTCAGCAGCAAAAGTGAAAGTCACTCAGTAATGTCCAACTCTGTGACCCCATGGACTATACAGTCCATGGAATTCTCCAGGCCAGAATACTGGAGTGGGTAGCCTTTCCTTTCTCCAGGGGATCTTCCCAATCCAGGGATCAAAGCCAGGTCTCCTGCATTGCAGGCAGATTCTTTACCAGCTGAGCCACAAGGGAAGCCCAAGAACACTGACAGGGTAGCCTATGCCTTCTCCAGAGGATCTTCCCGACCCAGGAATCCAGTCAGGGTCTCCTGCACTGCTGGCAAATTCTTTACCACCTGAGCTATGAGGGAACTAAACACATAAGGGAGAAACAATACAATTTTCACACAAACTCTTCCAGAAGATTAAAGAGGAGGAACTATTTTCCAACTCATTCTGCAAGGCTATCATTACACTAGTAACAAAAAAACTAAAGACATTACAAGAAAAGAAAACTACAGTCCAATATTTCTCATAAATATAGATGCAAAAATTCAAAACACAATTTTAGCAAATCAGATTCAACAATATATAAAAAGGATAAGACATCATAACCAAGTGCAATTTGTCCCAGGGATACCAGGCTGATTTAATCTTCAAAAATCAATCAACTTAATTCACAATATTAACAAACAAAAAGAAAAGCCATTTATCATTTCAATATATGTATAAAAAGGATATGCCAAAATCCAACCTACATTCTGAATTTAAAAAAAAAAAAAACTTAGCAAACTAGGAATAGAAGGGAACTTCTTCAAACGGATAGAGGATATCTACAAAAAAATACCTACAGTCAACATCACACTTCCTCTAAGATCAAGAACAAGACAAAAATGTCTATTTTTACTGCTTTTATTCAACACTATAATGAAGGATATAATCAGAACAATAAGGCAAGAAATAAAATTTAGAGTCATAAATATTAGAAAGCAAGAAGTAAAAAGAAGATGACATGATTATCTGTGTGGAAAATCTGATGGAATATACAAAGAAGCTACTAAAACTGAAAAGTGAACTAACACAGCAAGGTTGTGGCATTATAATACAATGTACAAAAAATAATTGTGTTTCTACATACAAGCAATAAACAATCAATGTAAAAAAAATTTTTTAAACATCATGCATAATAACATCAAAAAATACAGAATACTTAGGAAAATAAGAAAATATTACTGAAAGAATTTAAGATCAAAATAAATGAACAGCTGTATCTTGTTCATGGATTGGATGAGAATATTAAAGGGGAAAAAAATATCATCTGAGAAGCCAGCTTTATGGACTATACCTCCCTGAATTCCTTAACAGAGAAGTTAAACAGCAGACCAACAAACTGCTAGATTACAATCCCTCGTTTTGGAGAAAATCGCAAATCCCCATCCTTAGATTGAACCCTTTTTGGAAGCCCACTCCATGTCCACACTATTAAAATACGCCAAATGGAAGAAAAGCAGGTGGATTTGTAAACATATATCAAGATAGGTCCCTTCATGGAACTGCATGCTTTGCACACTTTGGATCACTGAAACTTAATGTTTCATCTAAAACTGCTCTTGTGTTCAGGGTTTATTTTAGTCAGCAAATTTTTTATTGATTTCAACAGATCAACTCATCAAGCAGTTCCCCAGTGCCTGTGCATGCCAGACTCTGCTCCAGACACAGGAAAGATGAAGGTGTCATATTGAGACATGAGCGCCCCAGCATTCAAGGAGCCAGACCCTTTGGTGACAACTGGGGCCGAATGAGGACCTCCTGAGGTGGTCCTGGTGGGAACTTCTCATCAGATCACAGACTCAAAGGAACCTGGCAGGGTGGGGCAGGTCAGGAAATACATGTGCACACGTTATCAGAAGTCCCTGAGCTGGCTTCTAGATAGGGTGCATGTGCTGGGTGTGCTCAGTTACTCAGTCATGTCCAACTCCTTGCAACCCCATGGCCTGCCAGGCTCCTCTGTCTACGGGATTTCCCAGGCAAGAATACTGGAGTGGGTTGCCATTTCCTTCTCCAGGAGATCTTCCCAACCCAGGGATCGAACCACGTATCTTGCATTGCAGAGGGACTCTTAACCCTGAGCCTCTGGAGAAGCCCCAAATAGACCAATATCTATCATCAGCTACATATGTGTTTATCATCCCACGGGCTGCAGGCATTGATAGCTCCAGCAGGAACTTTTTCCCTTCTGAACCAGAGTCCCAGGACTAATGATAAATATGGGGCTACAGTTCTCTCTCAGGGTCAGACCGACAGTAGACGGCAGAGTTTCAGTGAAAGACCTGCTGATGTGAGTGTGCCCAGCACACACTTTGATGGATGTGCACGGGCACATCAGCCTTTTAGGGATAGGTTCCCTCTCTTCTATACCTCCAGCTACCAGCATCATCCCAAGTCTGCATCAAACTGATGGTGGTGCTGCTGCGGAGCATGGCATGAACCTAATCCAAGCAAAATACTCCAAGAGGGAGGTAGGGAGTGGAAGGCTTTCCCCTGGGGGTGCAGGAGTTAATGAAACAGTGGACACTATGCAGTCAACTTCTGATCCCAGACTAGGGGGAAGTATGCCCCTGTAGTGACTTAGCAATCCCACCCTGAGGACAAGTACTCAGCACACGGACAGCAGGGCGTGCTCATCAACGAGCCCACTGGTTTTCAGGATTGGTGGTTTATGCCATCACCAGAGTAAGGACACTATGAGAAAACTACCTAGGTTGATACTGTCAGCCTTTCCTCTCCAACTGCAAAAGAAGACCTCTCTCAGTCTCCTCAGAAACAGAAAGAAAGCATCGCCACGCCAAGAACACCCAATAGTGCATATGGGAACGATACAAGGCTCAGCTTATCCAGGGCTCTTCATTACACCCCACCCACTCCCTCCCACTTGAATAGGCAAACACCTCCCTCTACTTTCATCCCCAAATTAGACTCTAGCCCAATCGCCCATGTGAAGCATCTCACTGCTAGGAAAGTAGAGTTCCTGCAGTTCTCTCAGACTTTACCTTCTTATTCTCCAGAAGCTTGCAGGGAGCAGGAAACTGGGAGATCTCAATACCTCAATACCAGGAAACTGGGAGATCTCAGTACTTATTTGCAGGGAAGGGAGCAAACATGGGCACGTATAAACTGTGTGCATGTAAAACCGTCATGCCGTCAAGAAGAGAACAAGTAAGAATTTGGGCACAAAACACGAATTTTCAAACTTCACTTATTTTCATTAGGTTTCTGGGCCTTTCTTTATTCCTTTTTTTCTATTTTCTTCTCTACATGAACCAAGAAAGAGAATGGCATTGAAAATGTGTTTGTAAAGAGGCTTCTCTAATATTTGCACCTCCTTGGAGATGCAGCAGGAGGAGGAAGGAAGTTGGCTTACTTCATACCAGACCTTTAAAAAGTCCAATATCTTTGTACGTCATGAGCAGATGTGAATGGTAATGGTGCCANTGAGGTTAAATATTAGATTTTAAAAATTCAAGTAGGTTCCCATTTAACATTGCTTTATACTTTATTAAGAAATTAAAGTTATTTATTTTCTAAAGACTATTTTCTTAAATATATTGCAATATCAATGTAAAGCACCATTTTCAGAGAAATGTGAGGATCTTTTGAATGAGACCCCTGGATGCACTGACCTAACAGTTCTACCTCTTTCTGAAGCCAAGTTCAGAGCTTCCAGTTATGTCTCTGAAGTGCAGCATCTCTGCCTTTCTTGGAGGTTAATCCTACCACCTGTGCTCCAACCTCAACTAAAACAGACTTGAAACTCAGAAAGCCTAATTATCCCTGCATTTAAAATTTTATTGGCAAATCATACAGGGACTTTATTCCCTTCCTCAAAAAAATAAGAGCCTCTGAATTTATTTTGTGAAAACATATAGCATCTTTTCAGTACCCCTGTAGTCTGTCAATGACCCCCAAACCAAATTGAAGCAGTCATTACTACTGGAAAACTGCACTGCGATGCCTGTAAGGGTGAACTGCTCTATTCATGTCTTTCTTTCCCTTCAATATGAAATGAAGATAAATAGTGACAGTGGCATTGTATTGGCTTGTTTAAACACGAGGCTCTCCTCTTAAAAATACTATGTTACTATGAAATATTTCTGATGTGATTTTAAATCCCAGTGCATACCCTGCTAGCTCTGAACACCAGAAGGTACTGTTGACTGCCAAGCGCCATGAATCAGAAGAAAAAATGGATGCACAGGGCTGAAAATGGTGTGGGGATTCTGCTTCTCTGCCTCTGGATCCTCTCCTCTGCCTCATTTCAGCCCAGGTCCCATCTGAGGACATAGAACCCCAAACAGAACACATTAACTTCCCTGCGATGGTGGGCGCCATGGGGAAATAGCGGGGCTCAGGGAGACCCTGTAGCATTCTGAACCCATACTGACATAACTGGGTGTCACCACAGCCTGTGGCTAACAGCGGAAGGGCAGAAAGGGGCATAACCTGTGCTTACACTGGTCTAAGACTGGGCAAGCTCCGGGGACCCCCCCAGGCTGTGTGCCGCAGCCCCAGAGGTGTCGTGTCCCCCTCAGCACTTGGGACACGTACACAGCTACACCACTGTGGCCGAAGTGGACACCCACCCAACAAGCCCAGGCTGCTCTCCTGACAACTCTTTATTCTTTCATGACCTCTGAAAGGCAGAGCAAAGGAAATGGTCTTAGAAGGTAAACAGGCTCCTTTCATTTACAGGCTTGATACTTTAGAACAAGTCTAAACTAAATTATTTCAAGGTCTTAGATTTAATTTGTGCCATCAGTAACCAAACATATTCAAGAGTTAGTGGGTGTAATGAACTGAAAACTAAGACAAAGATACAATCAGCATTCAGACCACTTAGAGGGTGCAGAGGAGAGAGCAGTTAGAAAAATAACTAACCGGAGTACAGTCAAACCATCCTTCTAACCTTTTTATTTTATACCTAGGGTAGGGCATGGGGAGAGGTGATGTTAGCTTTTGGTTTTTTGCTTGCGAAAGCACATTTCAGTTTTTGAGCCGGGCTGTGCCAGTGAGTGACATAATGTCCACACGGTAATACGATATGGTAAGCACAAACGCGGCGCACAGACCAGACTGCGGCCTGGGAAAGACAGGCTCTGTCCATATATCAACGGGAATGGCCTGGAACTCAGGGAGTGAGCATTTTGAAGCAATCGCACATGAATTCACCTTCAGGAGATTAGAGGCTGATGTCACCAGGAGAGTGAAGTCATCAGAAATGACCTAAACTAATGGGACGTTGCCAGAACAAAGCCGCACTGTGCAGACACACAGCTTAACTCCTTCTAGGCTTAAGAGTTCTCCTCCAAAGAGGTGTTTTTTTTGTTTTTGTTTTTGTTTGGTGAATGCGAGGAGCTTTCAACAGAGACACAAAGCCAGTATGACTTTCACTCTCTTTAGCATTAGCTGGTGTTACTTGATGAAAGAGGTTTGAAAATAAATAGGTCCCACTAACCAAATGTCCTAGAGGTAAGCCTCCACCTCTTCATCCCAGAGCTCTACCGTTTCTGTATAGATCCCCAGGGGAAGAGGACTAGCAGGCTTTCAATAAATAGCAACTGAACTGGAGGGAGTAGATTGCTAGCAATAAATAGCAGGATCCCAGAGTGCAATAGTTGGGCCCCCAGAATGGTAGTTCGACAACATCACAACAAAACCATCCCTCTAAAAAACAGCTGGCTGCTTGAGTTTGTAATTCTCAGTGGAGTCCTCCATTAACCAGTAAATAATGAGACGTTGGGCCTTCCCTGCCTCCCTGGAGTTGCCTAGCATCCAGAAGCCATCCGCTTCCACTTGTGACCTTCATTCTTGAAACCCAGTGCCATGTGCTTATTTCACTCCCTTCTGATATCATCTCTTGGTTACTAGAGATGTCATAAGCCCAATTATACCTTAACTTAAGTCACAGCAACATAACTTCAAAAGTTAAAAGTTAATCAGACACAGGAAATAAGGTCAGATAAATGAATTGCCTCCTAGGCAGTGGTCATATTAACAATGAATCATCAAAACAGGCTAGAGAATATCCTGCTGGAGGACTCAGAGGCAGGAAGCTGAACCTGGCCTTCACTTGGGGATGAACCTAGCTTTTAGAATCTAGAATCCATAATAAGATGGGATGGAGTGGATAAAAGCACCTTACAAGCAGAAAAGTACTCACTAAAGGATATTTTGATTTCATGATGGTCCTCTACAAAGCAAGGACAAAGAAGCAAAATCAAAAGGTATGACCTGAATGAGTAGGCAAACTGGGAGGCTGGCTACCTACATGGACTGGTGAAAGTTACGTATAGAAAGCCTCCTGTCCCTAACCTTCCCTCTCCTTCTTAATGCCTGCCATATGCCTAAAAACCAAACAGCCTGCCGTAAGTCTGTGCGTTTCACATTTTTCTCACTACTACCAATGTAAAGGATACAGATTTTATAGCACTCTTCAGTACTGTCTGGGGCTTCCCTGGTGGCTCAGACGGTAAAGCATCTGCCTGCAGTGCGGGAGACTCTGGTTCGATCCCTGGGTCGGGAAGATCCCCTGGAGAAGGAAATGGCAACCCACTCCAGTACTCTTGCCTGGAAAATTCCATGGACTGAGGAGCCTGGTGGGCTACAGTCTATGGGGTCGAAAAGAGTCGGACACAACTGAGCGACTTCACTCACTCACTCACTGAGTACTGTCTCCTACATGAACAATTGAAACAAAAACTTTGCTAAACTAATACTTTCCCTGTTGCCTGAGAAGTGCTCTAATATCTTCTACTCTGTTTAATTCTACTTCTTTTTTCAGTTCTGGTTTGATCCATTAATTTAACTTCAACAACCACTAATGGGTCAAAGTTCATAATTTGAATAATACTGAAATTTAAAGCCATCTGGGGACATAACAGATAAAATATGAATTAAGGTGTTCAAGGTGAAAAATAGGATCCTTAGGAGGGAAACCCCACAATGCTTTAAGGCAAAGTAGAAGGCTGGGATCACTTCATGAATTACCTTGGGCTCCCAGTGGATACCCTCCATCAGAGCCTAAAAATCTTCTGATTACATAACTCCTTTATCAGTCAGTCAGTTCAGTTGCTCAGTTGTGTCTAACTCTTTGAGACTTGAAGTATTCTGCATATAAGTTAAATAAGCAGGGTTAGAATATACAGCCTTGACATATTCCTTTCCCAATTTGGAACCAGTCTGTTGTTCCATGTCCAGTTTTAACTATTGCTTCTTGAACTGCAGATTTCTCAGGAGGCAGGTCAGGTGGTCTAGTATTCCCATCTTCCATCTCTTGAAGAATTTTCCACAGTTTGTTGTGATCTACACAGCCAAAGGCTTTGGAATAGTCAGTAAAGCAAAAGTAGATGTTTTTCTAGAATTCTCTTGCTTTTTCATTGATCCAACTCCTCTATCACCCATTCCCAAACTTATCCACAATCACAGATAACACACCCTCCTGGATAGAACCTATCAGAAATCATTGGGCTTTATTTATCTTAAACCATTTCAAACCAGTGAACTAAAGATCAAAGAGATAATGGCCTATGAATGGACTGAAACCATTATGAAACTGAGACTGAAGTGGGCCCCAGTTTTCTGGATATGAGTCAAATAACACTGAGGTGAGGACATTCTTGCATCTACTTGACAGTAAATGGAATAATTAGCTCACTTTCTCACTTTAAAGTATCTTTGACCAGTCATCAGCATAGTTGGCTTTGGAAGCTAGAGTTGGTTTTCCAGGCCATTGAAACAACTGGAAGCACCGTGAAATTTATGCTGGCTCAGTTTTGGACTATTGCAAACACTAATGCAACCAAACATTTTCAGACACTGGGTCAGTTTTTAAAATACAATAAATATTTACTGACCTCTTACTAAGCTGGACACTATAATAAATTTGAGATGTCTTTAACTTGGTTGAATAATCTAGGTGTTTGAACTAACAGAACTGAGTGCTGTGATCATGCTTATTGTCATAGCTCTGGACCTGAACAATGGTCAAGACAGCACCATTTGTGGGTTTCTTAAATACTGTTCAACATTCACTGCACTGCAACAAAATGTTACCATACATCCTTTGGATGTACTTTACTAAAATATCAATAACTTTCAAACATTCAAATCAACATCAGAATAATGCATTGTCTGCCAAAGGAAGCAATTCATGTATCCTTAAAAGGGGACCCAAATTGGTCAGTTTCACTTTCTGCTTCCATTGAGACTACTTTCCTATGTAATTGCCTTAAAAGCTAGAATGAGTGATAAATTTAACCTAGTCTTAAAATTAAAACCCATGTTTGTTTGCCTTTTTTTTTTTTTTTTTTTTTTTGAAGTATTGCACCAGCCAGTAGGATAGGTAGTATGCAGGCCCATCCCTAAAAGTGTGAGATCCCAGCAAGAACACACATGGAGACCAGGTCCAGGGCACCCTTTTCTTTGCTCTCAGCTGCACCTGAGGAACTCTGATCACATGCATATGCAGGCTCTGACCCCTCTCATTCCACCTTCAAATGTAGCCGTTCTTCAGAAGGAAGTATGTGCACACCAGGCTAGACATAGAAGTCTAGGTGCTGGTCTAGAAGTGGGTTGTCAGGGTAAGAGTGAGAGATCAGTCAGAGGTGGATAGAACAGGCCTGGAGTCCAGGGAAGGGGCCCTGGGTGTCCAACACCTAAGGGAGGAAGGAGGAGCAGTTACTGTGCTAATACTAATACATTCAAATGAACACATTCACTGTGCTACTAACTGCACATGCGACATCCACAGCCAGTAAGTGAAACTTCATCATGACATCAACAGAGCAAGCATGAAGGTATACCCAGCCCTAACTCAGAAACCAAATTCTAGTGTATTCACTCTTAGAAAACAAATAAAAGTAAAACCAGATTTTTTCCCAAGTAGCATGTTTACTTTTTGTTTAAAAAAAGCTAATATTTCTCATGCGCTCATTTTTTTAAAACAAGACACTTCAGTTTGGAACCCATTTTAATCTGAGCCTGCTTTGAGCAAGTTCATAACGATCTTCCACCTGACATTCTCTTTTGCTGCTGAGGTATCCTGTCTGTCTGCAGGGGGCAGGGTACGGGGAAATGCAGAGAAAGCATATATTTTTCAGCAGGTCCATATGTGAAAGGAGCGGGGGAAGTCAGGCACTATTTAAGCTCATGTCTCCCAACGTCAGCTGGTGTATCATAATAACTTGTCTGTTAAGAGTGTCAAGTAACCCGTAGGAAAGAAAACATTTCTCCAACACCTGTAAGTCCACTCCAGGGGGCAGATATGGCATCCTCTCCCACCAGGGACCACTGCAAAGTTAAAGTCAACAATTAAGAACAGCTGCAGCCTTGCAACCGGCTGCCCTTGCTAACCCCCTTGGAGGGAGGAGAGGGAGAGTTCTAAGAGTGGTAATCAGCAGAGGAGACTGAAATTACTCTTTCTTTGCATTACTTTCTCTTGTAAAATGTGTTGAAACTGCCCCTGTATACTAAAGAGAATCACAAGGCTGCTTTTCAATTTACCAAATGTCCTGCAATATTTCCAAGCCTTATAGACTCTGGTGATATCTAGTAATCCATTTCACAGAGCTGGGGCTCACAGCTTCAAATTGCTGCAGAAGATTCAAATATGCAAGGAAATTCTTTTGCATTTGAATAAGTTCCTTCGGGAAGAAATCACTAAAATGTGCCATTCGGTCACAAGCTGTGGGACCTCTCAAGAGCTAAGAAGGGTCCAACAGCCATTGATAAAATTATATGTCTGGTAAATTCTCTCAAAGGATTTGACTTGCCCACAAGTCAGAAAAGAAGAGCCATAACCAGGTGACGGGAAGGTTAAAAGGATGAATAGTGGTTCATAGGTATCTTGGGAGAATAAATGAAAGGACAAAAAGAACTTCAGGATTATTCTAGATTAATGCAACTAAAAAAATCATCAGAGAAAATGAAAATCTGAGAAAACTGTTTGATACTGATGGCTTTTTCTTGAGGACTAGTTCCCTGAAGAAACAGCAAGAAAACTATCAGCTAGACCATTTATAGTAAAGAGGGGGAAAAGAATCAGAAAAATAGGTTATTCAGAACATTCTCCTCCTCTTCTTCTAGGTCTTCCGGGCTGCAAAATGGTGAATTGAGATTATTTCATGTGCTTTCTCATCTCTTAATCTTGACCAGAGTGAAAACCTGTTTCAGGCTGCGTGACTCCCACCCTCTGCCTGTGGTCTTTCTGCTAACGGGGAGGTTCAACACATAAACTCGGGATTTGCTCAATTTTTATTGAGCTTCTCCATGTCACTCTTAAGTAAATTAGGTCATCTTATCAGCACCAATTGTGACTTAGACAGAAGACAGAAGAATAGATCAGGTTTGACAGTCCTTTTGCGGTGGCTATCACATACCTGTCTGGGCAATGTTTTGGTAAGCTTAGTGTTTGGTGCTTTCTTATGCTCAACCACGCTAGGACTTGATAGTGTAAAAAAATCAAAATAAAACAACTAGCAAAAAGTTGATTCTCAGATGTCTGATATCTGGCTTGTCTGATGCCCAGATTGTGTGTTTTTCAAACAAAAGCATTCTCATCTGTAAATCTATCAACGAGTCATAGCAAACCTTGTCCTCTTTGTTTTGCTCTGTCGCTACACTCCAAATGCCTGGTACAGATGATTTTGCACCTGAGAAGTCAAGCTTTTCAAAAAGCTTTTGTTCAAATGTTTAAGAAAGCTAATGGCACCTAATCAAGAAGACTCAGTTGAACTTAAGAAAATAATTCAAGAATCACTCAGTTCTAATATTATCGACTTCTGAGGACTTCCAATATACTTTATCCCTTCTCTTTTGATTCACCACTACTTCACTTTTTTTCCTAAAGTAATTCATGGCAACAGATGTCAACCAGTTTGGATTTCTATATTTCACAAAAGTAAGCGGCATCCAGCACTCTCTTTAATTTCCAGCAAAAGCTTATTAAGGTTTAGAGCGTGCCAGGAGACTGTGCACTGCAGATCTCCAACTATAGGAATATCATAACCAAGGTCTCTACCTGCTGCACCCTTATATAGACTGTTACCTCTGTACCAAGGCCACACTTGCCACAGGCTGCTCCCAGCCAATGACAGGGTATGGCAGGCAGTCCTCTTCTGGGGAAACAGGCTCCTCTGGTAGCCAGTGCTGGCTCAAGGATTTCACAGCGGCTCTGCTGAACCTTTCTTAGGCTGCACAATGGTCAAGGTCACTTCTACCCAACCTTCCCTCCTTCTCTCTTTCACTTGTGGTTAGACTTGCATCATAGTCTGATGGCTCTGCCAGCTCCCTCTCCATTTTCTCTCATACAGGCATTCCCCCTAATAAAAGCCTTGCACAAATTCCCCTATTAAAATCCTTGCACCATCCTGGTATCTGCTTCTCAGAGAAACCAGACTAATGCAGCTTGATTTTTCATTCTCAGTCCCTTTCAACAAATATAGGAAAGCTAGGGTCTCCGTATACAAATAGCGGCTCCTTAGTCTCTGTACAGTCTAGAAGAAATAGATGAAACTACTGTAGTCAGAAGCAGAAGATGCTAGAAGAGTTGCTAGGCTCTTCACTCCTGTTCAGTCTAGTTCAATTTCACAGACAAGGGAATAATAGGAACCAGCAATTCCCTGAGTTGTGGCAATGTGATTCCAGCTGGGACAGCAAAAGCCTGGACTCTGCTCATTTGATAATTGGAGAAAGTATCACTTTCTCTCTTCTTCCTTCATCTCCAATAATTTTGGAAGAATTAGCAACTAAGTCAGAATTCGCTAGTTGCCTATACAATGTCCATTTTCTCCTTTCTTCTTATGAGGAAAATCTCAGTTTTATTCAGAGTACAGTATGTCCATATAGATTTTCCAGTCACTCTTGCTGCTAGAGATGGTTACAGGATGTAGTTCTAGCTAATGAGATGTAAAGAGAAGTCACTAGTTGGCTCTTACAGGAAACTTCTTTAAAAGAAAGTCAACTGGGACTTGCCTGGTAGCACAGTGGATAAGAATCTGCCCGCCAGTGCAGGAGACATGGGCTCGATCCCTGGTCTAGGAAGATTCCACCTGCTTCGGACAACTAGGCCCCTGAGCCACAACTACTAGGACTGCACTCTAGAGCCTACGAGCCACAACTACTGAGCCTGTGTGCTTCAACTAGTGGAGCCCATGGGCCTAGATAGGGCCTGTGCTATGTGACAAGGGAAGTCGCTGAAAAGAGAAGAGCCAGCACAGCCAAAAATAAAAATAAATAAATAAAAAGTCAACTGAAGGGTTTTGCACATGGAAGATGATAAATTGACTCTAAAATGTAGATAGCTTCTCCAACAAACCCACAGCTAACATCATACTCCATGGTGAAAGATTTGAAAGCTTTTCCTCTAAAATCAGGAACAAGACAAGGGTGCCCACTCTCACTATTCTTATTCAACATATTAATATTACTGGAAATGCTAGCTATAATAATTAGGCAAGACAAAGAAATAAAAGGCATCTAAATCAGAAAGGAAGAAGTAAAATTGTCATTATTTGCAGATGATACAATCTTATATATAAAAAAATCCTAAGACTCAGCCAAAAAACTGTTAGAACTAATGAATAAATTCAATAAACTTATAGTATATAAAATCAACATACAGAAATAAGTCAGTGCGTTTTCTATGCACTAACAACAAAACATCTTTAAAAATGCAGAAAACTATCCCATTCACAATAGCACCAAAAACAATAAAATACTTAGGAATAAATTTAATCAAGGAAGTGAAAGATCATACAAAGAAAACTATAAGACTCTAATGAAAGAAATTAAAGCAGACACAAACACAAATGAAAGATATTCTATGTTCATGGATTTGAAGAATTAGTTGTTAAAATGTCCATACACAAAGGAGGAGACTTCCCAGCTGGAGCTACTGGTGAAGAACCCACGTGACAATTCAGGAGACATAAGAGACAAGGGTTCCATCCCTGGCTTGGGAAGATTCCCCTGGAGGAAGAAATGGCAACCCACTCTAGTATTCGCATGGAGAATCCCCAGACAGAGGAGCCTGGAAGGCTACAGTCCATGGGGTCACAAAGAGTCAGACATGACTGAAGCAACTTAGCACACAAACCCAAAGCAACCTATAGATTCTATGTAAGCTCTATCAAAATTCCAATGGCCATTTTCACAGAAGTGGAAAAAACAATCCTAAAACGTGTACAGAAACACAAAAGATCCTGAAGAGCCAAAGCAACTCTGAGAAAGAAGAACTAAGCTGGAAGCTGAAACAGGCAGAGTTCAGACATCAGTATAATACTATAAATGTATATGAATCATGCAAAGAAACTAAGTACCTTAGGGCTTCCCAAGTGGCGCTAGTGGTAAAGAACCTGCCTGCTAATGCAGGAGACATAAGAGATGTGGGTTCAATCCCTGGGTCGGGAAGAGTCCCTGGAGGAGGGTACAGCAACCCACTCCAGTATTCTTGCCTGGAGAATCCCATGGACAGAGGAGCCTGACCCAGTCCATAGGGTTGCGCAGAGTTGGACACAACTGAAGTGATTTAGCACACACATGCATGCACATGTGAGTCTTCCTACCAGCAATGGGGTATATAGCCGAAATGCTGTAATACAAATCCAAATTACCAATCGCTTATATATGGTAAGGAGCCAACCCCACTTACGTTGCTGCTCCACCATCCCCAGGATGTTGCCTTCATCTGCATGGTCCAGGATGGCTCACCATTAGTACTCTGTATTCAAGCAGCAGGGTGGAGGAATGATGGCAAAAGGACACATCTCTCTCTTTAAAAGCACAACCAGGAGTTGTACATGTCACTTCTAATCACATCCAATTTGCCAGAACTTGGTCAAGAACATTAGCAAGAAATGTTAGTAGTGGTTAGCTGAGTAGCCATGATCTCACTTAAAAATTCAATTGCTATAGAAGAAGAGGAAAAGTGGAAACTGAAGAGATGGTGACCAGCAGTCCTGCTGCTACATGGAATAAATACATTTCTACATCAATTTCGTCTACCAAGAATCTACATACTACAAGAACAGTAAGCAAATTTCTTATTTTGTCAAAAAAAATTTCTTATAAGTAAGTATAATTTGAAAAACTTAATTTTTTAAATGTTAAACTAATTCTGGCCTCACCATATTTTCCAATTCTCAAAGAATTCTGTTCAAAGTTCACCTTTCCTGTTAAGCTCCCCAGATGAAATACACCTGGTTCCAATTGCTCTAATTACTTCCCCAATTTCACCAACAGCACATATCTGTCTGTGTGTAGCACTAAGTGACTATGCATATGTGTAGACATTTTTTATTGAGCTTGAATGTATTTTTCTGTGATGAGGTAGAAATAATATGGCTTTTGAAGTCTGGCACTCATTGACTCAAATCCCAACTCTGTGGCTAAGTGGCTACATGACCTTGCTACAAACTCCCCCCACACACTGATACCTTTGGTCTCAAAAGAGGAGTCTGCTCTGGTTCAACCATCGTTTCTTGACCCCATCCCTCCCACTTACTTATCCTCCCTGTGCCTTCAGTCTCTCTTTCCCCACTAACTTCTTCCTTTCATCATATATACAAGCTCCTCTCCCGCTAATTTTTTCAAAACTCTCTTTCATCACTGTATCCTCTTCTAAATAGCCCTTCTCTGTCACTTCACTGCATGGTATCTTAAAAGTCTATGTCCCATTCCTTGCCTGCTGGCCGTCCCTATGCTGATTTCATTCCTAAGAACAAAACGACTCTGTCATTACAAACAGCCCTGCTGCTGCTGCTAAGTCGTTTCAGTCGTGTCCGACTCTGTGCAGCCCCAGAGATGGCAGCCCACCAGGCTCCCCCGTCCCTGGGATTCTCCAGGCAAGAACACTGGAGTGGGTTGCCGTTTCCTTCTCCAATGCATCAAAGGGAAAAGTGAAAGTGAAGTCGCTCAGTCGTGTCCGACTCCTAGCGAACCCATGGACTGCAGCCTACCAGGCTCCTCCGCCCATGGGATTTTCCAGGCAAGAATACTGGAGTGGGGTGTCATTGCCATCTCCAACAAACAGCCCTGACTCCTTCCAAAAGCCAATCTAATCATCCGTTTTCTGCAGTCTTCAACACAGTTGACCATTTCTTCGTTTACAGAATTTTTTTTCCCCTTGGTTTTCACAACCTCATCCCCTCAGATCTCTGCCTCTCTAGGTTTTCCTTCTGAGCTCCTTCATGAATTCCTCTTCCTCTATTGTTTGTCAAAGGTTGGTTTCCTCTGGAGCCATCTTTGGTCATTTTTTCTTCTCACTCTCCACTTTCCCTATGGATGCTCACTCATGCATTTGGCTTTTGTAAATTCCAAACCATTTTCTCTAGCCCAGACTCTACTGATCTTTAGGCCATTCCAGTTTCCTTGGGTCTGAAGGATTTCTTGAGACTTGGGACTTTAAGACTGAGAAAGTCTCAGACAAACCACAATGAGTCAGTTGGCCTAGAAACTCAAAGCACCTACCAGACATTTCTACTTCAAAGTCCTACAGGCACCACAAATTGAATATGTTCATTCCTGATAGCATTGTCACATCCCACCCTAAACCCACTCACCTTTCTGTTTTAACCTTTTGAAATCAGACTTTTTAAAGGATTTTTTTTTCCGAATTAAAGATTTCTTAAATTCTATAGTGCTTTGCAACTTTCAAAAGTTTCACACACATGAGTTCATATAATCCCAAAATAACTCTTTTTTACCCTCCCCTACTATTGGCCCTCTTCCCTCCCCTCTGGTAACTGCTATTTTGTTCTCTATATCTGTAAGTCTGCTTCTTGTTTTATTCATTATTTTGTTGTATTTTTTTTAGCTTCTACATATAAGTAATATTATATAGTACTTGTCTTTCTCTGTCTGACTTAATTTTACTGAGCATAATGCCCTCCAGATCCATCCATGTTGCTGCAAATGGCAAAATGTCATTCTTTTGTATGGCTGAATTCCATTGTATGTATCTACCATATCTTCCTTATTCATTCATCTCAAACCTGCTCACCTTTTATTCACTCCCTTGGTGAATGATGCCTAAATACAAACAGCTCCCTCAGCCACTGTGTCCACTAGTCACTAAAACCTGAACAGAACTGCAATGTACCTTTGTTACCTCTGCCTTTCTCATCTCTTACTTGAACTATCATTACTACATCCTAACCTCCCTACTCCCACCCTTGTACACCAATCTATGTGGGCATCAAAGTGATTTTTCTAGAGCCAAAATTCAACCAAGTTACTCCCCTGCTTTGCTGAAGGCTCCCATAAGTTCAGACTCCTTTCAGAGGACTCCTCCTAGTTCCACAAGATCTAACCCCCACCTGTGTCTCCAAAAATCCTTCTTCTGATCCCTGCTCCCAGATACTGTAATATCCTTACATCAGATACTGCCTCTATGCACTTTCCTGAGAAAAGGAGTGCTGTTTCTCATACCCATGACTTTGCTGATGCTGTCCTCTCCACTTGGAGTGTCCCTTCCTACTAACCAACCAGCTCTTACTGATCCTTCCAAGCTTGTCTCGTGTGTCTTCCTCCATGAGAAGCCATCCCTGTATCTAGAATTTACCTCTATCATACCTCTTAACACATGAAAATGCAATTACAGTTGTATTCACATCTGTTTTCCTTGCCAGGCTGAGTATAAAATTCTTGAGAGCAGGAACCGTGTATATTCATTTTGAATTCACTGTTTGGAACACACTCAGAACTGAAATATATTTTTAGTTGACTGACAACTCTCTGGGTCTAGATCCCCATTTCTAAGAGCTCAGATGTTATACCTCTTTTGAAGAGTATATTGTGGGGATTAACACACCGGAAAGTACCTATCACTCTTACCTCATGTTTCTCTTCCCCTTTTCTGTTAAACTGAGACCTGTATTTTCTATATGCTTTATGTCCATGGGTAAAACCTAGACAGCATATTAAAAAGCAGAGACATTACTTTGCCAACAAAGGTCCATCTAGTCAAAGCTATAGTTTTTCCAGTAGTCATGTATGGATGTGACAGTTGGACCATACAGAAAGCTGAACGTTGAAGAATTGATGCTTTTGAACTGTGGTGTTGGAGAAGACTCTTGAGAGTCCCTTGGACTGCAAGGAGATCCAACCAGTCAATCCTAAAGGAAATCAGTCCTGAATATTCATTGGAAGGACTGATGCCGAAGCTGAAGCTCCAATACTTTGACACCTGATACGAAAAGACCCTGATGCTGTGAAAGATGGAAGACAGGAGGAAAAGGGAACAACAAAGGATGAGACGGTTGAATGGCATCACCGACTCAATGGACATGAGTTTGAGTAAGGTCTGGGAGTTGGTGATGGACAGGGAATCCTGGTGTGCTGCAGTCCATGGGGTCTCAAAGGGTCAGACAGGAATGAGCAACTGAACTGAACTGAAAGCCTGGCAGATATTTCTAGATGACTGACACAATGGTTTGCATCTGGGAGTGAGGTAAAAGCTTTATTCCTCCTTGGATTATTTCAAGAAGTCAATTTAGGGTTAATCAATATTTATATCAGTATTGATTCCCAGCAACAATAAGTCATCTCTACATAAAGTTAGCAAGTATCTATGCTGTCATGCTGTTCAACCACGTTCACATTCATGGAAGAACAATCTTGTTTTAAAATAATTCTCATTGGTGCACCATATACATTGCAATAATTATCATCGAATGTTCAATAAAGATAACTGAGATTAAGTATTTAAAAAGAGAGTGTAAGACCATTTCACACCCACCAGATGTCCCCATCAGGGGGCAAAATTTTTCAATGGGATTGCCAGATGTCGGCAAAGATGTGACCTGATGGAGATGTTCATGCCCTGCCAGTGGAAGCACAACTTGGGAGAGCACAATTTCAGAAAATAATTGAACATTACCTAGAAACCTGCAAACACCCTGTAATCAAGTAATTTCACTGTATGTAGATACCGTGTACAAACTGCTGCATGCGTGTACCAGGAAACATGAACAAAAGTTCAGAACAGCACAGTGTGTAGAAGAAAGAAAGAGAGGGGGAGAAAGGTAGGGGAGGGAGGGAGAGGAAAGGAAGGAGGAAGGAAGGAATAAAGGAAGGAAGGGAATGAAGGAGGAAACCCAAGGCCCATAATTGGGAGTGAAATACTTTTACAATGATGGAAATGGATTAACTATAGTGATGTGCTTAACATAAATTAATCCCCAAACAAAGTCTGGAGGGAAAAATAAATCAGTGAAATTTCACTTACATAAAGTTTAAAAATCACACCAAAACTAAATAATACCTTGTTTAGAGATCTACACATATGATAAAGAAAAGCAAAGGAATAATGTAAACAAATTTTCAGTTCAAGATAGAGCAAAGGAGCACCCAAGAGGGGCACTGAAGGTTTCAAGTGTTGTAGTAATGTTGAGTCTCTTAGATTGCATGGCTAGTATGTGGCTTCAATTCTATTTTTGTGTTACTGTTATATATTATTGTTCTTCAGACAGGACATGTAAGCCATACTTTTTTCTGTATATAAGATTTACTTTGAATTTTTAAAGTACTTTTTTAAGGAGAGGCTAAGAAACTTTTTAATGATCATGCTAAGAACAAATGGACCCACAACTGGAACCCAAGTCTGTCTGACCATAAATTCTGTGGTATTTCTACCACCTCACATACATACTGGCTCCCAAAATGGGGCACTCATATACAAGTTGCACATCCTTAGCTTGAATGTCTATGGAAGGATAATTGGATAAACAAAGTGTAATCTATTTAGCCTTAAGAGGGAAGAAAATTCTATCACATTCTGCAACCTTGAGGACACTATGCCAAGTAAAATAAGCCAGTTACAAAAAGACAAACACTGCATGACTTCACTTATATGAGGTACCTAGAGTAGTCAAGTCTATACAGACAGAAAATAGAATGGTGGTTGCCAAGGACTAGGAGAAGGCAGAATGGGCTTTTTTTTTTAATCATTATTGTTTAATGGTATAGTTTCAGTTTTACAAGGATGAAAAGAGTTCTCAGGATGAATGATGATAATGATGACATAAGTGCGCATGTACTTAATACCACAAAACTGTACAGTTAAAAATTATTAAAATGTTAAATTTTGTGTTATGTGCATTTTAACCACATTTGAAAAAAAAGTTGTCTGTTCCTCTGTGAATATTAATCAAGGCGAGTAGAATTTAGTGGCAGGGCACAGAGAAAAGTAATTTTCTAAATCTCTAGACGTGGCCTAGTCACGCGCTGCTGACCTGTTCTCCTGGCTGCACCATCGGCTGAGTTTCTGGGCCATGGGCTCCTGGAAAGTTAGTCTATCCACCAAGGCAACTGTCATTTCAGGTTTGCCCCTGGCTTCATCCCCAACGTGATGGAATGGAAGGTAGGGTGGCTGCCAAATGGCAGATGAATGAAAGGGCAAGATCTGAGGTCGAGAGAAACAAGAAATAAAGGAGGAGTGGGTGCTTCTGAAGCAAGACTGGCGCTCAGGGATCTGTGGGCCTCATCACTCCAGCCCATCAGCCTCCAGCCACAGGGTGAGAGGCATAAGAACAGAAAGAGATGAGGCATCAGAGGAGGAAATGAGAAACAGAAATGAGCACCTGCAACACTCGAGCAAGAGAACCAGCATTTGCCACAGAGCTAAGCTGTGAGCCTGAACGCATCTCTAGAAAGAATGATTCGGCTCACTTATGATTGGCAATTCACACTGGAAAGAAACACAACACAATGCACAAGCAGACATACATAGACATATTCCAAAACGGGGTGTTGAGAGAGGCAGTTTCATCGTCTGGATAATTTGTCTACACAATATCAAGAAGCCAGAATCTAGATGACTGACTCAGTGCTTCGTGTCTGACTTTTTGCATCTGCTGGCCCAGCCTCGGAAGTCCAAGTACAGGCTGAAACTCTTCTTCCATGGCATGAAATCTACCACGTATTTATCTTAAGAATTATCACAGCCAGTAGACAGCATATATATTAAACTAACATTTAGAGATGAAATGCCACTGGGATAACAGTGCTCTTAAGCACTCATGAAGCATCTGATGAGTGAGGATGCTTAGGATCCCATCTTCAGTTAATCCTCTAGGAGAAAGGGAACTATTAAATGATCTCTTGTCCATGAGGAGAAACTGAGGCACAAAGAGGTGCAGGGACTGGTCTGGACACCATGCAAAAGTCTCATTGCAGAGCTGTGATGAAGTCTCCTACGGCCCCAAGCTCGGGGATGGGCTTGGTTGGTTAGGTCGAGGTACCTCTCTGAGCCAGTCACAGGAGACCCACAGAACTCTGGTTCCTGACTTTCCCCACTCAGGTGTAATCTGAAACACCCAGTACATGTTTCACAGGCATCTTCAAAGGTCCTTCGCACACCAGCTCCCCCTCAGTCTAAAGGTCCCCCAAATGACCAGATCCTCTAAGCTTCATTCAAAGAGGTATATTAATCTACTTCCATGTGGTCTGGACTATGCTGACTCCTATTTCCACTATAGCACAGACCAAAGCACCAGATTCAGCTTCAGAAAAAAAAATATCACCCTTACCAGAATCCCAGGATGCAGTTTCATGTCTTTTATTAATTCCAAATTCACCTTCTCATTCCCATCTCTTAACTCATGACCTTCAGACTCCAGAGTTAGTGCAGGAGAGTACACACCTAGACAGCCGGTATTTTCAAGTGACACACTCAGGGCTGTGTTGAAAGGGAACTGGTCCATGTGAGTGTGTGTAAATGGGGAAAACAAGAGTTAGTAATAGTCATTAGTCCTGCTATTTTTTCTGTTTACCATGTTAGCTACTCTTGGGTAGTTCTCAGTTGTAAGTGTTTGGCAAAGGCCCAATGCTGCATCTTTACCATCAGTCATATCAGGATGAAACTTCCTACATAGGCAATCTCCTCATTGAATATCTATGCTTTGGAGAAAACCTCAAAGAACAATAGAAAGTGACAGAAAACTTCAGGTGATGCTAAGTATCTCTAAAACATACTAGTTTGCCAAATCCATACAGATCCTTAGTTAACCAGTCCTTCAAATCCACAACAAGAAGTCATAGATGTTCTCAATATCCAGCTTGCAATTGCTATCCTGGAAAGGTCTCTTAAAGTTAAAGAAAACAATTTTAAACATAAAATGTCAAGAAAAACAGGACTGGAATGCCACATGGCTGTTCAGGTGCCAGCAGCTCCACTGTGTACTGGGGATACTGGTATTCTATGGTTTTCATCACGCTTCTCAGAAGTCCTGTGCATCCCCTTAATTGTTTACCAACATGGATACATCCCAGCTGTATAAGGTTGCATGCCCCAGAACTGTATCTCCAGAAAGCTGAGGATTGCCTCGTTTCCATCACCACAGAGAAGTGACTCAAAGAGGAAGCTATTTAGCTGCGTGGTCCTCCTATCCAGGATAGCACTGGACACCTTCTTAATAACAGCTCAAAGCATGAATCACTAAAAGCAAATTCTCTTGATCAAAGGCCACAAATCTCAGATTTGCAAGAATGCCACTCTGCTTTTCCATCTCAAACTCCAGTTCACAAAGGGCAGAACACATAATTTAGTTGATTCCAGATAAATAAAACCTTCAGGGTTTTCTCAGTCATTGCAAGTTTTGTTAAGTCAGCTCCAGATTTTCTCGTCTGCTCTTCTTCTTCTCCCTTGGACTGACCTCAGTTCTAGGGCGTTTATAGAATGTCTTGGTGTCAGTGTTGGGGATAGAGGTGTTTCAGGTGTGGGATTCTCCTATGTCCTCCCGGGGATACCTGAGTTGGTTAGTCCCGTCTGGTTAACATGTGTGAACACCTTTCTAGGCTGGGACTACGAACTGTCTGTATACCCACCTTGTCCTTGACTATAGGACCAGTACTATCTTCAGCTGCAAAGACCCCTAGGCAGAATCCTAAGACCCATTCAGTTCCACTAGCCCTCCTGCTTTCTGGTGCTATTTAGTTTCTTCTTTCCTCTTTCCCTCAGCCAACTTCCACACCTTCCATGGAACATGGGAAAACTCAGCTCTTCCAAGAGTAATAGAAAACCATATGGGCAGCTGTGGCCTCCTCTCTGCCTGGTACCCAGTGAAGCCATCTTAACTCTCACTTCCACTCCCGGCAGCATGGGGAACCTAGAGGAGGAAGCCTCTTCCCAGGTTTCAAGGAGAATGAGTCGCATGCTCTCTTGCACACAAACTTCTCCATGTGTTGTATTCTACAGAAAGAGAGGGTGGGGCAAGACACACAGTCCATTCTCGGAAATCCCACCACATACCTCTCCAATTCTCTGTCACCAAGGGCTCTGTCTCTTCTTTGTTGGAGAAAATCTGTTCTGTAGGTTCAGTTGCAAATATTTCTGTCTTAGACTTGGATCATAGCAGTCTAGGTTCTTGCTGTGAACACATTCGGCTAACTTAAGCAGAAAAAGAGAGTTTATCAAACTAACACTGGGTGGGTCACAGAATCACTGGAAGCCTGAAGAATCAGCTAAGAGTTCAAAGAAGCCGGACGGCAGAAACCAAACACTGAAATTGTGAGGACCTTGCCACAACTGAGCATGTCCTTGTTACCACAGTAACTAACCACTGGGTATCCCTGGATCACCACCTTCACACACAGTCTTTGGTGGGAGTCAACCATCATGATTATCTGTTCTTCTGTGTATTCTTGCCACCTCTTCTTAATATCTTCTGCTTCTGTTAGGTCCATACCATTTCTGTCCTTTATTAAGCCCATCTTTGCATGAAATGTTCCCTTGGTATTTTTTGAAGAGATCTCTAATCTTTCCCATTCTGTTCTTTTCCTCTATTTCTTTGCATTGATCACAGAGGAAGGCTTTCTTATCTCTCCTTGCTATTCTTTGGAACTCTGCATTCAGATGCTTATATCTTTCCTTTTCTCCTTTGCTTTTCGCCTCTCTTCTTTTCACAGCTATTTGTAAGGCCTCCCCAGACAGCCATTTTGCTTTTTTTGCATTTATTTTCCATGGGGATGGTCTTGATCCCTGTCTCCTGAACAATGTCACGAACCTCCGTCCATAATTCATCAGGCACTCTGTCTATCATACCTAGCCCCTTAAAAATATATTTCTCACTTGCACTGTATAATCATAAGGGATTTGATTTAAGTCATACCTGAATGGTCTAGTGGTTTTCCC
>SJYX01017165.1:169035-201233 GCA_006410675.1 Oreotragus oreotragus
GTCTTTCCCATTCTGTTCTTTTCCTCTATTTCTTTGCATTGATCGCTGAAGAAGGCTTTCTTATCTCTTCTTGCTATTCTCTGGAACTCTGCATTCAGATGCTTATATCTTTCCTTTTCTCCTTTGTTTTCCACCTCTCTTCTTTTCACAGCTATTTGTAAGGCCTCCCCAGACAGCCATTTTGCTCTTTTGTATTTATTTTCCATGGGGATGGTCTTGATCCCTGTCTCCTGTACAATGTCATGAACCTCATTCCATAGTTCATCAGGCACTCTATCTATCAGATCTAGGCCCTTAAATCTATTTCTCACTTCCACTGTATAATCATAAGGGATTTGATTTAACTAGCAAAAGCCCATGCACCCAAATGAAGAATCAGTGCAACCAAAAATAAAATAGATTAATTATTTTTTTAAGTGTTAACATTGATTATTTCTGGGGAATTTTTATTTTTCTCTTTGTACTTTTTATGATTTTCCAAAGACTCTTTGACAACTTTACACTGCTTTTATAATCAAGAAAAAGAAAGTGAAAGTGACTCAGTCGTGTCTGACTCTTTGCCACCCCATGGACTATACAGTGCATGGAATTCTCCAGGCCAGAATACTGGAGTGGGTAGCCTTTCACTTCTCCAGAGGATCTTCCCAACCCAGGGTTTGAACCCAGGTCTCCTGCATTACAAGGAGATTCTTTAACAGCTGAACCACAGGGAAGCCCAAGCACATTAAAGTGGATAGTCTATGTCTTCTCCAGCGGATCTTCCCAACCCAGGAATCGAACCAGGGTCTCCTGCATTTCAGGCAGATTCTTTACCAACTGAGCTATGAGGGAAGCCCCAAATCAGGGAAAGATACTAGTTTAAAAAAAAATTAAATGTATATAAAATTTACATGTATATATATTCACAGAGAGATATATTTTTTCTGTGTGTGTGTGTTTAAAACTAGTTTAATGCAGTAGTCCATTTACAAACTACATAATTAATCATTTTTTAAGCCAGGATATTCCTTTTAATACCTAATAAAAGTATCTAGGCTTCCTGACATTTATAAGAAAATAGGGTACAGCAATCCCACTACTGGTTAATCCTTCAAACAAAAAATTAAGTCTTCTCTAACAGGACCATAAACGTCTTCAGTCACTCAGTTCAGTCACTCAGTTGTGTCTGACTCTTTGTGACCCCAGGGACTGCAGCATGCCAGGCTTCCTTGTCCTTCAGTCACAGTTTCACAATATTTTGTGTAGTTATTTGATTAAAATCCATCTTCCCCACTAGACTAGAGAATTCCAGGAGAGCAAGGGCCATCTACATCCTTAATCACTAGCATGTGATCTGAGGTAGTATGCCTGGCTACATATGAGGTACTCAATCACTGATTTTTAATTGATTATGAAAGACACAGGGGGAACAAAATCAAGGCTATCAAAGGCCATGGAGTCTCCAGAATGTGACACTTGCCAGGAAAGCTCTTAGTTCTCTCATATCCTACTTCCATGTGGTCACAGTCACCACCCAGAAGGAAATCCTAGGAAATATGGAAATCCAACTTGTCTTCTCTTTTTCTCAAATTTATTCTCACTTAAAGTCCTTTTCACAAAGACAAATTCCTTCTAGATATTCTACCTAATTAGAGCCATGGACAGATAACAATCATTGACACTTGGCAAGATGCCTCCAGGAAGCTTCTGAACCCATAAATAGGCTCTTACTCTCTAGAATGAAATCCTAGTTGACAAAATGATGAGTTAGGGAAGGTCTCTGTGGGCCATGTGCATGCCCAGTACCAGAGCGGTTGCCATGCCCTCCTCCAGGGGATCTTCCCAACCCAGGGATCAAACCTGCATTGCTTATATCTCTCTGCCATAAGCCTTCTAACAACCCTTGGGTTATATTTCTCACAGCCAGCAAGACCTGCTCTCATCGTCTTAAATGAGAAAAAGAGAGAGACTAAAATAAAGAGACACGCCAGTGCTTATTAGTCAGTCTCCCATCCCAACCCATCCTCTCCCGGAGGTCCTCATCTCTGAAATTTCACTTTATTTCTTCTTCTATTTAGCCATGGTGATGATGGCACTCAATTCATTTAATTTGTCCAAGTCTTAATTTCTCAACTTCAAAATATGGGTCTCAGTAAAGGCAGCCACTGATAGCTAAAAGAGTATCGCAAATTCGGCCACTTACTGGAAATGAGAAAAGATGCATTCATCTGGGTTTCTCAATTCAACAATTCCTTCAGGGCAAGTGAACAATTAGACCAAAAGAATAGTAAAGAAAACTGATGTTGTTTTACTGTTTCTGAAACTTACAAGCAAAGACTAAACTGATAAATGCTTTTTAAGCTAGTAAAACATTTCTGCTTGTTTATAAGGATTGTATGATGAGAATAAATTCCTACAAATAATGAGTGAATGAAGAGAAAAATGAAGATTTTCCAATGCACCAAATGATGGCTAATTCCCCATGAACCTCCAAAGTGTGAGACTTATTAATACTATCTGAAGTTTATATTCAAGAGAAAAAAAGATTATCTAAACTTCTATGAATTCTCTCTTGCTCTCAATTTGCAAAACACAAAACAACAACCACAAAACATTCACTGTTGCATAATAGTCTTTGCAAGTAGAAGGGGTGCTGACTCAACCTTCAAAGAAATCTGGTTTTCAATCTGGCTCAGGCACTAGACGGTGATGTGACATTGGCCAACTCTCTGTCATCTCTCAAAAGGAGAATGATGGCAGCCACCTCAAAACAGACACACAGTAAATTATCCTGATACACCAGACATACAATAAATGGTCAGTATGCAGATCTAAGCAAGAATAAAGCCATATAACACAACACTGATTAATAGATACAGACTGAATTATACATAGGGCTTCCCTGGTGGCTCAGATGGTAAAGAATCTGCCTGCAATGCTGGTTCAACCTGGGTCAAGAAGATCCCCTGGAGAAGGGCATGGCAACCCACTCCAGTGTTCCTGCCTGGAGAATCCCATGGACAGAGAAGCCTAGTGGGCTACAGTCTATGGGGTCTCAAAGAGTGGGACACGACTAAGAGACTAGCACTTTCTTTTCACGAAGTATGTAGAGGCCTTAATTTAGATCATTCCCTTTTCTTGAATCTGGATTTTCGTGCATCTCCTTGCTTGCAGCAACATCTTCTCATTTCACTTCACATCATGACTGAGAAGTAGCAAAGGAACACATTTTGAAGTTGAGAAATTAAGATTTAGACAAGTCACATGAATTGTCTGTCATCATCACCATAGCTAGAAAGAACCAGAAATAAAGTGAAATTCCAGGAGTTCAGAGTATTTTAAGTACTTTACTCTTTCCCCCAAGTAGCAGGGTTTCTAGATAAATAAATCTGAGCTACCCACTGGACAAACACACTCAACTAAACAATTAACTTTAGGAAAGGTTCTCAAAACAGATGATAGAGACATAAAGGCCATGTGCAACAGGATGTCTAGCAAGAGCAACCCTGCTCTTTGTAGTAAAGGAAATATGTATTGGAAAGCCAGCCAGTTCAGCAAAGAGCAACAGATAGTAAGATCATAAGTGAGGTGGGAGAGCAGTACATGGAACTTCCAGATAGAGGAATTACTTCATTTATAACCAAAAAGGATGTCATAAGAATATATGTGTCAAAAAGGACAAAGATGCTCCAGCGGCTCTAAAATAATATTTTAAGTTGAAATAACATTTTTAGATTAACGCCACATCTGATACAACTCAGTGAAGCAAGTTGAGGAATTGCTCATCAGTAATTTCTAAATGCTTTGAAAACCAAAAGTTTATTTCCTAAGTTTGGCAAGAAAACCTCATATGGTAAGCTAACATGAGGTTATCTGATGTATTGTGAGTATTCAGAGGTTCCACATCAGATTAGCAGTATTACCCTAGACCCTGACTGGAGAACTATGTAATATAGCCAGCATATTATCTCTCTAATATCTATAAAAGTTTTAATTCTTTTAAAAAAAATTTTATTGGTATAACTGATTTATAACATGTAAGATTCATGTGTACAACATTATATTTCTACTTCTGTATACCCTACAACATGCTCACCACCAAAAATCTATTTTCCATGCACCATCATAAGTTGAATTCTTAAATATATGTGGCTCCAAAAGTTTCAGATAAGAACTTGAAGACCTGTATTATTATCTTCATTTTAAAACTGGAAGTGGTTCAATCTCAAATTAACTTTTATGCTGCTTTGTGTGTAATAATAATCTCTAAGTAAGAACACTCAAAATTATTTAGTAGAGATTCCTGCTAAGCAGAGAATCCATATGACTGTCATTTTAAAAAATCCTCATGTACCTGGAAAGAAACCCAGGATATGTCTATAAAACAAGAGCAATTAGTTCAAAAAGGAACTAAATCATGCATGGAGTTCCCAAGGTTACATCTTAATGATTGTAACATGACTGCTAAAGAAAATGTTTTTATCAAACTGTGTTGTTAAAACCATTGAGTTCTGATGTAAGGGGAAGATTTCAGCCAAGTCATCTGAGTGGTGTTCATAAAGACATCCCAGACCATTTGCCTATATTTTCATCTCTGTCGTGATGTGTGTCCTGGGACGGGCCAAGGACTTCAGACCTCTCCTCTCTTGGATAACTGCCTGGAGACCAGGCTTGAGAAGAAAACAGAAGAGTTACATCCTGAAAACAGCAACATAAAAAGATCAAACAAAGCCACAAAATTCCTCTGTTTGAGGAAGATTTTTTAAAAGAGTTATGAGGCTTCTGGGTGGGGCTTGGGTGAGTTCAGAGTTTGTATGTCTGAATTGTCTGGGGTTGTCACAGAGAGGTGGAGAAGGGGCAGGCTCCTGGGGGTTTGCTGAAACTCATCTGCTTCAGATCAAATGATTGGCCCACCAGGCTCCTCTGTCCATGGGATTCTCCAGGCAAGAATACTGGAGTGGGTTGCCATTTCCTTCTCCAGGGAGAACTAATCCCTAAGAGGACCAAACCTGAAAGCAGGAGGTATGTGTGCATTTAGGGGGCAGGGAGGCGAGAGGAGACAAGGAAGGGATGGAGAAAGCATTACACCCTGAGCCCGCCTCTCCAGAGTTTCCCTGCTTCTTTATAAGCTAAAGATGAGCCCTGCCGGGAATCCTTCCTGCTTTCTACCTCCCAGTAATGAACCCTCCCTAAGACACCAACAATGATATTTCCTCTGCCTGGAACATCTTCCCTCCTCTTCATCACTCAGCTCCACTGATCCTCCTGGCCTCAGTCTAACAGTCTCTCTCTGTAGGAATCCATCCTTAACATACCCTCCGACATGCCCTTGCACTATACTAGATCTCCTCTATAATCCACAGCTCCCTATATCCTCCATCACAGTACTTTGCTCTGTTATAACTGCTTTTTCTCCTCTGCCATCTCCTTGAGAGCAGGGGCTGCATTTATCTTGTCACTATGATATTCACAGCACCTACTATAATGGTCAGTCCACAGTATGCATTTCATAAATGCCTATTAAATAAATGAATGAACCCATTGATAAATTGGGGTTTGGCATGCATTTAACAAAGCTCCAAACTGCAAAAGTGGAACCAGTTGGAGTCTCTCAGGTACTGGTAAGATAGAATGGACTATATTATCCATGGCACCTAGAACTTCAAGAATCAAGAGTGCTTCTTCCACTGTAAATGAGGAAGAAACACGGAGTAGCAGCATGCATATGCCTGGTGTGTTCCAGAGCAATGATGAGCCTAACTTACTGTCAACAGAAGGTCTGTGTGAGGGGGTAAAAGGAGAAAATGCTGGCATGAAAGTAAGGATCAATCCCAGAGCATGGTAGTTATGAAGTGAAGATGTCTGAACTTTCTCCCAAGGTTAGTATAGAACCGAGAAGTGTATTTGACCTGGTAATAAAATGTAGAGATGAACTATAGGGGGACTGATGGGCAGAATGAGGGCTAATTAGGAGACAATTTAGTCATAAGACAATGAGACCATGAGAAGCTGGACTGCAAAGATGAGAATGAAAGAAAGAAAATATTAAGAAGTAGCCAGAACTTCTCTGGTGATCCAGTGGTAAAGAATCATCTGCCAATGCAGGGGGCAGGGGTTCAACCCCTGGTCCAGGAGGGTTCCACATACCAGGGGGCAGTTAACCCTGTGTACCACCACTACCGAAGCTTCAGTGCTCTAGAGCCTCTGATCCACAACAAGAGAAGTCCCCTCAATGAGACGCCTCCACACTGCATGGAACAACAGCCCCTGCTCACTGAAACTAGAAAAAGCCTGCACATAACAACCAAGACCCAGGGCAGACATAAATAAGTGCCATTAAAGAAGTATCCAGACTGAGTGATAACTGAGTGTGCCTAAGAAAAACAGCACAGTCTAATTAGGAAGTTAGTTTGAAAAAAGATTACAAGGAATAATAATGATTTCAGCTCTCACTTGCTGAGTGTGTACCACATGCCAAGGGCCTTATTATTTAACTTTCACAATAACTCTCTTGGGTATTATTCTGTGTTGTACCCATGAAAAAAATTTTAAGTATTTTTTAAAGGCTGTTGCAATCACATGGGCTAGTAGTTTTCAAACCATAACATCTTCTAGTACTGCCTCATTGGGCTAAGGGGGGTTGCTCCAAGATCCCTTCCCTCACCTTCAATCAAAGGAGCTCTTGTTCACCTGCCTTATCTAACAATTCTCTACGTAGGAGTTCATCTCTATAAGCTTTCTTTCTTTAAAAAAAAAAGTTTGATAACTACAAAGCTAGGCAATAGCAGTTGTGCATGCTAAGTCACTTCAGGCATGTCTGACTCTTTGCAACCCCATGGACTATAGCCCACCAGGCACCTCTGTCCATGGGATTCTCCAGGCAAGAATACCGGAGTGGGTTACCATGCCCTTCTCCAGGGGATCTTCTCGACCCAAACAACCCTTGGGTTATATTTCTCACAGCCAGCAAGACCTGCTCTCATCGTCTTAAATGAGAAAAAGAGAGAGACTAAAATAAAGAGACACGCCAGTGCTTATTAGTCAGTCTCCCATCCCAACCCATCCTCTCCCGGAGGTCCTCATCTCTGAAATTTCACTTTATTTCTTCTTCTATTTAGCCATGGTGATGATGGCACTCAATTCATTTAATTTGTCCAAGTCTTAATTTCTCAACTTCAAAATATGGGTCTCAGTAAAGGCAGCCACTGATAGCTAAAAGAGTATCGCAAATTGGGCCACTTACTGGAAATGAGAAAAGATGCATTCATCTGGGTTTCTCAATTCAACAATTCCTTCAGGGCAAGTGAACAATTAGACCAAAAGAATAGTAAAGAAAACTGATGTTGTTTTACTGTTTCTGAAACTTACAAGCAAAGACTAAACTGATAAATGCTTTTTAAGCTAGTAAAACATTTCTGCTTGTTTATAAGGATTGTATGATGAGAATAAATTCCTACAAATAATGAGTGAATGAAGAGAAAAATGAAGATTTTCCAATGCACCAAATGATGGCTAATTCCCCATGAACCTCCAAAGTGTGAGACTTATTAATACTATCTGAAGTTTATATTCAAGAGAAAAAAAGATTATCTAAACTTCTATGAATTCTCTCTTGCTCTCAATTTGCAAAACACAAAACAACAACCACAAAACATTCACTGTTGCATAATAGTCTTTGCAAGTAGAAGGGGTGCTGACTCAACCTTCAAAGAAATCTGGTTTTCAATCTGGCTCAGGCACTAGACGGTGATGTGACATTGGCCAACTCTCTGTCATCTCTCAAAAGGAGAATGATGGCAGCCACCTCAAAACAGACACACAGTAAATTATCCTGATACACCAGACATACAATAAATGGTCAGTATGCAGATCTAAGCAAGAATAAAGCCATATAACACAACACTGATTAATAGATACAGACTGAATTATACATAGGGCTTCCCTGGTGGCTCAGATGGTAAAGAATCTGCCTGCAATGCTGGTTCAACCTGGGTCAAGAAGATCCCCTGGAGAAGGGCATGGCAACCCACTCCAGTGTTCCTGCCTGGAGAATCCCATGGACAGAGAAGCCTAGTGGGCTACAGTCTATGGGGTCTCAAAGAGTGGGACACGACTAAGAGACTAGCACTTTCTTTTCACGAAGTATGTAGAGGCCTTAATTTAGATCATTCCCTTTTCTTGAATCTGGATTTTCGTGCATCTCCTTGCTTGCAGCAACATCTTCTCATTTCACTTCACATCATGACTGAGAAGTAGCAAAGGAACACATTTTGAAGTTGAGAAATTAAGATTTAGACAAGTCACATGAATTGTCTGTCATCATCACCATAGCTAGAAAGAACCAGAAATAAAGTGAAATTCCAGGAGTTCAGAGTATTTTAAGTACTTTACTCTTTCCCCCAAGTAGCAGGGTTTCTAGATAAATAAATCTGAGCTACCCACTGGACAAACACACTCAACTAAACAATTAACTTTAGGAAAGGTTCTCAAAACAGATGATAGAGACATAAAGGCCATGTGCAACAGGATGTCTAGCAAGAGCAACCCTGCTCTTTGTAGTAAAGGAAATATGTATTGGAAAGCCAGCCAGTTCAGCAAAGAGCAACAGATAGTAAGATCATAAGTGAGGTGGGAGAGCAGTACATGGAACTTCCAGATAGAGGAATTACTTCATTTATAACCAAAAAGGATGTCATAAGAATATATGTGTCAAAAAGGACAAAGATGCTCCAGCGGCTCTAAAATAATATTTTAAGTTGAAATAACATTTTTAGATTAACGCCACATCTGATACAACTCAGTGAAGCAAGTTGAGGAATTGCTCATCAGTAATTTCTAAATGCTTTGAAAACCAAAAGTTTATTTCCTAAGTTTGGCAAGAAAACCTCATATGGTAAGCTAACATGAGGTTATCTGATGTATTGTGAGTATTCAGAGGTTCCACATCAGATTAGCAGTATTACCCTAGACCCTGACTGGAGAACTATGTAATATAGCCAGCATATTATCTCTCTAATATCTATAAAAGTTTTAATTCTTTTAAAAAAAATTTTATTGGTATAACTGATTTATAACATGTAAGATTCATGTGTACAACATTATATTTCTACTTCTGTATACCCTACAACATGCTCACCACCAAAAATCTATTTTCCATGCACCATCATAAGTTGAATTCTTAAATATATGTGGCTCCAAAAGTTTCAGATAAGAACTTGAAGACCTGTATTATTATCTTCATTTTAAAACTGGAAGTGGTTCAATCTCAAATTAACTTTTATGCTGCTTTGTGTGTAATAATAATCTCTAAGTAAGAACACTCAAAATTATTTAGTAGAGATTCCTGCTAAGCAGAGAATCCATATGACTGTCATTTTAAAAAATCCTCATGTACCTGGAAAGAAACCCAGGATATGTCTATAAAACAAGAGCAATTAGTTCAAAAAGGAACTAAATCATGCATGGAGTTCCCAAGGTTACATCTTAATGATTGTAACATGACTGCTAAAGAAAATGTTTTTATCAAACTGTGTTGTTAAAACCATTGAGTTCTGATGTAAGGGGAAGATTTCAGCCAAGTCATCTGAGTGGTGTTCATAAAGACATCCCAGACCATTTGCCTATATTTTCATCTCTGTCGTGATGTGTGTCCTGGGACGGGCCAAGGACTTCAGACCTCTCCTCTCTTGGATAACTGCCTGGAGACCAGGCTTGAGAAGAAAACAGAAGAGTTACATCCTGAAAACAGCAACATAAAAAGATCAAACAAAGCCACAAAATTCCTCTGTTTGAGGAAGATTTTTTAAAAGAGTTATGAGGCTTCTGGGTGGGGCTTGGGTGAGTTCAGAGTTTGTATGTCTGAATTGTCTGGGGTTGTCACAGAGAGGTGGAGAAGGGGCAGGCTCCTGGGGGTTTGCTGAAACTCATCTGCTTCAGATCAAATGATTGGCCCACCAGGCTCCTCTGTCCATGGGATTCTCCAGGCAAGAATACTGGAGTGGGTTGCCATTTCCTTCTCCAGGGAGAACTAATTCCTAAGAGGACCAAACCTGAAAGCAGGAGGTATGTGTGCATTTAGGGGGCAGGGAGGCGAGAGGAGACAAGGAAGGAATGGAGAAAGCATTACACCCTGAGCCCGCCTCTCCAGAGTTTCCCTGCTTCTTTATAAGCTAAAGATGAGCCCTGCCGGGAATCCTTCCTGCTTTCTACCTCCCAGTAATGAACCCTCCCTAAGACACCAACAATGATATTTCCTCTGCCTGGAACATCTTCCCTCCTCTTCATCACTCAGCTCCACTGATCCTCCTGGCCTCAGTCTAACAGTCTCTCTCTGTAGGAATCCATCCTTAACATACCCTCCGACATGCCCTTGCACTATACTAGATCTCCTCTATAATCCACAGCTCCCTATATCCTCCATCACAGTACTTTGCTCTGTTATAACTGCTTTTTCTCCTCTGCCATCTCCTTGAGAGCAGGGGCTGCATTTATCTTGTCACTATGATATTCACAGCACCTACTATAATGGTCAGTCCACAGTATGCATTTCATAAATGCCTATTAAATAAATGAATGAACCCATTGATAAATTGGGGTTTGGCATGCATTTAACAAAGCTCCAAACTGCAAAAGTGGAACCAGTTGGAGTCTCTCAGGTACTGGTAAGATAGAATGGACTATATTATCCATGGCACCTAGAACTTCAAGAATCAAGAGTGCTTCTTCCACTGTAAATGAGGAAGAAACACGGAGTAGCAGCATGCATATGCCTGGTGTGTTCCAGAGCAATGATGAGCCTAACTTACTGTCAACAGAAGGTCTGTGTGAGGGGGTAAAAGGAGAAAATGCTGGCATGAAAGTAAGGATCAATCCCAGAGCATGGTAGTTATGAAGTGAAGATGTCTGAACTTTCTCCCAAGGTTAGTATAGAACCGAGAAGTGTATTTGACCTGGTAATAAAATGTAGAGATGAACTATAGGGGGACTGATGGGCAGAATGAGGGCTAATTAGGAGACAATTTAGTCATAAGACAATGAGACCATGAGAAGCTGGACTGCAAAGATGAGAATGAAAGAAAGAAAATATTAAGAAGTAGCCAGAACTTCTCTGGTGATCCAGTGGTAAAGAATCATCTGCCAATGCAGGGGGCAGGGGTTCAACCCCTGGTCCAGGAGGGTTCCACATACCAGGGGGCAGTTAACCCTGTGTACCACCACTACCGAAGCTTCAGTGCTCTAGAGCCTCTGATCCACAACAAGAGAAGTCCCCTCAATGAGACGCCTCCACACTGCATGGAACAACAGCCCCTGCTCACTGAAACTAGAAAAAGCCTGCACATAACAACCAAGACCCAGGGCAGACATAAATAAGTGCCATTAAAGAAGTATCCAGACTGAGTGATAACTGAGTGTGCCTAAGAAAAACAGCACAGTCTAATTAGGAAGTTAGTTTGAAAAAAGATTACAAGGAATAATAATGATTTCAGCTCTCACTTGCTGAGTGTGTACCACATGCCAAGGGCCTTATTATTTAACTTTCACAATAACTCTCTTGGGTATTATTCTGTGTTGTACCCATGAAAAAAATTTTAAGTATTTTTTAAAGGCTGTTGCAATCACATGGGCTAGTAGTTTTCAAACCATAACATCTTCTAGTACTGCCTCATTGGGCTAAGGGGGGTTGCTCCAAGATCCCTTCCCTCACCTTCAATCAAAGGAGCTCTTGTTCACCTGCCTTATCTAACAATTCTCTACGTAGGAGTTCATCTCTATAAGCTTTCTTTCTTTAAAAAAAAAAGTTTGATAACTACAAAGCTAGGCAATAGCAGTTGTGCATGCTAAGTCACTTCAGGCATGTCTGACTCTTTGCAACCCCATGGACTATAGCCCACCAGGCACCTCTGTCCATGGGATTCTCCAGGCAAGAATACCGGAGTGGGTTACCATGCCCTTCTCCAGGGGATCTTCTCGACCCAGGGATTGAACCCACGTCTCCTGCATTGGCAGGTGGGTTCTTTACCACTAGCGCCACCTGGGAAGCCCACAACAGCAGTTAGGAACATGTAAATCAGAGAGTAGGGAGAGACATTTCACTTGCATCAATCAAATTTGGTATTACTAAAAGAGGAAGAAAAGGGTGGAGGATGATCTTATGTCTTGTGCTTAGAACCTCCCAACTGGGTAGTAGGGAACTTTACTGAGAGCAGGTTACAGGAGAAAAACATTTAGGAAAGAGAATCCCTTTGATTTGAATTGGGCTGATTTTAAGAGTCCTCTTGGAAAACTCCTGGAGTAGGAAAAGGTAACCCACTTCAGTATTTTTGCCTGGAAAATTCCATGAACAGAGAAGCCTGGCAGGCTACAGTCCACGGGGTTGCAAAAGAGTCGGATGTGACTGAGCAACTGAGCACGCAGAGGATAAGTCCATGAAGATAATCATTCGGAAACACAGCTCTGGACCAGCATATTGATGATAGTGAAGCCATGGGGTTGGATAAGATCACCAAGGAAAAGAGGAAAGGAGAAAAAGAGAAAAAGACCAATAAAAGAACCCTAAGGAAAATTAACATTTCATTCATTCCTCCAACAAGTATTCATTATCTACAATGAATTTGTAAATAGAAAGAGAGAAAAGATAGTAAAAGAGACAAAAAAGAGAGAAGAGTAATAAGAGAAACAGTGAGTAAGTCACAAAGAAATGAAGAAATAATTTCAATGATAGTGTGGTAAGAAGAGCCAAATATGCCAGAGTTCAAATAGGATAAGGTTAGAAAAAGAGGAGGTGACAATTTGAAAGTCACAAGTGACCCCTGAGACAAGAAATGCCACTTCTCTTTACGTAACAAGTATTTTCTGAACACCTCTGAAGTACCAGACACTGGGTCAGCCTCTGGAATTTAATGATGAGCACAATCATACGGGTTCCTGCTTCCATGGAGTTTGGAGAAAAGACATTAATCAAACAATGACACAAACTAAACGTAAAATGGAAATCATGAAAAGAGCCAAGGAAAAGACACATGGCAGGCCTTAGAAGTCTACAGCAAAAGAATTGGATCTTGCCTGGGAAGGTTTCCCTCCTGAAATGATGCTTGTCGGGGAAGGTTTCTGTATAGACATAAACTAAGATGGCAGAGAAGAGTAAAGAGGAAAGCGCTCATGTAAGGCCGTTCACTAGGAGGAAGCTCAAGATGTGTTTGAGGGGCTGAAACTCCAGAGTGTCTACAGAATAGAGAGGAACAGCAAGCAAGAGGTAAGAATGCAGAGGCATGCAGAAGCCAGGCTGTGTAGGGCTTGGAGGCCACACTGGACAGTGTTTTCCTTATGATACCCTAAGAGTAATAGTAAGAGCCCACTCATTGGAAAGGACCCTGATGCTGGGAAAGAATAAAGGCAAAAGGAGAAGGGGATGGCAGAGAAGGAGATGGTTAGATAGCACCATCAATTCTGCAGACATGTATTTGAGCAAACTCTGGGAGATACTGAAGGACAGGGAAGCCTGGTGTGCTGCAGTACACGGGTCGCAAAGAGTCGGACATGACTTAGCAACTGAACACCACCAACAAAGAGTAACAGTGGCCCCTGAAGCGTTTAAGCACTGGGGGACAGGGAGGAAGGCGTGGCAGGATAGATCCAGGTGGAGTGATTGCAGATGTAACAGAAACAGGATAGCCAAACAAATTTCAGAGTGATGCAACAGGATCAGCCAGAGTAAGAGTAAGGGGCAAGGATACTTTTGGAAAGGATGCCTCATCCTGAGAGATATGAAGGCAGAGGTTAAGATATGAGGAAATGACCTTAACTTCAAAGTAAAGAGGACATTTTGTTGAAAAGCTGAAATTTTTATTTATCTGCTAAGAATGAAGAAAACATGAAAAGAAGGTGGGGTACATTGCCTGCTACAGAGAAGACTGCAGTCAGAATTTACTGGATGTTAATGAACGTAAAGGTTTGGAACAGCTGCTAAACTGAAAAACCCAAAAGGGATCCAGCCAGAATGACTCTAGGATTGCCTAGCAACCCACGGGCCCACTTTGCTAGTTCTGCTTAGTGTGCACCATCCATGCCTAGAGGGTAGAATGTGCAGGCTCCAAAATATCACAAACTCGGAAGCACTGTGGACACCTGCACTAAGAAAGTCTGAATCACGGCATCATGTTGCTTTAAAAATGCTCAAAATTAGGGGGAAGGTCTTTAATGTGCTTGATTTCCACCTCGCAAGGGAAACGCAGGTCATCCTGAGATTAGTGTGATTAGTCATAGGTGGTCTGAATATTTTGGAAGTAATTTTTGCTGCTGGCATTTTCTAAAGAAGCATAAATTATGACTAAATCTCTCCTGTTTATATGCAATGCCGTTTCTTCCCACAGCTTTCATCAACAAATAGCAATCAGAGCAATATGGCTAAGTAGTAGTAGCTGAGCCTTGTTTCCAACATTAGCCAAGCCAGGCTTCCCACTGCTGTCTTATCTCGTCTCTCCTCCAAGTTACAGAGGCTAAGAGGTAAGTGGCTGCTCCCCTGGAGATCAAATTCGGAAATAACAGTACATGATACAGTTTTGATCACTGAGAGGAACAGGTGCGATGTTTTAATCTTTTGTAGTACCACAGAGATCGGCAGTCCTGAATATTCATTGGAAGGACTGATGTTGAAGCTGAAGCTCCAATACTTTGGCCACCTGATGCAAAGAACTGACTCCTTGGAAAAGACCCTGATGCTGGGAAAGATTGAAGGTGGGAGGAGAAGGGGACGACAGAGGATGAAATGGTTGGATGGCATCACCCACTCGATGGACATGAGTTTGAGCAAGCTCCAGGAGTTGGTAATGGACAGGGAAGCCTGGCGTACTGCCGTCCATGGGGTCACAGAGTCAGACACAACTAAGTAAGTGACTGAACTGAACTGAGAGGTAGGGATTTTTACCAGTGTTTTAAACAGGCAATATCATTCCCAATACTGATGCACTGAGGCACAGGAAGAAAATATTAGAACTTGATTTATAATTTATTTTTTACACTCGATGGACATGAGTTTGAGCAAGCTCCAGGAGTTGGTAATGGACAGGGAAGCCTGGCGTACTGCCGTCCATGGGGTCACAGAGTCAGACACAACTAAGTAAGTGACTGAACTGAACTGAGAGGTAGGGATTTTTACCAGTGTTTTAAACAGGCAATATCATTCCCAATACTGATGCACTGAGGCACAGGAAGAAAATATTAGAACTTGATTTATAATTTATTTTTTAACACAAAGAATTAAGCTTTACTGGTGTTAAATTTACTATACAAATCAATACTAGCATTTTACTTAGTCTGAACTATCAGATGCCACATGTTGCCCCAGGCAAGGGGAGGAGTTTGGAGGATTTGGCTGTGGTGTTGTCTTTCATTGTGCCTAATTAAGTAGATCTGTGAGCAACCTCAGAATATATGATTTTGTTAGCCTGTGTTCTCTCCTAATTGACTTACTGATTCAGTGCAATTTAAATCAAAATTCAATTTTTTTAATAGCTGACAGCCAACTTTTCTTTTAAGAATCTAATTCTTAAATTCATATAGAGAATGCAAAGTATTTCAAATAGCTAAAGCAACTTTGAAAAAGAAGTGTTGGAGGACTTCCATTCTTTGGTTTCAAGACTTATTATAAAGTCACAGTTATCAACACAGTGTGGTATCAACATAAAGACATGCAGATAAATCAATGGAACAGATAAATCACTGGAGAGTCTAGAAATAGATCCACACATACCTAAACAATTGATTATAAACAAAATCTATAAAAGTAAATTAGTGGAGTAATAATGATAGTCTCTTCCCGCAAATGATCCTATACAATTTGATATCCAAATACAAAAACATAAATTCTATCTATACTTTGCATCATATACAAAAATTAACTCAAAATGAAACACAAACCTAAAATAAAAATGTAAAACCTAAAACACTTCTACTAGAAATCAGTGGAAAAAAACCTTTGTGACACTAGGTTAGGCAAAGATTTTTTTAAATATAACAAAAAATGCACAATTCATAAAGAAAAAAAATTATAAAACATTAAAGTTTTAAAACTTCTGCTCTTGAAAGAGTCTGAAAGGAATGAAAAACTATAAACTGCAAGAGAATATTTGTAAATCACATCTGATAAAGAATATATAAAGAACTCAATAATATAAAACCAAAAATCCCAATTTAAAAATGGGCAGGGACTTCCCTAGTGGTCCAGTGGGTAAGACTCAGGCCTCCACTGTAGGGGCGCAGGTTCGATCCCTGGTCAGGGAACTAAGATTCCACACGCCATACGGTGCATCGCAGCATGGCCACGAAAATAATGGGCAAAAGATCTGAACAAACACTTCACAAAATAAGATATACAATTAGTGAATAAGCATATGTAAAAATGTTCAGCAATTTCAGTCTTTGGCAAAATGCCAATTAAAACTGCACTCTGTCACAATTATTAGAATGGCTAAAATTTTAAAAAGTGACCATACCCAGGGCTGGCAAGGAAGTGAAGCTACCGGAACTCTCATAAACTGTTGATGTGAATGTAAAATAGTGCAATCACTCTGTAAAACAGTTTGGCAATTTCTTAAAAGTTAAACACACCCTTATATAAACATATCCAACAGTTCTACTGATAGGTATTTGCTCAGAGTGGGAAAAAAGTGTATGTCCACACAGTGTTGCTGCTGCTGTTCTGTTGGTAAGTCCTGTCCGACTCTTTGTGACCCCACGGACGGTAGTGTGCCAGGCTTCCCTGTCCTTCACTATCTCCCAGAGTTTGCTCAGATTCATGTCCACTGAGTCAGCGATGCTCTCTAACTATCTTATCCTCTGTCGCCCCCTTCTCCTTTTGCCTTCAATCTTTCCCAGCATCAGGTCTTTTCTTTGCATCAAGCGGCCAAAGTATTAGAGCTTTAGCTTCAGCATCAGTCCTTCCAATGCGTATTCAGAGTTGATTTCCTTTAGGATTTGCTGATTTGATCTCTTTGCAGTCCAAGGGACTCTGAAGAGTCTTCTCCAACACCACAATTCAAAAGCATTAATTGTTCAGCACTCAGCCTTCTTTATGGTCCAATTCTCATATCCATACATGACTAATAGAAAAACCATAGCTTTGACTATATGGACCTTCATCACCAAAGTGATATCTCTGCTTTTTAATAAGCTGTCTAGGTTTGTCATGACTTCCTTTCCAAGGAGCAAGTGCTTTTTAATTTCATGGCTGTAGTCACCAACCACAGTGATTTTGCAGCTTAAGAAAATAAAATCTGTCACTGTTTACACTTTTTCCTCTTCTATTTGCCAGGAAGTGATGGGATTAGATGTCATGATCTTAGTTTCTTTAATGTTGAGTTTCAAGCCAGCTTTTCACTCTCCTTTTTCACCCTCAACAAGAGTCTCTTCAACAAGTGAAGAGTTCATCTTCGCATTCTGCCATTAGAGTGGTACTGTCTGCATATCTGAGGTTGTTGATATTTCTCCTGGCCATCTTGATTCCAGATTGTGATTCATCCAGCCAGCATTTCACATGATGTACTCTGCATATTAGTTAAATAAGCAGGGTGATGATATACAGCTTTGTTGTTCTCCTTTTCAAATTTTGAACCAGTCAGTTATTCCATGTTAGGTTCTAACTGATGCTTCTTGACCCATATACAGGCTTCTCAGTAGACTGGTAAGGTGGTCTGACATTCGCATCTCTTGAAGAGTTTTACATGGTTTGTTGTAATCCACATAGTCAAAGGCTTTAGCATAGTCAGTGAAACAAAAATAGACATCTTTCTGGAAATTCCTTGCTTTCACCTTGATCCAATTAATGTTAACAATTTTTAACAATTTGATCTCTGACTTATACACAAATGTTTATAGGTATATTTTTTTGTAATAGCCAAAAACTGGAAACAACCCAAATGTCCACCAACAAGTGAAAGGATAAAAAAAAAAAAACAGGTGAAAGGATAAACAAATTATAATATAGCCATAAAATTAAAAACTACTTTCCAACAAAAGGAATGGACTATTTACACATCAAGAGTGTCAATAAATCTCAAAACCACTATTCTGAGTGAAAGAAAGAAGACTTTTAAAATATCCAATACTGTGTATTCAATTTATATAAAATTCTAGAAAGTGTAAACTAATATATAATAACATAAAGATCACTGGTTAGCTGAGAAATATATATGTGTGACTGTGTATATGTTTGCATGTATTTATATGTTAAAACTTATCAAAGTACAATATCGGTTCAATCCCTCAGTCATGTCCAACTCTTTGTGACCCCACGGACCGCAGCATGCCAGGCTTCCCTGTCCATCACCAAATCCCGGAGCTTACTCAAACTCATGTCCATCAAGTCAGGAATGACATCCAACCATCTCATCCTCTGTAGTCCCCTTCTCCTCATGCCTTCAATCTTCGCCAGCATCAGGGTCTTTTCCAATGAGTCAATTCTTCGCATCAGGTGGCCAAAGTATTGGCACTTCAGCTTCAACATCAGTCCTTCCAATGAATAGTCAGGACTGATTTCCTTTAGGATGGACTGGTTAGATCTCCTTGCAGTCTAAGGGACTCTCAAGAGGCTTCTCCAACACCACAGTTCAAAAGCATCAATTTTTTGGTGCTCAGCTTTTTTTATAGTCCAACTTTCACACCCATATATGGCTACTGGAAATACCTTTTACTAGATGGACCTTTGTCGGCAAAGTAATGTCTCTGCTTTTTAATACACTGTCTATGTTGGTATAACTTTTCTTCCAAGGAGCAAGCGTCTTTTAATTTCATGACTGCAGTCACCATCTGCAGAAAACGAAATCTCTCACTGTTTCCACTGTTTCCCCATCTATTTGCCATGAAGTGATGGGACCAGATGCCATGATCTTAGTTTTCTGAATGCNGGACTGGTTAGATCTCCTTGCAGTCTAAGGGACTCTCAAGAGGCTTCTCCAACACCACAGTTCAAAAGCATCAATTTTTTGGTGCTCAGCTTTTTTTATAGTCCAACTTTCACACCCATATATGGCTACTGGAAATACCTTTTACTAGATGGACCTTTGTCGGCAAAGTAATGTCTCTGCTTTTTAATACACTGTCTATGTTGGTATAACTTTTCTTCCAAGGAGCAAGCGTCTTTTAATTTCATGACTGCAGTCACCATCTGCAGAAAACGAAATCTCTCACTGTTTCCACTGTTTCCCCATCTATTTGCCATGAAGTGATGGGACCAGATGCCATGATCTTAGTTTTCTGAATGCTGAGTTTTAAGCCAACTTTTGCATGCTCCTCTTTCATTTTCATTAAGATGCTCTTTAGTTCTTCCCTTTCTGCCATAATGGTGGGTGGTGTCATCTGCATATCTGAGGTTATTGATATTTCTCCCGGCAATCTTGATTCCAGCTTGTGCTTCATCCAGTTTGGCATTTTGCATGATGTATTCTGCATGTAAGTTAAATAAGCAGGGAGACAATATACAGCCTTGACGTACTCCTTTTCCTATTTGGAACCAGTCTGTTTCCATGTCCAGTTCTAACTGTTGCTTCCTGACCTGCATACAGATTTCTCAGGAGGCAGGTAAGGTGGTCTGGTATTCCTATCTCTTTCAGAATTTTCTACAGTTTGTTGTGATCCACACAGTCAAAGGCTTTGGCGTAGTCAATAAAGCAGATGTTTTTTCTGGAACTCTCTTGCTTTTTCAATGACCCAACTGATGTTGGCAATTTGATCTCTGGTTTCTCTGCCTTTTCTAAATCCAGCTTGAATGTCGGGAAATTCACGGTTCACATACTGTTGAATTCCTGAACAACCATCAACAGGAGAATGTTGGATCCCATCAAGGGCCAAGGAGAAGTGCCAGCAAGATGGTAGGAGGGGTGAAATCGCATTTAGAATCAAACCCCATACCCAGCCAGAGACACTCAGCAGGCTTAAATAAAACATTATGAGTACCAGGAGCTGCCACAGAGACTGAGCCAGACCTGCCTTTGAGTGCCTGAGTGTCTCCTGCAGAGGTGCGGGTCAGCAGGGGCCTGCCGCAGGGGCAGGGCTCTGGGTGCAGCAGACCTGGGTATGGCATAAGCCCTCCTGGAGGAGGTTGCCATTAACTTCACCATAGAGCCGCCAGAACTTACACAGGACTAGGGAAACAGACTCCTAGAGGGCACAAACAAAACCTTGTGCACACTAGGACCCAGGAGAAAGGAGCAGTGACCCCACAAGAGACCCTCCCAGACTTGCCTGTGAGTGTCCAGGAGTCTCCGGCAGAGGTGGGGGTCGGCGGTGGCCTGCTGCAGGGTAGGGGCCACTGAGTGCAACAGTGGGTACGCTGGACCTTTTGAAGGGGGTCGCCATTATCTTCACTACCTCCACCATAGTTTATATTTCAGGTCAAACAACAGGGAGGGAACACAGCCCCACCCATCAACAGAAAATTGGATTAAAGATTTATGGAACCCCAGCATCCAATGCACCACAAGCCAGAAAGCAACTGAATACCAGGGTGAGAAAATCAGAAGTCTGATGAGTTCGCTCATGATGAAACGATCCCTGAACAAAATACTACCCACAGCGGTTCAAAAAAGGTAGTCTCTTTCCCATCCGAATGGAGATAGGGGACATCACTGTGTCACAGCAGAGAGACAATAAAAGCACACAGGCCACATTCCACCGGAAAATCGAGAGGAGAGTCACACAGGCCTTCAGAGGCTAGCAGCAGCAAGTCATGGCTCCACAACACAGACAAATCAGGAAGAAAGGGGATGGTCTGAAAAAAGACGCAGCCTCCCAAGCCCAGATGAGATGACGTGCCCAGCAGGCAAGCGTTGGAAGAGGAAAGGGAGCAGTGAAGGAGGCAAGAGTCCCCTGCATCTGGCCAATCGATGCGCCCGACAGATGAAGCCAAAGCCTCGCAGGACCTAACGAAGGGCACCGGCCACGAGGCTGCGCGGGTGCACAGCCAGCCAATCGGGAAGGAGAGAGAGCAGACGCTCCTCAAGAAACTCGCAACGGACAACCAGAACATCCAGGACCTGGGGAAAAAAATTAGAAAACCAAGCAAGATCCTCTCAATTCTACACCTGCCATCTAAACGGGAAAGCCACGAACTCCTATTCTGGGCACAGGATGTTAAAAGAGCTCTTGCCACAGAGGAGGTGGGAACTGCCAACTTGAGACATGTTTTAGGACAAACATATCAAGAAAAAGAGAGACTCTTCAACAAGCTGTGTCTCTTCAAAAAGTTCCAAGATGTAAGCAGTCCGCCAGAAACTTCCTGGAAGATGCCTGCGATGACCAGAGGTCCCTGTGGTCTGTCCAACCATCAGAATGGGTGGAATCTGGGGGTGGGGGCTCTCCCCCTGCTAAAGGACCCCGGCCTGGACTGGAATCCCCAACAACCACTCCCAGCGGTCGCCTGAGGCCTCTAGTATGGCACCGCCCCTTCCGGGCTGGTTCAGCCGGGTCCCTCCACAGATGCAACAAACCCCCCTTTTCTAGGCAGCTGGATGCCACAGGCTGCCTGTCATTTCCACAGTTTCCATGGTCACATGGAGACAAAGACACACATGCCACCAGGAAGACCCCCTGTACCCCCCTGCATCCTCCCACCTATGGTTCCCTTCAGACCTACTGAGAAAATACAACCTGTGCTCTCCCCCGCCCCCACCTAGTAAGAACCTCCTTTTGCCCAAGAGAGTCTATGCAGACGACAATCTGAGGTTTGGGTTTCCAACAACTATCTGTAAAGACCCCTGTAAAGACCACCGGCTGAACTGTTTCTTCCACCACCACCGATGAGACAGCCCATGAGCCCCTCCTAGCCCTTCACTGGAGGAGGCCAGCCTGAACTGGGGTCCCGGCCTGCAGAGGAAGCCCCGACACCTTGCCCTGGGCTCCTCCAAGATCTGGTCACATAACTGTGCTCTGCTGAAACCCTTCACTTCTGTAGAGCCATGTAGAAGAGCCACAGTGTCATAGCATCAAAGGGGAACCAACTCAATTCCCACAAACATGGCCAGTCCCGGGCCAACCCCATCATCACCTTCCTCAGCCATCCTCCCTGACTCTTCCAAGTGAGAATTCTAAGATGGGGCCCCTCCCACCCTGTGGAGCCTGGGCATACTCCAGCATCGGCTCTGCTGTCTACAGAGCAAATCAGAGGGCTCCACACTCTTGTAACTATTCACACCACAATCCTTGGCACAGTCTGACCAGTGTGAAGAGGGGTCATCTGCAATGAACACCAAGACTGATAGTCCCGGCTTCACGGCTACCTCTCACATGGGAAACCAGAAGCTCTGAACCTACACATCGGTGATGATCTGCAACCTCAACTTGGTCTATAACACGCAGCCCTCAACATCCCAGTGGCATCTTTAGAGACTCCGTGAAAATGGCCACATTCGCTCCGCAGAGAACCACCTCCATGCTTTAAAGCAACCAGCATCGTTGCCAGGGTGCACACATCTTTCCTAGTGTACCTCCATGTGCATTACATCTGTCGCGGCACAGCCGTGATGTCACAAGGCGCCAGCTGCAACCTTCATTATCTAACTCACAGGGGCAGCTGAGCAGACGACCATCCAGGTACACACAATGGGAAGAGCGACTCAAATGGCCACACTCAACGCTACCGACACGCACCTCCCAGAGCCTGACTTGATGCCAGTTCTTATGCCTGGGGTCTTTGTCAAAATCCCCAAATCCCATAGAGTGCAGAAGCAACTCAAGGCAAAAACTGGCACTCAGTTACCTCACCTGGAGGTGCTCCTTGCTATACCCTGAGCATTTCCAAAACTTGCTTCTGCTGCCTGGTACCAGACATCACAGTCCCACAGTGAGGGAATCGCAGGCTGGCAGACCTACAACTGAAGGACTGCCCGAAGCAGGCCACACGTGAGCGTTCAGACAAAAAACTTCCAAAGCCTGGAGGAACATTCCTCACTCCTGAGCAGCAACACATCCTGGGGTTTGGAATTTCTGGGGAAGTGCGGAGTAGCTATACAAAGAATTAAGCAAGAAAAAGAAAGCCTGATTGGACTATGGAGGACAAATCATCATTTTTAAAAAAAGCCAAAGATCCTCATGGCGTCCAGGATGCCCCAGCATGACGGCACCGCAAGCGCAAGGTGCTTTTACATCACTCCTAAATAGTGGGGACCTCAAACGCTTCCAATTCATCTTCCACATGGGCCTTCTCCTTAAAACCCTTCTCCTCTGGTCTCTCCCCTGAATAAGCAACTACCACTTCTGAAGTTTGTAGTTAAAAAGAAAATGTATTCACCACACAAGGTTATCTCAAGACCTTATTCCCCACAGAATTATTTTAACAGTAAAGGACTTAGGGATTTAGAGCACTACGTATAATGCTGTAATAAAAACCCTTTGGATTTGAGTAAAAAGAAATACAATAAAAACCGAGTTCCAGCCCATGCGGATACCCAACCGGATTTAGGAACCAGTAATTCACAGATAAAAGGGCTAGGGTTTAAAAAGTCTACGTCCGTCACCTTTGAAAACATTTTTGCCGTGCTTTCATTGGACCCTCCAGCCGGTGCACAGGAGGAGTGGGCAGAGACCACCAAGGTTCAGAAAAGCAATCTTGCAAGAGCACCTAACAGCCGCGTTCTGAGGGCTCACTCCACAGAGACTGTTGCAAAGCAGTAGTTCTCAACCAGAGGCAATCTTGTCCCCATCTCTCCTCCCTGAGGATATCTGGCAATGTCTGGAGACATTTTTGATTGTCACAAACTGGAGGGGATGCTGCTAGCATCTCGTGGGGAGGGCTAGGGATGCTGCTAATCACCCCACAACGCACAGGGCAGCACACTGCCCGCCACGACAGAGAACAATCCAGCCCCAAGTGTCAGTATTTCAGAGGCTAAAACACTCCCAACCAAAAGTCACCTCAAATCCCTGAGGCATCCACTCTTGAGTCACAACTCCTCTGAGCAGCTTAGTCTGGAGACCGTCTCCCTGGCAGAGGAAACATCGTACCCAAGGACTCCAAGCTTTGGCATTTTGCAGCGGTGGGGGGCGTCAACAACCCCCGATGGCCGTTGGCGACCCCTCTCCCTCACTCGACCCTGCAATGCCAGGCACCCGAAGGATACTCAGGTCAGATACTCTTTGCAGAGTGTATTTCAAAACTTTTAAAGATACTTCTAAAAAAAAAAAAAAAATGGTAGGCAAATTAATTAAGCAATCATCACCCAAATCTAGTCCATACGAGAGAAGGCTAAAGGGCTAATAGAAGGCTTATTGATTGACTGATGTGAGTAGAGAATGCTAAACAATTTCCTTTCCCTTTCCATTCTTGCACCCACATCTTCCTCCAAGTCAAGTAAAATAGCATTAAGATAAGTCCTTGAGATTTTGGGAATGATGATATCCAAGAGGGAAATCTGCATTTTATCCCTGGGTCAAAGCCTGATAAGCTTCAGAAACTCTTACATTGATTCCTTGCATAGAATATAAGGCAATTATCAATAAAAACTGGCATATGTCCTTGAAATTTGAGAGGCCTAGAAACTGCTGTCTGACTCTCTCCTGGAAAATTCAAAATGCATGGACTGGCTGTATCAGCTTTCAATGCATGGAAAGAAATGAGTACAAAAATGAGTATGGTTTGCTCTTCCAGATTGTGATATTTTTCCTTTTAGGTATACCATACACACGATGAAGAAGGTAGTCAGTCTTAATTTATCTGGAAAACATCCCACCAAACAGGGTTGGCAGATAAAGTAAGGAACCTAAGGTCATAGACTCTGGTCAAAAGCAGAATTAGAGTTACAAGAGTACAACTATGAGGAATAATGTGTACATCAAGGAATAGCTGAGAAAAGAGGGCCTAGATTAAGGATATCAAAAGAAAAGAGGGAAACTTTTTTCTTCATTGAGGACTTTTAAACCAAGAGTCAGTCTGGAATTTAGCTAAAAGAAAATTTTTGAAATGAATTATTTGATTTATAATAAGAATAATTAATTTTTAATACTGAAAGATAAAGCTATTATAATATTTCAAAACTAATGGGTAAAAGTATAGAATATCTGGCCTGATAGAATCCAAGACAGGGAAAAGGTGATCCAAGTAGGTTTGAGGATAGTGGTGAGAGAAGTATGAAGCAAAGTTAATGAAACAATGGGCAAGATGTATCTCCAGAAACTTATAAAATGTTACCAAAAACAACTAAAAACATTTGAATAGATGAAGTTTTATACCATATAATTTAACAGAAGTTTCAGTATTTTTAAAATGTCAACTTTCCCCAAGCTTACCACAGCTTCAGTGAAATCCTATCAGGAATTGTGCAAAGCATTTTTATGTTTTGACTGTTTGTTTTTTAAATTCCAAATTCTGATGTTAAAATGAATATATAAAGTCAAAGGACTAAGAATAGCCAAGACAATCCTGAGGAAGGATAAAGTTGGACTTCTACTGTCTCATTTTGTATAAGTTAGCTAACTTTGTGTAAGATGAAAGATTATGACAATGTACTGCAGGCAAAGGTAGAAAATAGACCAACAGAACAAACTGACTTTATAGCAAAGCATCACTGGAGTGCAATGCAGAGATCAGAGTGTTTTAAATACAAGTATTTAATTAAATACTTATTTAAAATAAACCTTGATCATGTTCCATACATAAAGAACTATTCTAAATGGGTTTAAATCTTCTAGAAACTACTGAAAGTAAACTTAGCAGTATATCTTGCCCATTCTGGCAAGGCATATATATGGAGGAGAAATCTTGGGCATGTACTCTATCTATCCTGTCTCTTATACACATCTAGATGTGTATAAGAGACAGAGTGTAGCCAGAAATCAGCATGTCATACCTGCCCAGGGAGTTCTGACAACTTACAGAAAAGGCATTATACTGCCCATATCTGGACCCTAATGGACTTATTCTAAAACAGCTCCAGCTCCTTTTCTTGACTGGATATTGCCTGCAATTGGGCAAGGGTGGCTTTTTCCATTTCAGGCTGGATGGGATGAACCCTGCCATCTGATGGAGGAGAAACAGGCCCAGAGAGGAGAACTGAATATGTCGAGATCACAAAGTCAGTGGAGATAGGGAATAGACCTGAGCTCTTGGCCTGGGCCAAGGTACATTCATGATCTGGTGACATCATCAGAAACTTCTTCCTCTCCATCCCACAGAGAGTGGGCTCTGTGGACGGGGCCCTCCTTCCCCATTCACTCAGCCTGAGAGGAGCCAGCCAGCTACAGGAAGCCGTGGCCTGAGGCTCTGAGTTGCTAAAATTCCGCTTGAGGGCATCCTGCCACTGGAGTCCGCATTTCTGGTCAGGAGGGAGAGGACTAGGGCACCCAAGTTAAGATCTAGGTGGAGCCAGGGCGCCATCTGCTGGCTAATTGCTAAGTAATCCAAACCTTAGGTCTGCTGCTGCTAAATCGCGACTCCATAGACGGCCGCCCACCGGGCTCCCCCGTCCCTGCGATTCTCTAGGCAAGAACACTGGAGTGGGTTGCCATTTCCTTCTCCAATGCATGAAAGTGAAAAGTCAAGGTGAAGTCGCTCAGTCGTGTCCGACTCTTAGCGACCCCATGGACTGCAGCCCACCAGGCTCCTCCGTCCACGGGATTTTCCAGGCAGGAGTACTGGAGTGGGGTGCCATTGCCTTCTCCGAACCTTAGGTCTACCTCTAAGATTTCTTGTGATCCCCACCCAGGAACGCTGAGGGTTGGATTCAGGGCAGACCCCGCCTGGAGAGATTTTCCTTTTTTCTCTAGATTACCCCTGGGAGAATCCCCAGGATTCCAACTGATGATAAAACCATATTCATCGTGTACAAGACCCTTTTTCTCTCTTACTGCATCCCTAGCCCAGCATCATCTATTGATGGCTTTATATGACCAGCCACTGGATACAGTACTTCGAGGACTGGAAACAAGGTACTTGTTCTTCCCTCTGTGGAATTTCTTGAGTGAGGCAGAAAAAGAAACACAGTGAGACAAAGATCTGATGAAAGGCAGTGGGACGGAGCAGGTAGAAAGGAGGACCAAGTACCATGGAAGTGGATCAGAGGAGCTCTAATGACAGACAAGGTGTTTTAGCTGAGTTTTGAGGAGGAAACAGGTAGACAGATGTGGGGAGAAGGGAAGGCACCTGTGGAGGGTGGAACAGACATAGCCAATACCCCTTCTCACTAGTCCCATGTCCCAGCTGCTTCCTCTCCATCCATCCAAATTCACCATGGGTCACAGTGGCTGTCCACCTAGAGAAGCCACCCACCTTTCCTGGTTGCAGCTCTCCTCTCCCACCAGGTCCAACTCCAGTGGGATTCCTGTGACTCTCCCAGCCCTCATACCTTGACCCTGCCCATGAACACTCACAAGCCCGTCCACAATCTGGACACTTGAGAATTCAATACGTGGGAAATATTTCTTATGCAGGGGATTCAGCAATTCAGGGGATTCCTTTGTTCCTGCTCAGCTGCTAAGTCACTTCAGTCGTGTCCGACTCTGTGCAACCCCATAGACGGCAGCCCACCAGGCTCCCCTGTCCCTGGGATTCTCCAGGCAAGAATACTGGAGTGGGTTGCCATTTCCTTCTCCAGTGCATCAAAGTGAAAAGTGAAAGCGAAGTCGCTCAGTTGTGTCCGACCCTCAGCGACCCCATGGACTGCAGCCCACCAGGCTCCTCCATCCATGGGATTCTCCAGGCAAGAGTACTGGTGTGGGCTGCCATTGCCTTCTCCCCTTTGTCCCTAAGAAACAGAATTAATCCCAGGAAAGGAGAAAAAGTATGAAGGTGTCGTGCCAAGAAGTATTTTTGCACGTTCAGAGGAAGGAGCAAGATCCCTGCAGGCTGTTAGGGTTGTTATACGTCCTCACTCATGGCAGGGTGGATCCTGAAGGTGCAGGGAAACCCGGTCACCCTGGACAACAGCATTGTTTTCTCTAGCCTTCGGATAACTCCTATCTCACCTGGGGGAAATCAGCTTGAGCTAGAAATCTATGCTGCCAGCAGAGAGCAGCGGCAGACACAGTTAGACCAGAAACAGCTCCTTTGTTTCATTCTCTGTCCACGAGGTGGAGCAGTGGTTCTTTACCTTGGCTGCAGACCAGCTTCACCTAGGGAGATTTAGAGGGACAGTGATGCCAGGATCCCACCCCCAGAAATTCTGATTGTCCCAGGGTGCAATCCTAGCATCACACGTTCTGATCTCCCAACAAAATCTTTATTTTTGTTTAATGGGGAAAAAATAAAGAAGGAGAAGCAGCAACCTCTCAGACCACTTCTTTCAGCTAGGGTTGAGAACCACTGAGCTAGGCCTTTGTAACCCAATCGTGGTTCACAGACCAGCAGCATCAACGTCACCTGGGAACTTGTTAGAAATGCAGAAACACAGGACTCATCCCAAATCTCTTGAATCAGAATCTGCCTTTTAATCAGATCCCCAGGGGTTTTGTGTGCATATCAGAGTTTGGGGAATGCTGGCCCTCGTAATCAGAACGGCCCTTAGGGTGGTCTTAGTCCAGTGCCAAATCTAGTTTAGAAATGCAGAGATTGAAGCAAGAGGGAAAAGTCCATTTTCTCAGCATCACTGGACTTGCACTGGGTGGAATGGCACAGACCTCAAGACACTGACACTGACTCCTAGTTAGTACTCTTTTTCCCACAGCACCCAGAACTGGGCCTGGGCATCAGATAGCCATAAATGGTGGTGGGAGTTTGATGGGGTTTTGGAACTTCCCCCATAGCTCTTAGTGCAAGGACAGTGGGTATCTCAGAGATGGCGAAAGTACCATCAGCTCAAGGAACTTCCACTCAAATAAACAACTCAACGTACACACACATATCACCCAAATATAACCTCTCACCTTGAGTGACGCTGTGGGACCATCTCTAAATCTAGGAAAAGAGAAAAGAGAAAAACATCAGTGTGGACAAAAGTGTAGCCAGGGAAGGGTTCCTGCAGGCTGGGCTTGTGAGAGGGGTGGGTGAGATTTCAGTGGCTAGTGGAGGGAGAGGCAGGTTCGGGCAAAAAGACCAAGATGAATGGAGGGTATTAACAGGTCAGGAAGGGGATTCATTAAGACGAGGGAACCAAGTGTTGGGGAGCTGTGAGAGATAAAGGTGGGTTGGGGGAGTGGCTCAGGGCGTCCCTGATAGCTCAGGTGGTAAAGAATCTGCCTGCAATGCAGGAGACCCCATTTCAATTCCTGGATTGGGAAGATCCCGTGGAGAAGGAATAGGCTACCCACTCCAGTATTCTTGGGCTTCCCTTGGTGGCTCACGTGATAAAGAAGCTGCCTGCAATGTGGGAGACCCCTGGGTTAGGAAGATCCCCTGGTGAAGGGAAAGGCTACCCACACCAGTATTCGGGCCTGGAGAATTCCGTGGACTGTATAGGGGGGTCACAAAGAGTCAGATATGTCTGAGCGACTTTCACTCACTCACTCAAGTGAGGGAGTGGCTCAGAACATAGACAAGACCCTGACAGCAGACAGAGGACTGCTTGGTAGAGCTGATTCAGATCCTGGGCTGGAGGCCACAGGGAGCCATAGAAGGTATTGGAACCAGAGGGAAGTCTGGGCCTTGAAAAGGCCTTCTGGGATATTGGACACGGTTCAGTGGAGGAAGGGGCTCTAGGAATCCTTACCCTGGGAGCTTGCTGTGGGCAAGACTAGAGGCTCATTCATCTCAGGGTCACCAGCATTTTCGTAGAGCCTTGGCCTTGGAAGGTCTCCTCCAGCTGACCATATCCATGGGAGGCCAGCCTTCAACACAGGGGCCATTTAAGACTCAAGGTCTAGGTCAGAACAGGAAATGTAAGTCAACGCTCTCGTGACCTTGGGCTTGTTCCATCATAGAGTGGGGACCATAACAGAAATTCCCTCATAAGGTAAGAATTGCCTGTGATAAGACACATTCTACACCTGGTGTCTAGCTGGTGCTCCGTACCGTGACGACTCTATTCTACTTCTTAACCCTTGTTCTTCCCATGTAAGAGAGCACCGCCTTGGTTATCTCTGAGTTACTCCTTCGATCTCTTTCCCCTAATTAATGCTAGCATCTGTTGAGTACTACACCCATATCAAAGCACAAGCTCTTTTAATCCTTCTATAATGCTTTGAGGTCAGTTCTATTCATTCCCTGATTTAAAGGTGAGAAAACTCAATGACAGAGTTTTACATGCACCCAATAAGGGTTTGAATTGGGTTACTGGATCAAGCACCCCTCTCTTAACCACACTTTCATACAGCCTCCTAATGAGATGGCCCAGGACTCTGTGGCTCCTCCATGACTCTCAAGCTACACATTCTCCCTTAATAACTCCTCCTCTGGCAGTTATAAGGACCAATCTCAATTTTTTTGTTTTTGGCCTTCATCTTCTTTGATCAACAGACCCACATTTCCAAAGGCCAGTATCTACATGGATATCTGTCTTCTTCTGAAGCCTAACCAGTCCCAAGTTCCCAGCCCCCTCCTCTAGCCTGAGCCTGGGTAACTCATGCCTTGTACCTCCTAATTTCACTCTGTCTAGAAGGGTGGCCATGCTGGTCTCCATCTCCAGTGTGGGGTCCTGGAGGACACACTGTCTCCTGGTGCCTCTCAAAGACCCGAGCACACTCAACACAGGACCTACCTGTCTCTCCAGGCAGTGTCCCCTCCCTGCCCTCCCATTTTGAATCACAGCAATGTATCCTTCCTTCATCAGGTCCTCTAAGGTCTGAAACTTTACCTGGACCGTCCCTTTCCAGCAGGCTTCTCATTCTCCCAACAGTCTTTTCTCAACTCAGGACTGGCTCCCAACTGCCTCTTAGATTGCTCCCTTCCCCCACATTCCAGAAGCCCAACTGCTCCCTGCCCTCCTGCAAGCTCAGGCCAAATCCAAGCCCGCTTTCAGTTTTGTAAGAGTTAGTTCCAATTACGTGTCTTACTCAGTGAACTATAAACTCCTTGGGGGCAGGAGCTGTGTCTTTTTAACTTTTGTCCCCTTGACAAAGATCACAGTAACTAGCACAGAAAACCACTAATAACATATTTGAATAAAATAATTTGGGGATTCAGTTAAAGCAGAAAGTATCTTGATTCATAGGGAGCATTTTATTTAAAAAAAAAAAAAAAAACAACTAACAACTTGGAAGTTATATATATTCATGACACAGAAATTTATAAAACTGCCCCTCCGACAGTCCAGGTCACTCTGGCCCTTACATTGCACACCTGACCTGTTTTTTATTCATTTATTTCTGTTTTCACCCACTAATGTGTGTGGACTATTCAAATACTTCTTGAGCTAGTGAATCAAAGAGATGTTAATGGTTACCTGATCCAGGAGAATTTACAGCTGAATACTGGAAATACCTCGGAAGTTTAAAAGTACAATCCCCAAGCCCATTCCCAAATTAACTGAATTAGAATCTCTAAAGGAAGGTCTGAGGGCTTCCACTGTGATTCATTTGTTTTCAACTTTTAACTTTTCCTTTTAAAGTACTTTTCAGACTTATAAAACAGTTTGGAAATAATAAAGTTCCCATATACCTTTTACCCAGCTTCCCCCAATATACACTTAACCTGTCATGCAATGATCAAAACCAGAAATTAATATTGATATATAAACTCATCTACAGACTTTATTCAAATTTATGCAGTTGTCCATTGATGTCCTTTTCAAGTTTCAGTAGCCAATCCAGGATCCCATTGGGCACTCTAGAACCCCCTTCCTAATTCCCCTCCCTCCCTCCACACCCTTGGTCACATCTCCCAACCTCAACCCCAAAATCCTCAGATCTCCCAGTACTTTGTAGGCCTTTCTATAGAGAACTCTCTCTGGTAATCGATCAATAAGCTAAAACTAGTTCTTGTGTATCTGCTGCAGAGGATTTAGAAAATCCCAGAGCAACCTCTGCCACAAAGGTAAAGGAATCATCTCAAGGGAAGAGTAAAGATACAGGAAAGTGAAGGAGAAGGAAACATTCTCTGTTGGTTCTGGGTCGTTGCGCAAGAGGAGTTCAGGACAGAGGGGCTTTGTGGGTGACCAACATCGGATTAGGATGTGTAGGTAGGTGGAAGAAAGGCAGGAGCAGAGGCTGGGAGCGGGGCTGGAAGGTTCCGGGTGGGTGTGCAGGATGGCGCATGGCCTAACTCTTCCAGCTGAGAGACCAAGCTGCAGAGCCCTGAGAACTATTTCCCCAAATGTTGTGAGGTGCCATTCAGGATTGGGCACAGGGATACTTTAGAAAATGTGTTT
>SJYX01017165.1:202571-230109 GCA_006410675.1 Oreotragus oreotragus
CTAAAGCTGAAACTCCAGTACTTTGGCCACCTCATGCGAAGATTTGACTCATTGGAAAAGACTCTGATGCTGGGAGGGATTGGGAGCAGGAAGAGAAGGGGATGACAGAGGATGAGATGGCTGGATGGCATCATTGACTCGATGGACGAGAATCTGAGTGAACTCCGAGAGATGGTGATGGACAGGGAGGCCTGGTGTGCTGCGATTCATGGGGTCGCAAAGAGTCAGACATGACTGAGCAACTGAACTGAACTGAACTTAGGTCATTAGATCTAACTAAGCATTAATTATCCATTTAATTCCAGGTATAGAATTGTTTATTCATAGTTTAAATTTCTTATCCTTTCACAAAAGAGGCCTCATCTGCAGAATGTTTTTCCCATTTTATCTATTTTTTATTGCTCAAATACCCTGCCCTTAATAAACAAGTTAAATGCTACTATTTCTGAACAGTCATTTTTATACATAAAAACATGTCTTAGACACTTTACACATCCCACCCTTATCCTATGAATGTGTACTCACAGATAGTTTTGGAATAAAGACAAGACTATTCAGAGGTTTGCTTTGGTTTTAAAAACTAATATTAAATGTGTTAAATTTATTAACATGACCAACCAAATAAACACCAGGCATGGACCAATGATGAGGATGTGTCATGAGCCAGGGATTCCAGTTGACCCAATTCTGAGTACCTGATATTCATTTGATCAAAAAAAAAGATACATAAACCTCATTGTTCCCTAAACTTTTAAGTTTAGTTTACAAATATTTCTATATTTGGAACTCTTAACAAATTCTAGCAGTCACTTTTAAGAACTTTTAGGTAATACTGACTCTAATGTTCAAATGTTTTAATATACCCAATTTGCTTTTTAAAGTACTTCAATTATACTTACCCAACAAATTTTCCCATGAACTTTAAATAATTCTTATATCTTGACAAATTAAATTTATGAATATAGTGAATCTTCAGTTCAGTTCTGTTGCTCAGTCATGTCTGACTCTGCGACCCCATGGACTGCAGCAGGCCAGACTTCCCTGTCCATCACCAACTCCCAGAGCTTACTCAAACTCATGTCCATTGCATCGGTGATGCCATCCAACCAACTCATCCTCTGTCGTCCCCTTCTCCTCCCGCCTTCAATCTTTCCCAGCATCAGGGTCTTTTCCATTTTGTTCTTCTTCAGTAGTATGTTTCCTATGCTTAGTTTTTTGCCTTTCCAAATAAATTTTAGAATCAATTTGTTGATGCCCACAAAACAGCTTGCTGAGAATTTTTTGCTTACATTTTGTTGAGGACTTTTACATCTAGGTTCATCAGAAATATTGGTATGTAGTTTTCTTTTCTTGTAATGTCATCACCTGGATTTAGTATCAGGGTAATGCTGCTTTCATAAAATGAATTAGGAAGTGTTTCCTATGCTTCTATCTTTCTACTAAAGATTATGCAGAATTGGTATCATTTCTTCCCTAAATATTTGGTAGAATTCACTAGGTCTGGTTGCTTTCTTTTTTGGAAGGTTATTAATTACTAATTCAATTTCTTTAGTAAATATAGGACTATTTAGGTTATCTGTCTCTCCTTGTGTAAATCTGGATAGTATCTTTCAAATAACTGGTTTTCATTTCTTCTGAGGTATCAAATACTGTTGTTCATAGTATTCCTTTATTATCCTTTTAATGTCCAAGAGATGGCCATGTATGATATATAAACATATTTTTCATTTAAAGAACCTTGAAGCACTCCTATATACTTTTCATATGTTTCCTATATCTTAGGACCATACAACTTGAACAAATGTTAAAATGATACGCCTTTGAAGTCTAGATACATCTCATTGATCTGTCCACCTTGTTCAATTCCCAAGGTCATTTCCCCAAGAGTTAGGAGATGTCTGAGCAGTACTGTAGTTTGTTTAAGCAATTTTGGCCTAAACGAGCAATAGGTCAGCCTGGTTACTCCAACTAAAAATTGTTAATTGAGTAAATGAGATAGATTGTGATTTGTAAAGGTAAATCTTACTATAATTATGTGTACTACAGAATATTTAAGAGTACTTAGGAATCAGCATATTTAGAAGTTTCTTTTATAGATTTATAAACATTATTTGAATCTTCAGAAAAGTTTTGTTGTCAGACAACTAATGTACTTATAAAAATCAAAATATTTAATTTAAAAATAAGTAAATAAAGTGAATTTAAGTTTGCAAATTAAAACCTTATTCAAAGGCATCTTATGAGTAATTCTTAAAATTTATTGAAAAAGAGTGATAAGATCTGTAAGCTAAAAAAGGGAGCCCTCTTACACTGTTGGTGGGAATGCAAACTAGTACAGCCACTATGGAGAACAGTATGGAGATTCCTTAAAAAACTGGAAATAGAACTGCCATATGACCCAGCAGTGCCACTGCTGGGCATACACACCAAGGAAACCAGAATTGAAAGAGACACGTGTACCCCCATGTTCATCACAGCACTGTTTACAATAGCCAGGACATGGAAGCAACCTAGATGTCCATTGGCAGACGAATGGATAAGAAAGCTGTGGTACATATACACAATGGAATATTATTCAGCTATCAAAAAGAAAGCATTTGAATCAGTTCTAATGAGGTGGATAAAACTGGAGCCTATTAAACAGTGTGAAGTAAGTCAGAAAGAAAAACACCAATACAGTATATTAATGCATATATATGGAATTTATAAAGATGGTAATGATGACCCTATATGTGAGACAGCAAAAGAGACACAGATGTAAAGAACAGACTTTTGGACTCTGCGGGAGAAGGCAAGGGTGGGATGATTTGAGAGAATAGCATTGAAACATGTATATTACCATATGTGAAACAGATCACCAGTCCAAGTTCAGTGCGTGAAACAGGGCACTCGAAGCATGAAACGGGGCACTCAAAGCTGGTGCACTGGGACACCCTGAGGGACGGGATGGGGAGAGAGGTGGGAGGGAGGTTCAGGATGAGGGGCACATGAGCAACCATGGCTGATTCATGTTAATGTAAGGCAAAAACCACTATAATATTGTAATTAGCCTCCAAATAAAATAAATAATTTTGTAAAAACACTAAATTTTTAAAGTAAACAAAGAACTAGGTTTTCAAATGAAACTTTAAAAATTAAATATTAGTTTTAAAACCAAAGTCAGTTCTTTGAATTGCCTTTTATGGGAAACAACCAGCTTGGAGGTGACCAAAACTCACATCTCGTGGATCTAGCATTTTTGGGTTAGACAGTTTGCAAGTAGAAAAAGTCAAGGCAGTACAGAAGAGTATGTTTTCACAAGTGCTTGATGGGGGTTGATTCTTGTCAAAGTCCCATCCCTAAAGATAACCTATAACCAACAGTTAAAGTAGCTCAGTGCTCAAAAAGACAAGCCAATTCAATACTCCATGCTTTTACTCTTCAAAGGCTGAAAATGAATGAGGAGGAGGAAATGAAATATGGGTTCAGAAGAGAGTGGCCCTGTTTCTTAATTGTGTGCTTTAAAATGCCTGAAGGAATACTGTACTTGTTAGCACAGGAAGCTGAAGGTGTGCACTTTCAGCAAGATCAGAAACATATTTGGGGGCTTTAAAATAGAACCTAAAACATTTCAGCAGCTTAACAGACCATTAACCAGTGCCTCCAAGTGTGTCTAACAATCACAGTGGCAGCCAGAGATGCCAGCAGGCACAAAGCTCAACCACAGCCTCATTCTCCAGAGAGCCAAAAATGGGCTCTTCCCTTTCAGACCTCATATGACTGATATTTGTCAAGCTCTTTAACCTTTTGGATGAAAAGTACCACATAGAGACAGACTACTTTCTCATGATCCCAGACAGTTCTTTATAAATAACATAGTTACATTTACTAGCAGTAAATAAAATGCACAGGGAAGAGAACTAACATTTGTCAAGCACATGTTATGTGCCAGGTATTATTTCAACTGATCCCTGTGAGGTAAATAGTATTAGCCTCATCTAACTGGATATTGCAAACTGAAGCTTAGACATTTTTAATAATTTATCCAAGGTCATGAGACAGAAAGTGTAAGTGTCAAGACTTGAATTTCCTATGTACCTGTTCTAATCGATACTTCAACAGCATCCAACAGAAATACAGTGCAAGCCACAAATGCGAGCCACACGTATACTTTTAAATTTCCTTGTAGCCACATTTTAAAAGAGGTAAGATGAAACAGATGAAATTAATTATAATCACATATTTTAGTTATCCCAGTAGACCTAAAATACAATTTGAGATATAAATCAATGTAAAAACTACTAATGAGATAGTTCACATTCCTTTTTTCATACTAAGTCTCCAAAACTCAATGGGCTTTTTTTAGCTCATCTCAATCTGGACTAGCTGCATGTCAAGGGCTAATAGCCCATGTGGCTAGTGGCTACCATATTGCACAACACAGGTCTATAACCTCTAGGTCACCCTACTATAGTGTTGTACATCACTGGATGTACAACAGCTGTCCTACACCTGCAATGAAACTGGAAAGAAAAATGCTACAGATTAACAGTCAAATTACTAGAAAACTACACATCTTTCTGGTCAAAGGACAAATAAAAAAGGAAGTCATTCATCAGCTGCAATCCTCTGTACAACAATCATAAATGCACCAACTGCACTGAGCTATTTACTTCAGTGGGACTGGAAACAAATGATCTAAAACTCATAAATCCACACATTCAGAAAGTGTAGACTGCCAGAGAGGGTAGTAAACCCAAATGAGTCCTATATGAATTCTAGACTGTTCTTTTTTAATCGGTTTTAGAGGAATCCCCCACAAATTATACAGTCCTACATGAATTTCATGCGTCCTCCCACCATCCACTCTAAAGAAACTCCCTCCAGGGGCTTAGTCTGGGTTAAGGAATTTCCTTTATTTATTTTCCATTTCCTTCTTGTTGTAACTGTAGTTTTATCCATCCTGCTCCCACCACCCCACCCCACCCCAAAAAAAAAAAAAAAGGCACCTGAGATTCCACCAGCAGAAAGAACCACCATTGGCATTTTCTTTTTTAAAAATCTCCACTTCATGTTTAACCCACAGAAAGTCAGCTGCCTTCTACCTCCACCCTAGGGTGAGGGGGGAAGAAAGTAGTTCTGACTTAGGTGTGAAATGATATAACTAATGTTTGTCTGAAATGAGCACAAAACTTGAATGAGCTATATCTCACTCAAGCTGCTAGCAATCTTTGTCTGAATATCTGTCCTTCTGAACCTACTTATGGGATAATAATAACACCCATCATTTACTGAAAACTAACCACGTGACAGGCATTAAACTGCATGCTGGCCATACGTTTTCCCATTTTATTTTGTGCCACAGCTCTATGAGTTATGAAATACTTTTCCCCACTACACAGGTGGGGAAACAGACTCAGAGAGGTTAGGCCAGCTACTAAGTGACAAGAGTTAGGGTTTGAACTTAATCCTGCCTGGTTCTAAAGGCTGTTCTTTTTTCTATAGCCAAGTGCCAGAGTTAAGGTCATCATAAAACCATGCCATCCCAAGTTGAGGGTTTATTGTTTGTAAAGAAAAAGTAATTTATTAAATTTTCCTTTACCAATTTTAGAAACTCAAATTTGGGCCTAAGAACTTGAATTCCAGTATGAAGTAATTTACTTCAGGCAGAAAGATTCCTAAAATTTCCACCATACAATTCTCCAACAGAAGGGTTTCTCACTGCAGGAACTCCACAGTCTAGTAACTCTGAAATGGAAGCACATACCCACCAACCAATTGCCATCCCTTTCAGGGCCAGGAGAACTCTGAATTCCAGTTGCAAGGCATTTTCTACAAAAATCAAGAGGAGCCTCAAAAAAAAAAAAAAAAAAAACCAGCTAGTGGGAGAAACATTTTGTTTTTGATCAACAATGATCTTTCACTGTAATGGCTATGTGGCTTAAGCTGTTTTTCGAAGGGTAGAATTAAGGATGGAGTGAATTAAGAAATTCACATTTGCTATCCACAATCTCTNTACAAAGATCAAGAGGAGCCTCAAAAAAAAAAAAAAAAAAAACCAGCTAGTGGGAGAAACATTTTGTTTTTGATCAACAATGATCTTTCACTGTAATGGCTATGTGGCTTAAGCTGTTTTTCGAAGGGTAGAATTAAGGATGGAGTGAATTAAGAAATTCACATTTGCTATCCACAATCTCTATCTCTATCCACAATCTCTATCTCTATCTATACCCTAACAACTGCTTTGACCTACAAGAACTTTAGAGCAAAATCTGTTCATAACATAAAGAAAAGACATAAAGAATTCGTGGCAAGGAGTTGGGTTCAGACTAGCCCACTCCCTGAAAATTTGATGACAAGACAGGTAGTCAATGACTAATGTGACATGCTCTTCTTTAAAATCACTGTTTCCCAACGGCACCCAGAGAAAATGGCACAATGGTGAAACTGCAGGCGACCTGAAGAGAAATCCTTTCAGTTTCCTTATATTATGTATTTATGACTTCAAAATAAAGTAAAAGTATTAGGGAAGATAGTAAGTATTGAAATACTTAAAATTTCCAAATAAGATCTTTCCAGATTTTTAATACAAAATCTAAGTTTGCTCCTTTGAACATAACTTTTTCATATAAGATTTTATGAATAAGTTAACTATACGTGCTTTCTGACACAGGCTTTTTAAACCATGATCTCTTCAGAATTCTTGGTCACCATCAAAGAGAAACTCTGCACCAACAGGGTGATTAAATTTTTTAACATTTTATAATCATTCAAAAATGTATAAGCACTAAAGCTATTTTAGTGAATCTAAGCTCTTCTTCTTACTTTAAATTAAAAGGTCTGCTGGTAGTATGTGTTTCAAAACCAACAAAACTTGTTCATATCAAGAATTTCAAAATGATGATGAAATTCTAATTTTCAGAAAGTACCTAACCTGCTGGTGCAGTTCTTCTGAGGATAGTATGAATGCCACTGAAAGCACGTAAACAGGTCTATTGACAGATCTCGGCAGATTTATGGTGGCCATCTGGAGCTATACCTTCTACTAAGGGGACTAAACCAAACCAACAATTCATTACTTTAATCCATTCACACCACAACCATTGCTAACTTCTTTCCTAGATGAAGATTACATCCCCACATAGACCTATTTTCCAAAGTTCGCTCTCTGTTTTTCCTTACTATACATGTTATATTGGCCTGACCAGAAAGTTAGTTTGGATTTCCATAAACTGTTATGGAAAACTTGAATGAACTCTTTGGCCAACCCAATAGTTCCTGTAGTCAAAACAGCCTTTCTCTCTTTGCTTACCTGGTACCATCCCTTAACTCTCACTGCCTGGATGTTCCATTTCACTGAGCTCTATTTACAGAGGGCACACTTAGATTTGCCTTCATACCACACAAGAATCACAAAGAGATTTCAAAATGAAACTTTCCTAAAGGATTTCAAACACCAATTTAAAATAGTCTCAATTAAATGCAACTTTTTTAAAGCTTTTATACTTTACTTTTTAAGAGTTTTTAATAGTCCTATGGGGACTTTCACTTACATCATCTTCACATCCATAGGATGATGCTTTAAAGAGACAGTGTATTACTTTTCCCATTTTACACGAGAAACTGATACAGAGAGACTTGAGAAACCAGCCCACAATCATTGTACTTGTAAACAGTGAACTAGGAACTCCTGATGCATAAGCCATTGCTCTTCTTTGTCACATAACTTATCTACTTGAAATTAACTACTCACACTCTGTAGGCTCCCAAGAAGCAGAAGGTCATAGTATAAACCAGCAGTCCCCAACCTCTCTGGCACCAGAGACCAATTAGGCAGAAGACAGTTTTTCTATGGAGAGTTGGGAGAGGATGGTTTGGGGATAATTCAAGAACATTTCATTTATTGTGCACTTTATTTTTATTATTACTACATGAGGTCTACCTCAGATCAACAGGCATTAGATCCCAGAGGCTGGCAACCTCTGGTATAAAGAGTAGCTGTTAGCTTTCTGTCTGCAGGGTCAGGGTCTGAAGTCACTGGCCNTTTCCATAAACTGTTATGGAAAACTTGAATGAACTCTTTGGCCAACCCAATAGTTCCTGTAGTCAAAACAGCCTTTCTCTCTTTGCTTACCTGGTACCATCCCTTAACTCTCACTGCCTGGATGTTCCATTTCACTGAGCTCTATTTACAGAGGGCACACTTAGATTTGCCTTCATACCACACAAGAATCACAAAGAGATTTCAAAATGAAACTTTCCTAAAGGATTTCAAACACCAATTTAAAATAGTCTCAATTAAATGCAACTTTTTTAAAGCTTTTATACTTTACTTTTTAAGAGTTTTTAATAGTCCTATGGGGACTTTCACTTACATCATCTTCACATCCATAGGATGATGCTTTAAAGAGACAGTGTATTACTTTTCCCATTTTACACGAGAAACTGATACAGAGAGACTTGAGAAACCAGCCCACAATCATTGTACTTGTAAACAGTGAACTAGGAACTCCTGATGCATAAGCCATTGCTCTTCTTTGTCACATAACTTATCTACTTGAAATTAACTACTCACACTCTGTAGGCTCCCAAGAAGCAGAAGGTCATAGTATAAACCAGCAGTCCCCAACCTCTCTGGCACCAGAGACCAATTAGGCAGAAGACAGTTTTTCTATGGAGAGTTGGGAGAGGATGGTTTGGGGATAATTCAAGAACATTTCATTTATTGTGCACTTTATTTTTATTATTACTACATGAGGTCTACCTCAGATCAACAGGCATTAGATCCCAGAGGCTGGCAACCTCTGGTATAAAGAGTAGCTGTTAGCTTTCTGTCTGCAGGGTCAGGGTCTGAAGTCACTGGCCTGAACCAGACAGACTTCAAGGGTGCTCAGGACTGTCTGGGAGGGATCCTGCTAAAAAAGGTCTGGATCCAGGCCAGGGTCATCCTGCCTGGATCAACCCCTTCCATTTCCTCAGCTCTTTTCCAGCTCCTGCTTCTCCACTCCTCAGCCTCATCACAATCTTGCATTTTCCTTTGTCCAATAAGTATGAAATTAAAATAAACTTGATAGAAAGCAATTGCATAGACAAAAGGAAACCATAAAGGACAAGAGCCTACAAGTGGGGGAAGCCAGGACAATCCATCTATGCCTCCAGAAGGTTAAAAAAGAGAGAGAGAGAGAGTGATTTCCATGCAGCTGAGCCAGAGCCTTTAAGAACTTGCTGGCAGGGCTACCTCCTTTACCCTAACTTCCTCCAGCATCTGTTACTTGATGGACCTCCATCATGGACAGTGCTGTACCCCAGGGATGACTATGCTGCCGGTTTTCTCTGTATGGCCAAGATGGCTCTGCATGCTCAGGAGGTGTTAAACTCTTAGTATGGAGAGCCAAGCACTCTCACAATTTGGATGGATACAACAGCTATGCGACCATATGATTCTAGTATAGCATTTCCTATGCATCACTGAAAATATGGCAAAACGTCAGCATAAAGACTACAGGCTGAAGCTTAGTTCATTCCCAGCTGTCTCTTAGCAGATATAACTTGCTTCTCAGAAAGGATAGCATTGTATACTTATCCAGTTAGAATCTGTCTCTCTAAATGGTTAACTGTCATTGCCTCACATTCCTCTATAACTTTTGCTTTAGTAAATTTCTTTGGCAATTTTTGCCTCCATGAATTTTTTCCCTCACATAGATATCCTCCTTCCGTGAGGTAAGAAAGGAAAGAAACACCCTATGGAGGAGTCTTCTGCCTTCAGCTGCCTCCTCAGCTCTAGCTCTTGCCAATCTCTCTTTATGCCCTTTGCACCCTGAACTTCTAGCTGAACCCCTCAAGAACGTATAAACCAAGATTGCTGTCAAAGTTGTTTATACTGCATTACTATTTAAATCCTTCTATATACAAATCAAAATGGAATTACACTACTATTTCAATTTAACATTTCCTAATGAAGAGTTGATGGTTGTTACTTCACATGAAAACCCAGCTCTGTAAGCTATTTATAATTAATTCAAGTAACTCAATTGTTGCAAGAGTTTGCCTTGGTTTTTCCATTTTGGCAATATAAGAATGCTTCACAACTTGATCATCTGCTCAGTTCAGTTCAGTCGCTCAGTCGTGTCTGACTCTTCGCGACCCCATGAATCACAGCATGCCAGCCTCCCTGTCCATCACCAACTCCCAGAGTATATGGGTCAGCTGCAAATCTCAGACATCCTTTAGCCATGAACGTTAAAGATTGTAGTAAAAATATGTAATGTTTTACAACAAAAATTTCTGGAGCACTAAAGATGGTGACTATCAAAGAGGTAAAAGGTAATGATGTGGTTTGATACTTCTGACCCAGTGATATGTCAAAATAGTCTAAACGAGTCTTTTCATTTTTTCAGTCCTTTAAATTTTTTTTTTAATGAGTTGTTTTCAATTTTGTACTTCTTGAACTGAGAAACCTATTAACTCAGGAATAAGTCAGGCAAAATGTGTTAAATGTTAGCAAGTTTTTGCATGGCTCTGCTTGCGTTATTTTTTCTGATTCCAAAGTCCAATTCCCATAGTCTTTGAACAGTACTTTATACTCAACTCAGCTTTCAGTAGGATTAGGCATAGGTGACCTTTCCTTCCTCTCTGAAGCACTTTTCTCTCTTGACTTCCCCGACCATACATTCTCCTGGATTTCTTTCAACCACATTAGATGTTTCTTCTCAGCTTCCTTTGCTGGCTCCACCTCATTTTTTCCCACCTTGAAATTACTGGTGTTACTCACTCAGAGCTCAATCCTAGACTTTCTTTATCTCATGCATTCCTAAGGTAAACATATCCACTCCTGAGACCTTTAGGCTATTTCCTACTTGAAATCCAATACTGTATCTCTGGCTTAGACATCTTCTCTAACTCAACGTCTGCACTTGGATATGTTACAGAAAGCTTAATGTAACATGAGAGATATAAAAAAACTAAAATTCAAGTGTTAAGTTTAGACTCAAGAACTGTCTAGAAGGGCAACATATTTCTATTTATCCTTTGCTGTAATATCTCTCCAATAGCTTTTTTTTTTTAATCTACTGAGGTCTATTGAAATGCAATGAACTGCACATAGTTACACTGTATAAATTGATTAGTGTTGACAAATACACCATAAAGCAATCACTGCAAAGACAATATTTTATCACCCTAAAAGTTTTACCCTGTCCTTTTGTAATCCCTCCCTCTCTCCACTCTTTTTCCAGGCAACCATTGATTTACCTTGGCTCAGAGGTTAAAGTGTGTGCCTCCAATGCAGGAGACCTGGGTTCAATCCCTGGGTTGGGAAGATCCCCTGGAGAAGGAAATGGCAATCCACTCCAGTATTCTTGCCTGGAGAATCCCGTGGGCAGAGAAGCCTAGTAGGTTACAGTCCACGGGGTCGCAAAGAGTCGGACACGACTGAGCGACTTCACCTTCACCTTCACTATAAATTAGTTTACATTCCCCAGAATTCTGTATAAATAAACTAATACAGAGTATACTCTTCTGTGCTTAGATTCTTTCACTAACCATAATGATTTTTTATTGAAGCACAGTTTATTTACAATATTATATCAGTTTCAGGTGTACAACATAGTGATTCAGTATTTTTATAGACTATACTCCAGTTAAAGTTGCTATAAAAATGGCTATATTTCCCTGTGCTATTCAACATAACCTTTTGCTTATTTTATACATAGTAGTTTCTATTTCTTAATGCCCTACCGCAACCTCACCTCTCTCTCTTTCCTTCTCCCCACTGATAACCACAAGTCTGTTTTTTATGTGCCATGCTGTGCTAAGTCACTTCAGTCATGTTTGACTCCTTGTGACCCTATGGACTGTAGCTTGCCAGGCTCCTCTGTCCATGGGATTCTCTAAGCAAGAATACTGGAGTGGGTTGTCATGTCCTCCTCCAGGAGATTTTCCCGGCCTAGGGATCGAACCCACATCTTCTGCAATGGCAGGAAGATTCTATACCACTGGTGCCACCTGAGAAGCTCTTGTTCCCTATATTTTCACCATAATGATTTTGAGATTCATCCATGTTGCTGTGTGTATTCACAGTTCATTCCTTTTTATTGCTGAGTAGTATTCCCTGGTAGCTCAGCTGGTAAGGAATCCACCTGCAATGCAGGGGACCCTGGTTTGATTCCTGGGTGAGGAAGATCCCCTGGAGAAGGGATAGGCTACCCACTCCAGTATTCTTGGGCTTCCCTGGTGACTCAGACAGTAAAGAATCCACCTGCAATGCAGGAGACTGGGTTCAATTCCTGGGTTGGGAAGATCCCTGGAAGAGGGCATGGCAACCTACTCCAGTATTCCTGGAGAATCCCTATGGACAGAGGAGTCTGGTGGGTTACAGTCCCTGGGATCGCAAAGAATTGGACACAACTGAGCAACTAAGCACATCATTCAGTATTCCCCTGTACTATATATATACCACAGTTTATTTTTCCATTCTCCTGTTGTGTTCATTTGGGTTGTTTTTATTTTTGTTTGTTATGTATAAAGCTGCTATGATCTTTTATGTATAAATCTTTGTACGGACTTAAGCTGCTACTTTTTTTTCTCTTGGGTAAACACCAAGATTGGAATGACCAGATCATACAGCAGACATATACCTACAATCTTTAAGAAACTGCTGGTTCCAATTCCAGATGGCAACATAAGAGGTTCCTGAACTCATCTCCTCCCATGGACACAATGAATCTATAGTCAAATATGGAAGAATACGCTCTGAAAGAAATTCAGAAACCAACTGAGGGACTCCTGAACATTGGGTAGGCAAGAACAACCACGTAGTGAAATGAGTAGGAGAAGCTGACACACAATCTTGCTGTAAACCCCAATCCTGACAGGGCATCACACAGCTGAGAGGAAACTCACAACTCCCACCTTCTTCCTGAGGCATGAAGAGCTTCAACTCCTGTTATCTGGAGCCCCAACTTTTAAGACTTCCTGAGAGAAGGACATTCAAAACATTTCGCTTTGAAAGTCAACAACTTGCATCCATTAGACACAGAAGACTATTAGCAAATTCAGTGACCGTTCTTAAAGGGCTCACACAGACTCACCATGGCTATCCCCACAGGACCCAACAGCCCCAACTTTTAAGACTTCCTGAGAGAAGGACATTCAAAACATTTCGCTTTGAAAGTCAACAACTTGCATCCATTAGACACAGAAGACTATTAGCAAATTCAGTGACCGTTCTTAAAGGGCTCACACAGACTCACCATGGCTATCCCCACAGGACCCAACACAGAGGCAGCACACAAAGCCTCACACAGTCTTTTTGTAAAAGAGGTCTATTTGCTTATCTTAAAAGCTATAACCTTGGACTGACCTGATGGTCCAGTAGTTGAAGATCTGCCTGCCAATGCCAGGGACACAAGTTCAATCCCTGGTCTGGGACGATGCCACATGCCACAAGGCAACTAAGCCTGTGTGCCACAGCTACTAAATCCGCTCTCTGGAGCCTCTGCTCTGCAACAAAAGAAGTCACGACAGTGAGAGGCCGGCATGACACAACTAGAGAAAGCCCACGCAGCGATGCAAACCCAGTACAGCCAAAATTTTTTTAATTTTTTTTCTAATTTTTAAGAAAGCTGTAGCCTTTGTGATTTAAATTAAGTCTAAGGACCCTGACTGCAATAATCTCCAAAGACCACAGAGGATGGATGGTAGGCATCATCTTCCCATTCTCACTCTGTCTCACTCCAGGTCACTGACATCTCCTGGAAAACAGCTGGTGTGCAGGACTTGGAGTTCTTCTAGGAGTTTTATGGTTTCAGGTCTTACATTTAAGTCTCCACGCTAGAGTTTTCCCTCAGTCTCCAGCCCCCAAGGGATCCTTTTCCTGATTTCTCTGGCCAGAAGGACTGGTTTTTCATTAAGATTTTATCTGCCCAGAGTGCCATAACAGTACCCACCATTGGTATAAAGCTGTAAGAAAGAAGCGGGGAGGGGACTCTCACCACCACACGGTGACTAATCCAAGTGTCCCCCTCTCCCAACAATCTGTCTGCTGAGATTTAGTTTTCAGAGTTCTCAAATAGAGTGGGGTTTTTTGCCCTTTTTTTTTTTTTTCGGTTTTGGTTCATTTGTTTGTATTTTGTTCAGTGTTTACAGTTGTATGTAATAAGTCAGGAAGATGGCTATATTGAGAGATGATTTACTACATGCTGGAACCAAATTCCCTGGTTTAACTTAATAGGCTGAAAACTGGGGCCATTTCTCTACCATCCCAATTATTGAAAATGAAAATTTCAACAGAGACTTGGGTACATACATGTGCTTGCATGTATGGGTGTGTGTGCATGTGTGATAAGCACTTGATCTACATATGTACTAGTAAAAATTCTTATCTCATAGTATAAATTCTTATCTCTAATTTCAAGGCTTAAAAAAGATAATGGAAATAAAGTGCCCAGTACAGTGTCTAGTAAATTGCAAACACAGGTAAATATTAGGTCCTTTTACTGCTACTGAGTATAAAGTACACTGAACTGCAATGACCAGTGTTTTCAAACAAAAATAACTATGATGGGAAGTTAGGTTACTTAGACATGTAATTGGCATCTAATGATTACAGACACTGTTTCTCTTTCTGTTCTTTATCATATGCTACCTTGTCATTCTCTTTTGTTTATTCTTTCTCTTTGTCGACAATAATCAGTTATGTCATTGGGCTGACAATGAAGTCATGCACACCTATAGTATCAACTAAAGAAGAGCCTGTTTCCATAGTTCTGGCCCATCCTAAAGACTCAAGTCAGTCCTCTGCCTGCTTTGCATCATTATCACATACAATGGAATTGCCTGAAAGGAAACCACAAAGAAAACAACTAACTGCTAGATCCAAACTCACTTCAAAGTGAAGAAGTTCTCCACATGTAGCTGAGAATACCAAGGTGCAGCCCTTAAGTGGCACACAATATTTCATGACAATTAAGAAAAGATTACTGCAACACAGTTTCCAAAAAGGGGATCTGAAGGAAATGGAAGAGAGATGGAATGAGGGAAAAGTAAAGAAAGACTGAGTGAGAGAAAGAGAGAAACTAAAGCTTCCCTGTTTCCTAAAAGTGTAGGAAGAATACTAGTCAAAATATAATCATTCAAATCCTTTTTAGTCTTGCAGCTGTAACAATATGACCCAATCCCACAGAAGTCAAAGCCATTTGCCATAAATAGAGGTGTCCCATCACCCCCAGGTCATGCACAGAACAGCTTTCCTGAGGCCCCTATTTCTGGTATTCCGCAAGCAAAAAAATAAAGAGCGTTTTTAAATGGAAATGCAGTCTGCACAGAATTTAAACCCCTCTGATTACCCTCTAAATATAACCATATCTACCAGCTTTTCTAGTGGCCTGATTAGACAAGTATGAACCCCATAACCTACCCTCCTCAGCCTATTTCATCCATTTTTTCAATAAAAGCAATTCTAAAACATTGACCAGGGGAACTTCTGTTTCCATAAATAGCTCTGCTCCATTCACTAACTCACTGACTGACCATGAACAAGTCCCCCTATTTCTCTGGGACTTGTTTTCCTCATATGAAAACGGTGGCTCCCAAGGCTCCCTTCTGTACCATCTCATATGCCCCCACTGCACGCGACTTCCCAACCCTTCCACTACCAGGGACCTTCTCATCTTTCTTATATTTTTGCTCTTGGAAGACATCTTCAGAATGATGAATCTACCCAAATTTGTATCTCTCAAGGAATAATGGATTTATTTTTCCCATTGTAATTAATAAATTTTTTTTAAAATGCTATGTATTGGTTAGGGTCCAGTGAGGAAAATAGAAACCAGGAGGTATTCTAAAACAGAGAAGATCCAACAGGAGGCATTTATTGCACAGATGATAGGAGAGCTGAAGGAGAACCCAGGAAATGGTGAGATGACCCAGAACACAAAAAGAGCATTCTACAGTTAACGAAACAATGAGAGGGGATGTTGTTGTTAAAAGAGTCCAAAGCTGTGACCATCTAGCAGCAACCAGAACCACAGTGGAGGCTGCCCGGTGAGATGGAACTATAGACAGAGGGACTGTCCAGTGGAAGGTAGAGCCACTGAGAAAACACAACCCAAGAAGGAGGCAGAGCCCAAGGCAGAACAGAAAGGAAAGATCCCTGGTTTCGCCCCTTCTTCCACCCTCCAGACTTTCTCTGATGTCTCCCATTAGCTGAACCTAGGGGCTTCCCTGGTAGCTCAGTTGGTAAAGAATCCGCCCGCAGTGCAGGAGACCCCGGTTCAATCCCTGGGTTGGGAAGATCCCTTGGAGAAGGGAAAGGCTACCCACTCCAGGGTTCTGGCCTGGAGATTTCCGACTGTACAGTCCATGGGGTCACAAAGAGTTGGACACCACTGAGTGACTTTCACTTTCACTTCACTCATAAAGTAAGTTTGCAAGTAAACCTGGGAACTACAATTGCCTTTGATAGAGCAGAGCAAGGAAAGGTAGACAATGAATTTGAATGAAAGCAGGTAAACAATCCACATCACCCACCACTTAACTGGTAATCAGAGCTTCTGATCAGTATTTAAAAAGTAACCCAAGGGACTAGATAGAACTCTGGCCAAAAGCAAAGCAACTTAATGTCTTATTTAGCCCAAGATGCATTGCCTCAGATTAAATGTACTCTCTCCATTTGGCTCCCTAAAATAGTTTTGATATCTTTTGGAACCCTCACATGACCAGGGACATCAGTTTGGGAATCATAATTTACATTTCACCAGAATGTGATTCTTATAAAATGGTGAGATCTAGACTTAAAGAACAGTGAGAGGGGAAACTGCCTCCTATGTCTAACTCTGCCTGAAGTGACCCTCAGGAAATGACTTCCTTTTCTTTGCATCTCAAATTTTCAGTTTACAAATGAATAGTCAAAAATTACTACTAATCTCTAGAATTAAAAATCATTATGAAATCATTATTAATTAATCTCCAGAGTTACTAAATGAAATTATGTAGCAGAGCTCTAAATTTACTCACACCACACCCAGAAAATGTACCATACTTCTGTGTCTAAAATGTACTTTTTATGCATTTTAACATCCTAAAATTGGGATATGCCATTCCATAACCAGCCATGGGCTTTCCTGGTGGCTCAGACACTAAAGAATCACCCTGTAATGAAGAAGACCCAGGTTTGAACCCTGGGTCGGGAAGATCCACTGGAAAAGGGAATCAGTTCAGTTCAGTAGCTCGTGTCCGACTCTTTGCAACTCCATGGACTGCAACACGCCATGGACTGCAGCATGGAAAAGGGAATGGCTACCCACTATTCTTGCCTGGAGAATTCCATGGACAGAAAAGACTGGCGGGCTACAGTGTGTGGGGTCACACAGAGTCAGACATGACTGAGAAACTAACATTTTCACTTTTTCATAGTGAAAAAGTGACCTGCCACAGTAGCTGTGATGGTCAGTTTTATGTATCAACTTGGCTAGGCTACAACCATCAGGTATTCATTCAAACACTAATCTAAGTGTTACTATAAGGTATTTTATAGATATGATTAAATAATCAGTTGACTTTTTTGTAAACATTTTTTAAAATAAATTCATTTGTATCTTTTTTAACTTTTTCTTTCATATTGGAATATAGTTGATTAACAATGCTGTGTTAGTTTCAGGTGCATAATAAAGTGTTTTAGTTATATATATATATACATATATAGATATATATAGGTATATATCTATAGGCATATATCTATATATGTATATAGATATACACACATGTATCTATTCTTTTTCAAATTCATTGCTGAAACTCCAATACTTTGGCCACCTGATGTGAAGAGCTGACTCATTTGAAAAGACCCTGATGCTGGGAAAGATTGAGGGCAGGAGGAGAAGGGGACGACAGAGGATGAGACGGTTGGATGGCATCACCGTCTCAATGGACATAGGTTTGAGTGGACTCTAGGAGTTGGTGATGGACAGGGAGGCCTGGCGTGATGTGGTTCATGGGGCTGCAAAGAGTCGGACACGACTGAGTGACTGAACTGAACTGAACTGAACCTGTGCTCTACAGCAGGTCCTTGTTGGTTATCCAGTTTTAATATAGTAGTGTGTACGTGTCAATTCCAAACTCTCTATCTCTTCCCCCAACCCTTCTCCCTGATAACCATAAGTTCGTTCTCTAAGACTGTGAACCAGTTTCTATTTTGTAAAAATAAAATTGGAATATTCTTTAACACCATAAACAAAAAATAAGCTCAAAATGAATTAAAGACCTAAATGTGAGGCTACATATCATAAAACCCTTAGAGGAAAACATAGGGAGAACATTCTTTGACATAAATTACAGTGGTATCTTTTTTGATCTGTCTCCCAGAGTAATGGAAATAAAAATAAACAAATGGGACTCAAACTCAAAAGCTTTTACACAGCAAAGGAAACCATAATCAAAACGAAAAGACAACCCACAGCATGGGAGAAAATATTTGCAAACGATGTGACTGAAAAGGGATTAGTCTCCAAAATTTACAAACAGCTCATGTGGCTCAATATTATCAAAACAAACCCAATCAAAAAATGGGCAGAAGGTCTAAACAGACACTTCTCCAAAGAAGACATACAGATGGCCAAGAGGCACATGAAAAGATGTTCAACATCGCTAATTATCAAAGAAATGCAAATCAAAACTACATTGAGATATCACCCACACCAGTCAGAATGGCTGTCATCAAAAAAATCCATAAACAATAAATGCAGGAGAGTGTGTGGAGAGAAGGGAACCCTCCTATACTGTTGGTGGGACTATAAATTGGTTCAGCCACTATGGTAAACATCATGGAGATTCCTTAGAAAACTAAAAATAGAGCTACAATATGACTGGGCAATTTCACACTGTTTACAATACCCAAGACATGGAGGCAACCTGAATGGCCAACAACAGAGGAATGGATTAAAAAGATGAGATAAATAAATATATATATATAATGGAATATTATTTTGGCATTAAAAAAGAATGAAATAATGCCATTTGCAGCAACATGGATGGATGTAGAGACTGTCATATGAGTAAAGTAAGACAAAGAAAGTGAAATATTGTATGATATCACTTATTTGTGGAACCTAAAGAAATGATACAAATGAACTTATTTATAAAATCAGTTGACTTTAAATAAAGATTATCCTAGATAATCTGGGTGGGACTGATTCAATCTCTTAACAATATCTCCTTCTAGTTCTGTTTCTCCAGTTGAATGCTTACTGATAAAATAGCTTTCTTTTTTATAATTCATAAAATAATGGTTCTTCTATTAATCAATAGCTTTGATAAAATATAGGAATTCCTACTTTCTTTCCATAACCCATATGATCATCCTCATAAGCTCCTAACCTCTAAGCCTGGGAAAAAAATTAAAGGACTTTCCAACTGGCAAACTTGATCTGATGCAACAATTACTGCAGTTCCTTTAATAACTGCTTAATCTTTTTGGGTGGAATCTCCTCTCCTTCCTCATTCTCCAACCCAAGATGATGGCTGATTCATATATGATGATGTGATAGAGAAGGAGAGGGGATCCTCAGTGCCATATGAGGTCATCTGGATTCTAAAGAGTGGCTGGACTAAGCTTCTCCATCAACTAGTGACCACAGAAGTACACATGATTCTGCCTGGTCATGTGAGGTCACATGCTGGCACTCACTGCTGGAGCCCATAATTTAAGGTATTTATCCTCTTCTTTAAGTTCCCACCAAATATGAACCACTGTCCCATATTAGGGCCTCTGTTAGTTCACCAGGAGCCTCAGCATCTCTACCTCCTCTTCCTGGGCATAAAGTAACTTAAAAGGCCCAGGGGAACCAGAATAAAGGCTTAATTCTCAATACCACTTGCGTTTACGCATATGCCACACTGGCCACTGGACCAACCCCACACCTGCAACTTTCCTGCAGGGCTCAGCCTTCAGTATACTAGTCCAAAGGAGCAAAGGTTTCTTTGGATCCCTTATTCCAATACGAATGACACTTTCTAAAGCCTCTCCCCTTCCCTATTCTGTACTGGACCCTTAAAGAAGAGAAACAAAGACCCTGACAACTGACTTCTTATTCCCACAATCCTCCCGGTCTGGCAGAGCAAACTTGTGTGTTGCTCTCTACTTCATATCTTCCTTCTACTCAAGGACAGCAAGGTCCCTGGATCAACCTACAGAGGCAGCACAGGAATCTTCTAAACACTTCGGGAAGAAACAAAATGATCTGAGTCCTCCAAATCATATTCTTGATAAGCTCCAGATATTTCAGAAAAGCTTCTTTCACTGGTTGACTGAGTTTATCTCAATAAGTAGTGCACGTCTGTGTGTTAGGTCACTGCAGAAAGTGAAAGTCGCTCAGTCATGTTCGACTCTTTGCAACCCCATGGACTGTACAGTCCATGAAATTCTCCAGGCCAGAATACTGGAGTACTGGGTAGCCATTCCCTTCTCCAGGAGATCTTCCCAACCCAGGTCTCCTGCATTGCAGGCAGATTCTTTACCAGCTGAGCCACAAGGGAAGCCCAGGTCACTGCAGGAAACCCCCCAAATATCATGATTTATAAAAGATGGAAATACACCTGGAAAAAATTTCGTATATCATCTACATTACAAATGCTTTTGTCACCATTAGGATCAAGAGTCTACATGCCACAAATGAACACAATACCCATAAATCCATTAAGCAAATCCATTAAATCAGAAAGACTTGGATTGACTGACTGAGTTTTACTGAGTCAATAATGGGTAACACACAGAGCAGCAAATCCAGGTCTTGCCACTTAAACATCTGAGCTCTGCCACCTCCTCTGCAAAACCCTTTACTGCAATGTGAAAATGCGTTATAAATTTCACAGTGCTATGTGCATACAAGGTATTAGTATTACTCTTTTTGAAAGCATTAAAATCCTTGTTTCACTAGTTTTTAAAATTATATTACTCAGACTAAGTTCTTAAGTACAACTGGTCTATAGCCAATTTTCCCAGCTAAAGAAATCCATGGTCTCATTATGCTGTAACATAAGGTATTAGAGTAGCACTATTGTTATTGTTCATAGAGTCAAAGCTATGGTTTTTCCAGTAGTCATGTACAGATGTGAGAGTTAGACCATAAAGAAGGCTGAGCACTGAAGAACTGATGCTTTCAAATTGTAGTGTTGGAGAAAATTCTTGAGAGTCCCTTGGACAGCAAGGAGATCAAACCAATCCATCCTAAAAGAAATCAACCCTGAATGTTCATGGGAAGGGCTGGTGTTAAAGCTGAAACTCCAATACTCTGGCCACCTGATGCAAAGAGTCAACTTATTGGAAAAGACCCTGATGCTGGGAAAGATTGAGGGCAGGAAGAGAATGGGGGCGAGAGAGGACTAGATGGTTGCATGGCATCATTGACTCAATGAACATGAGTTTGAGCAAAGTCTGGGAGACAGTGAAGGACAGGAAAGCCTGGTGTGCTGTAGTGCATGGGGTCGCAGAGTCAGACACAACAGAGCAACTGAACAATATTGTTATTATTACTATTAGTACTAGTATCTAAATATGTTTCTTGTTTCAGCTAGGCATCTTCATATTTCTTCTTCCTTTTTCTGTTTATTTCCTAATAATCTGAGAAGGATTGAACATTTTTTTAACCAAATTTTATGCAGTGTCATAGGACAATAATTATATCTAATTTGTTCAGTTTGCCATTTGAATCAAAATGTGTATTGCCTCATTTTTCAAACACTGCCAATATTCTATGGTTTTCAAGAATTTCAGCAAAATCTGGTACATACAAAGAAATTACAGAAATTCAGATTGTCCTGCATGTTGACTGTAGGTTACAGGACATCTAGTGGCTTGTAGTATTAGGAGAAATCATATACTTCCTGAACTTGATGATGTTGACATATTCTATGGTTTTCAAGAATTTCAGCAAAATCTGGTACATACAAAGAAATTACAGAAATTCAGATTGTCCTGCATGTTGACTGTAGGTTACAGGATATCTAGTGGCTTGTAGTATTAGGAGAAATCATATACTTCCTGAACTTGATGATGTTGACAAAGCCCAGAAGAGTTGGCTGATAAGAGCAAAAGCTGCCTCCAGTCAAACAAAAGTGGTGCCTGTGTCACTGCAACCCTTAAGAGCAAACAAATCCTAGACTCAAAATTAAATTCATTTGTCGGCATTCTCTGAACAACCATCACCAGCTATACTTAACGTGTGCTTTTAAAAAAATTTTGCTTTGTAATGTTAGCTCACACCACACCCACAAGGGCTGCTGCTGCTGCTGCTAAGTCACTTCAGTCGTGTCCGACTCTGTGTGACCCCATAGACGGCAACCCACCAGGCTCCCCCATCCCTGGGATTCTCCAGGCAAGAATACTGGAGTGGGTTTCCATTTCCTTCTCCAATGCATGAAAGAGAAAAGTGAAAGTGAAGTCGCTCAGTCTGTCCAACTGTTAGCGACTCCATGGACTGCAGCCCACCAGGCTACTCCGTCCATTGGATTTTCCAGGCAAGAGTACTGGGGTGGGGTGCCATTGCCTTCCCCGCCACAAGGGCTGGGCATTGCCTTTCTGAATCTAAGACAGAGCCCTTTGCTATGACTGCTAAGGACTGTGGTTGTGAAATGCTCAGGCCTGTCTAACCCCACCTTTCATCTTATTTTGCATCCAGGGTGGTTACTGTAACTAACAGTGGCTTGGAGCACCCCACCACCACCTGCTCATCACAGCAGGTGGGTTTAATTACTTTTCTGACCAACTAGATAAATACTTCATTTGGGTTCTCTGTAGAGTGCTTTATTTGGTCATTGGTCCTAGAATAGAGGAGGAAAAAAATATTTTTTGGCAGGAGCTAGGACCTCCAGATAGAATTTCTAGGAGTCCTATGTTTAAATAAAGAGGGTGCCAGCAAGGCCTTGATGAAGCTTATTTTGACCATTCCAACAGTCAGTGGCTCCAGGGGCATGCATGGGGACATTTGTTAGTCTGTTAAATTGTCATCTTTGAGGACAGTTGATTTTTGGAGATGACAAAAGGTCATACGGAGCCAAGTCCACTAAACTAGAACTTTGGAGTTGAAAAAATAAAAGCTTCACTGAAAATAGAACATTCTCCTGTGTGGTTCGCTCACTGGATTTAAAAACCATTCAAAGGTAGAAGTTTAAAAAATGTATCCGAGCACTAAACTCAGAGTAGGCAATCGAAAAATATTTTATTGTCCTAGTAACTCAAAAAATGAGACTTCATCAGACTAAGTATATAATCTTGCAAGGTTACTGATTTAAAGAGCAATACTGATTTGAACAGATAAATTCTGGAAATTTTATTTTTTAAAAAAGCTTGATGATTTTACAATCTCATTGTCTCCATGCCCAAAGGAAAATAAAAACTCTTAGAAAGTACTTTCTAGACCTTCCGACATGGGCACTGTCTCATCCTGCATTTGGTCTACACATGTATAGTTGGTCACCTAGGGAGCATCATTCAGAAGACCAGATCAAAAGACTAGCAACCATATGAGAAGGACAATCCTAAAGGATTTCATTACCAACTTTGGATTACCATTATTAAAGGATTACCATTATCAACTTTGATTAAAAGTTCCATAGGTGTTGGCAAAGTGTCACTGTTACCAAAAAAGTCAACGCAATCTCAGGCTTCAGGAATCAAAATACAGTGTTTAGCTTAATGTTTGCCAGGGGTCTGCTCAAATTTGTACTGATAAGGGAACCTGGAGTGACCTGATCATTTCCAGAAAAACTGAAGAACAACAGAATAAAGCGACAGGCATGACGAGGGGACATAGAATCCTAAAAAATGAACAATTGCCAGGTTTAAGGAAACTTCACCTGGACAGAAGTGCTATGGGACACTCGATGATCCACCTATATCTACAAAGACTTATTGCATCTTCCTCTTCATCAAGAGGAGGAATTAGGACCATAGACAGGAGTTATAGCAAAATAGACATGGATTAGTATAGAACTTTATGAAAATTAAAATGGTCCCAAAATGAAATGAGCTGCTGCCTAATGAGATTAAAAGGGGCCATTATCAAGAGGTGTTTAGGTAGAAAAGACATGACTATTTATCAAAAATATTATAAAAGGATTTTTGCACCACAAATGAACAGATGATTGACCGGGAAGACATCTGAGGAACTCTCCCAATTCTCATAGCTCTTAATTCTAAATATTATCTGTGATCCCTACTGCATATGCTATATGTATGTATATACTTTACATGGGCAGTGGATTTCTCTAAACTCATTAAAAATACTGTGATCTTACCACTGAGAGGAAAAAATAATATTTTACTCATTTCCTGACATAACTGCTATTAATCACTTATCATTATGAAACTTTCTTGCATTTTTTTCAGTTCATTCTTACTACTAGCTAGGAAGTCTAACTGAAATACTTGCTAACTTGAGTGCTTAATAGTCAGAAGTGGCTGGCAAATACTTACTAAGCACATTTACATGTATCCATTGCATTCAACACCTGCAAGAATGATAAGGCATAGTCTCTTCCCACATGGTTTCTACAGTATAAAAGATCAAATTACATCTGAACAAAAAATTTAATATATGCAGTAGTGAGCAAGAAGCCACCGAACATATAGAAGGAGCCCATGGTTTAAGGGAAGACTTTCTGGACAGAATGATGGCTTGTCCAGTAAAAGTGAGCCAAGCAGATGAAAATGGGAAGGGTACGCCAGAGAAGGACTGTCATGAAATGTAGAGCAGCACAATGTGACAGGATCACTGGTGTGTGAAAGGTCAAATGTAAAGCAGGGAGGGGCAGGAAATCAGGCTGTGGAGACAATGAGAAGGAATCCACAAAGGGTTCATATCCTATTACTTAGGAGCTTGGAGAGGAGAAGGCAATGGCATCCCACTCCAGTACTCTTGCCTGGAGAATCCCAGGGACGGAGGAGCCTGGTGGGCTGCTGTCTATGGGGTCGCACAGAGTCGGACACACCTGAGGCAACTTAGCAGCAGCAGCAGGAGCTTGGAGACCAGCCACGGCAGGACCATAACCATGGTGGCAACGAGGTGAGATCTGCATGTGAGGTAGAACAGCCATGGGGTCGCAGAGAGTCGGACACGACTGAGCGACTTCACTTTCACTTTCCACTTTCATGCATTGGGGAAGGAAATGGCAACCCACTCCAGGGTTCCTGCTTGGAGAATCCCAGGGATGGGGGAGCCTGGTGGGCTGCCGTCTATGGGGTCGCACAGAGTCGGACACGCCTGAAGAGACTTAGCAGCAGCAGCAGCAGCAGCAGCAGTCCAGTTATAATGACAAAGAAAGCAAACTTAAAATGTGTAAATAAGAAACTCATTTGAAAGATGATTTATTCACACATAGTGTTGAAGGTTTAATTTTGAAATCCCACTAGATTAAATCCTAGGTTAAACATAGTTAACACCCTAGGTTAAACCCACACAAAAGCACAGACACAGTACAACACAGTGGTGGTAAAAGCAACTGCCCACACCGCTCTTTCTGTGAGCTACCTCTCCCTCTACTTCCCACTCCCAGGAACAGGAGAGTCAACCAAACATAGCTCTTTCTTATTCAGCTTTTTCAGAAATACATCTGGAAACCACCATTCATCATCATCTTTGTCCTAATAAGCTGAAAAGCAGAAATATAAACCTGCCCTTGAAGAAATAAATGTGGGAGATCTTTCTCTTTTTATTACTGATGAAAAGTCACCTTTAGCTTTGCCTTTTTTCATATCACCCTGTACTGGTATAAAGGAGAAACCTGAAATCCAAGTTACATTCAGAGATGACTGTTCTCACCACTGATCGTTCTTTTGAGACCAGAACAAGAAAATGATGATCTTTACAAACCTTAAAGTTCATCTCTGGGAGTCTCTGAAGCAACCTGGCTTTACCTGGTGAGGTGCCCCACCTGAGATGGGACAAATAACACTTGTGATCTGCTCTTATTTCTTCAAAATGAATATCTCCTATTCAGTGTACACACAACTCTTTTATCCTCCTGTCCCCATACTTAAATATCCAGTATTGGTGACAGAGAGTCCCTTTTCCAGCACCTCTTATAATACAGGTGTAAAATATGCAGATGACACCACCTTTATGGCAGAAAATGAAGAGGAACTAAAAAGCCTCTTGATGAAAGTGAGAGTGAAAAAGTTGGCTTAAAGCTCAACATTCAGAAAACGAAGATCATGGCATCTGGTCCCATCACTTCATGGCAAATAGATGGGGAAACAGTGGAAACACTGTCAGACTTTATTTTGGGGGGCTCCAAAATCACTGCAGATGGTGACTGCAGCCATGAAATTAAAAAATGTTTACTCCTTGGAAGGAAAGTTATGACCAACCTAGATAGCATATTAAAAGGCAGAGAGATTACTTTGCCAACAAAAGTCCATCTAGTCAAGGCTATGGTTTTTCCAGTGGTCATGTATGGATGTGAGAGTTGGACTGTAAAGAAAGCTGAGCGCCAAAGACTTGACGCTTTGGAACTGTGGTGCTGGAGAAGACTCTTGAGAGTCCCTTGGACTGCAAGGAGATCCAACCAGTCCATTCTGAAGGAGATCAGCCCTGGGATTTCTTTGGAGGGAATGATGCTGAAGCTGCAACTCCAGTACTTTGGCCACCTCATGCAAAGAGTTGACTCATTGAAAAAGACTCTGATGCTGGGAGGGATTGGGGGCAGAAGGAGAAGGGGACAACAGAGGATGAGATGGCTGGATGGCATCACTGACTCGATGGACGTGAGTCTGAGTGAACTCTGGGAGTTGGTGATAGACAGGGAGGCCTGGCGTGCTGCAATTCATGGGGTCACAAAGAGTCGGACACGACTAAGCGACTGAACTGAACTGAACTGAATCTCCCTTTTAAGTAAAGGAATGTTAACAGTAACATTCTAACAGTTTGGTTTAGTGTAGCTCAGTCTCACTGTCCACATTGCATTTTTCAAATGTGTGAATAGCAAGAAGAGATAAGAAAGCCTTCTTCAGCGATCAATGCAAAGAAATAAGAGGAAAAGAACAGAATGGGAAAGACTAGAGATCTCTTCAAGAAAATTAGAGATACCAAGGGAACATTTCATGCAAAGATGGGCTCGATAAAGGACAGAAATGGTATGGACCTAACAGAAGCAGAAGATATTAAGAAGAGGTGGCAAGAATACACAAAAGAACTGTACAGAAAAGATCTTCACGACCCAGATAATCATGAGGATGTGATCACTAATCTAGAGCCAGACATCTTGGAATGTGAAGTCAAGTGGGCCTTAGAAAGCATCACTATGAACAAAGCTAGTGGAGGTGATGGAATTCCCGTTGAGCTGTTTCAAATCCTGAAAGATGATGCTGTGAAAGTGCTGCACTCAATATGCCAGCAAATTTGGAAAACTCAGCAGTGGCCACAGGACTGGAAAAGGTCAGTTTTCATTCCAATTCCAAAGAAAGGCAATGCCAAAGAATGCTCAAACTACCGCACAATTGCACTCATCTCACATGCTAGTAAAGTAATGCTCAAAATTCTCCAAGCCAGGCTTCAGCAATACGTGAACC
>SJYX01017165.1:239555-285762 GCA_006410675.1 Oreotragus oreotragus
TCTTGATGAAAGTGAAGGAGGAGAGCGAAAAAGTTGGCTTAAAGCTCAACATTCAGAAAACGAAGATCATGGCATCCGGTCCCATCACTTCATGGGAAATAGATGGGGAAACAGTGGAAACAGTGTCAGACTTTATTTTTTTGGGCTCCAAAATCACTGCAGATGGTGACTGCAGCCATGAAATTAAAAGACGCTTACTCCTTGGAAGAAAAGTTATGACCAACCTGGATAGTATATTCAAAAGCAGAGACATTACTTTGCTGACTAAAGTCCGTCTAGTCAAGGCTATGGTTTTTCCTGTGGTCATGTATGGATGTGAGAATCAGACTGTGAAGAAGGCTGAGCACCAAAGAATTGATGCTTTTGAACTGTGGTGTTGGAGAAGACTCTTGAGAGTCCCTTGGACTGCAAGGAGATCCAACCAGTGCATTCTGAAGAGATCAACCCTGGGATTTCTTTGGAAGGAATGATGCTAAAGCTGAAACTCCAGTACTTTGGCCACCTCATGCAAAGAGTTGACTCATTGGAAAAGACTCTGATGCTGGGAGGGATTGGGGGCAGGAAGAGAAGGGGACGACTGAGGATGAGATGGCTGGATGGCATCATGGACTCGATGGACGTGAGTCTGAGTGAACTCCGGGAGATGGTGATGGATAGGGAGGCCTGGCGTGCTGCGATTCATGGGTTCGCAAAGAGTCGGACACGACTGAGTGATTGAAATGAACTGAACTGAACTGAATCTGGCAGAAAATTTTAAGACAGATCTTTGAAAAAGTACAAAGGAAAGGTCTTTGGAGAGGAAAATAGTCAGTTCCCCACCCCTCCACTCAGAGTCAGCACAATAGGAGATAAAAAGAAAGGAGGATGAGAGATCTTAAAGCTTTTGAGTTCACACTCAAATGCTTTTATTACCTTGGGACAGTCAACTAGGTCAGCTGCTGTTGATGAACTTTAGTTAATTTGTACAACTCATTGTCTAACGCAGACACAGAGGAAATATTTTCCTCAGGTCTTTTCCTTCAGAGCTCATGTAATTAAAATTCCCATTTTTGTATTAGAATTGATGTTAGGAAGCAAAACACTTAAGTATAAATTTATAGCACTTTATAAGTTATGTTTTATTTATTTATGAAAATCAGAGAAGTGACAAAGTTGAGATCAGAGTATTGAAGTGGTGAAAAAAAAGTTAGGTATATCCTCAGAAAGATACTTGAGGCTTTCAGGGCTGGATAGAATTTAGTATTTAATAATCACTTATTTAACAGCTATGGATATAGCAGTTCTGAAAATCTAAGGAAATAGGGATATAAAGAGAGAAAACATTAATACTTGCTCATTGAAATGCTACAATGTAAAAGTTACTTTGACAGAATCTTGAAGTTACAAAAATGAATAAGACCATGACTTTTTAAACCCTCAAATGAATAATAATTTGTATCCATTTATTTATTCATAATTTATACTGGAGCAAATCAACACTATTGATAATGCTATTAAAATTAATACAGAATTTTAATATAAAAGAGTTTTTTTATTCAATTTAGGTCACAGGGATAGAGTTCATGTAAACTTTGAATTAGTCAAAAAATATGTTACAAGACATTTTCACCAAAATTTAAGTACAATATAAAAGTCAGGGGAAAGCATAAGTAGGTGATTGGTTTTCTACCATTTGAAGGTCGCTCTTCAGTCTATTTCCTGAAAGACGCAATCTCAGACCTTGTGGGAGAGGTTGAGTTTGGATATTTAGAATGAGGAGAAGTGTTTTAGTTGAATGAAATATTGTGAACAAAGTTATAATTATTTAGGCTCACAAAGTTGATTTTATACACTTTAATTACACTGGAGGACAGAGTATGAGAAACCAAATGGATGCCAGATTGAAAGATGTGTTAAGGTGTTTGGATATTTTAGATTATATGTTTTAATCAAATTTTGAGCAGTGTGTTAGCATTAGAAGTGTGCTTCAAGTGTTACTCACTTTGTTTTCTCTTGTTTCCTTTGACCTACCCCTCTCCCAAAGTAAAGCTAAGTCAAATGAACATTTTAACAATAAATACTTTTATCTATTGCAGTATTTACCCATGATATTTTTATTACCCATTTCCCTATGGGATACTACCACTGAATTTTAAACTGCTCAAAGGTAGAGACTAATTTTTACTTATCTCTGATTTCCAAGTACACAGTATAATGCCGAACATATTTCAGAGTTCAGTAGATTATTTAAATTATTAATGAAGATTTATATATACGTAAGATAGATATTAAATCCAATAGAAGTGTGACAGAATTGGAATGAGTAGTGTAGATGATAATTTGTCAATCTAAGAAAAAATTGCAACATTTTATTTAAACCAACTTTGAGGATATAACCCAGGAAGAGCTTTTCAGAAAGTGCTGAGAACTATTCCACATGTTAGAAGTCAAGATATAGTTTATGAAAAATTTTTGAGACAGAGGGCTGAATAGCAAATGTATTACTGACAGTTTGTGTAATGTAGATTTAAGCTCCATTTTGGCGGGTCCTGTGACTCCTTACAAGATCAAGAAGGAATATTATCTTTCAAGGAGTTGTCTTGTTGATCCTGAGAGAATGTTTCTTTTTATGGTTGAATATGGTTTCCTGCCAATGGGAGGATGCAAATACATAATGCAGAGTTGGGGGAGAGAAGAGGCTAAAGGGCAGAAAATTTTTATGTTAAATTTTTCTTGCTTGAAATAAAATATAAATTTTATTTTGCAGTAGAAAATGTCATTTGCCTGTAGGAAGGTAACTTTTATTGTTCTCTAGTTTACAACATACCTCAAAGGTACAAATTTATTGTTAGCTTTTTCCTCTGTCTACAACCAGGCAAGAAAAAGCTATGTTCTTCAGTCTACTACTGTACAGTTCTACTTTATTATTATTTGGATGTTCTTTCTACTTTTATAGGGCTAGGATGACAGCTTCCAGGAGAGTGCTGAGGTAACTATTCCTTATGATCAACATGGCCTTCACATTTCCCTCAGCCTGGCTAAATGTTAGACGGCCTTCTTCCTGCCCCTATGTCCCTAAATTACTTCCCACTCCACTCCTTCAGGTATCCAGATAGCCTAACCACAGGGGTCTCTCTCTTTCCTTTCCTTAGAGCATTTACTTTTAGCAAATTTAGTGTGTCTACGTTATTGTCACTTCTTCTCTGACCCTTTGAAGTGTAGATTTTTTTTAGAGTCTTTTCCCAGCTTTACAACTTAGAACTATCTTTCTCAGGGACAAGGGAGGCATCCCTGTGAAATGTAATAATCAAGGAAGATACTGACTCAAACTCCCCGTCACTGTGAGAGGTCAGGGGCCTAACTTCAGTGATGTTTTTTCCAAGTTTACAAGTTACCTCCTGTCATAAGAAAAGGTGGAAATTTACTTTCTCTTTTGAGTATGTCCAGTTAGCAAATCAGGTGTCCAACAATTCCTCGAATGCCAGGTCTTCAAAATTCTCTCAATCTCTGTCTCAACAGAGCTGAGTTCAGACTATGCATGGGTCTCTCTCTCCTACTGCAAATACCTTGAATAATATTTCTTTTCTGTTTAGCTTTGGTACAGTTTTTGCTATGACATTTACCTCAAAAATACCTGGAATAAGTGAGGTAGTATTGAAGCTTTGGGACCAAACTTCCCACTTCTCTCTTGACTCCTCATTTACACTGTCATCCTTTCATACTTTCCCTTATCTTGAATTGGTAAAACACTATATTATCTTTGAGAATGGATTGGAAGTAGGAAAATCAAACCTTTATGCTGACATTTTTTCTATTTGGATATGACAGTACAAGAAGAAAGGGCTTTCTCAGGTAACTCAGCAAATCTCTAATGTGTTTGAATGTACAGCCTTGTGGGTGATACAATATTTTTTTGAACTCTTTTTGCCTAGTTTCTCAATAGAATTTCTATTAATAGCTCTGGAAACAAAAATTACATGTTAGAGGACAGAGATTGGGGTATCCTTAATACTTGGTCTATTATATATAATTTTGTTTAGCCACAACTATAATGAATCCCAGAGAAGGGTCTGGCAACCCATTTCAGTATTCTTGCCTAGAGAAAGTTGTGGACAGAGAAGCCTGGAGAGCTACATTCCATAGGGTTGCAAAGAGTCTAGCATTACTGAAGTGACTGAACATTCACACATGCATAATGAATCCCAAATTTCTTCATAATTCAACAGTTAATTAAGGAAGATCTGCCTTAGAGTTATGAGTGGAATAAAAATGCAAAAGATATTTTAGAAATCATAATAAATAATTTTCAAAATATACAATTTAAATAAACAAGATAAGAACTACTTTTTCCTTCTCTAAAGAACATAGTAGAGTTGTGGAGACAGGACAAAAAAATTAAAAGTCTAATGGTTGATCTATATGATTTGAAATAACAGGTGGTAAATATCCATTCATAACACAAATATTTTTCTGTGTATAAATGATGGAGGTCAGACAATTCAAATCAGAAGTTAGACAATTCATTTAAACTGGGGTGAATTGCATAAGATCATTGAAAAATATTGAATTTATTTTTGTTTAAGACAAAGAACAAGAATTAGATCGAGTATTTCCAAGTTAAAGTATATTAGGAACAAAGCTGAAGAAGGAAAGGGGAATAGTGAACAGAATATTTTGATTGCAGCAAGCCTGCCATAGTGAAAATCAGAAACCAAAGTACAGCAGGAGAATTCTGAAGGAAGAAAGGAATCAGCAACCAAATTCAGAGATAGATAAGCTGAAGAAGGTGAAGATAAAATTCTCTGGGTACCACAGCAAGTAACGACTTCCTGCACAATTTTAGGGAGTAAATTATTATTCTTATTCTCCAAGTTGTTTTATTCAGAGTGTATTTCTTTTGTTCAGTCACCCAGTCGTGTCCCACTCTTTGTGATCCCATGGACTGCAGCACTTCAGGCCTCTCTGTCCCTCCTCATCTCCTGAAGTTTGCCCAAGTTCATATCAATTGCATTGTTGATGCCATCAAGCCATCTCATCCTCTGATGCCCTCTTCACATTCTGCCCTCAATCTTTCACAGCATCAGGATCTTTTCCAATGAGTCAGCTGTTTGCATCAGATAAGCAAAATACTGGAGCTTCAGCTTGAGCATCAGTCCTCCTAAGGAGTATTCAGGGTGGATTTCCCTTAAGATTGATTTGTTTGATCTCCTTGCTGTCCAAGAAACTCTCAGGAGTCTTATCCAGAACCGCAGTTTGAAGGCATTGATTCTTTTTTGCTCTTCCTTCTTTACAGTCTAGCTCTCACAGCTGCCTATGACCACTGGGAAGACCCTAGCTTTGACTATACAGCCTTTGTTGGCAGAGTAATGTCTCTGCTTTTCAACACACTGTCTAGCTTTGTCATAGCTTTCCTGCCAAGAAGCAGTTGTCTTCTGATTTCATTACTGCAGTCACCATCCACACTTTTAGAGCCCTAGAAGAAGAAATTTGTCACTCTTCTACATTTTACCCTTCTATTTGCCATGAAGTAACTGGGCTTCCCTGGTAGCTCAGCTGGTACAGAATCTGCCTGCAGTGTGAGAGTCCTGTGTTCAACCACTGGGTGGAGAAGATTCCCTGTAGAAAGGAACAGCTACCACTCCAGTATTCTGGCCTGGAGAATTTCATGGATTGTATAGTCCATGGGGTCACAAAGAGTCAGACATGACTGAGCAACTTTCAGCTGCTTTCATCTAAGGGACTAGATGACATGGTCTTAGTTTTTTTTTTTTTTTTTTAATATTTAGTTTTAAGCTAGCTCTTCACACTCATCAAGAGGCTCTTCCCTTTCTGCCATTAGGGTGGCATCATCCACATATCTGAGTTTGTTGATGTTTTTCCTGCCAATCTTGATTCTAGCCTATAACTCACTCAGTCCAGCATTTCTCATGATGTGCTCAGCATATAGGTTAAATGAACAGAGTAGTAACGTATACCTCCAGTTAAATTTAAAAACAGAAAATGTTATGATATATTCATGACAGTATAATTCTGCTCAAACTCTAGATCTCCTAATTTTAATTTTCATGTATTTTATGGGTTTGTGGTATTTTTATTTAAGGAAAAACTGGAATTTGTGCCAAAAGTCAGTTCCTATGAGGAATGGAATAACTTTATGAAAAATGGTTTATTGAGCAGATGTGACAAAACTGTCCCTTTCTTCTTTTGCCCCATTTGCAAGAAACTCTAAAGGTTTTCTGAGTTTTTGCATCAGATTTCTAAGAGCTGTCTAGGATTGTGGGAGGTTATGGTGGAGCCATAAGGATAATATTCTGTGGATGTTCATATTATTCCAGTTTTAATTTCAGACTTGAGAGCTTGTTAAATAAAAATTGCTTGGTTTTTCTGTATAACTTTGTGTGAATATGCAAAATTTATTCTAACAGCCATGACTTCAGGATGGCAATTATTATTTTAATTATATTTCAAAGTATCAAACTTCTAAATATATTATTAAAAATGACAATTCTTTCATGACTGATTTCTGAAGATTTTCTTCATCAATGTCAGAAAATATATGAGGTCTGAAACTTGACTTTTGAAGAATCAGGGATTGTTGCTATCTAAATCAGGTTACGACCCAGGACAGCCACCACTAGAGAACACTCTCATGGTAACATTATAAGACCCAGTGCTACAATGATCTGGGAAGGGCAAATAACCATGGGTACTACTATTTGGATCAGAGAAGCACCAATTAATTTATCTGTTCTCTGATCCACTAGAAGAGCTCAGCTGGAAACCAAACAAAGCCAGCTTTTAGAAAATCTAACATTTGAGGTAATTTATGTGTTCTTTCAAGTATGCTATATTTTAGACTCTAGAAGTAAGGGTCATAACTGTTGTATCTCTCTCTTCATAGAATAGAGTTTGTCAAAGGTTTAAAAAATAAAATGAGTGTGAAAGCTCTATGAGGGTTATGAGAAGGTTGAGGAAAAAGTAAAGAAAGACTAAAGTAAGACCTTCAGATAAGAGTAATAACAACAAAATGATGATGAAGATAAAACTTTCTTTTCATCTTCTTTGCCTCTAAATAGTCCTCTTGAGAATCAAATTTGTATGTAACTTAAATTTTAATGACTATTATAAAAATTAATCTTCCAGTTTTAAATAAAGCAGTGATGGAATTGATTTAAGAATTTATTTTGGATATCAACAAAAATCCCAATAATCTCTCCATTTACTAAAACCCTATCAAATATTGTACTAGTTATATGACCTTTACTCATTCTTTTAGAAATGTGCATAAACTTTAATATATATTGACAGTTATATCTGAGAGCACTTCCCAGAAATTATACTATTGCCCTAATCTCAGATATAATTTTGTGTTTTTTTCTGAATACTAAGTTTTCATCTTTTCAAGTCTAAGTGTCTCCATAATTCTTACTCAATAAAAATTTTCTAGCAATGCCATATGTTCATATTTTTTCTCTTTCTTAATTCTTTTTTGAGGGCCAGAGTGTTTTCAAGCATTGAGTGTGCATGTGTACGTGAGTGAAATGTATCTCTGTGTTTAGCTCCCATAGAAATATGTTTTTAAAAGTAAGTAAAGATACTTTCTCTCCTTGCCTTGATGGAATGATTGGTACCAGATTTGTATTCCCTTTATCAGCTAGGAAACTGAGCAGCACTAAACAAGTGCTTTCGGATAGACAATGGGTAAAAAGACGCAATAGTGATTCTTGGGAGTTGGGCAAAGTTCTACAACATCACTGGCTTTCTGTCAGGAGGTATTTCAATACTGTAGCACAGAGAGGGAAAACTTAGAGAGAAGGAAAATGTGTAACACTGATCTTACTAAGTTGGAGAAACAGAGAATAAAGTTGAAGGAGGCTGAAGTGGCTAGTGGAAAAGAAAAAGAAGTAAAGCAGAGAATGAAGTCCAAAAATCTGAATGGAATAGCTTTGTTGTTGTTGTTGTTGTTGTTGAATAGTAAGTAAGTAAAGTCACTCAGTCGTGTCTGACTCTTTGTGACCCTGTGGACTGAAACCCACCAGGCTCCTCAGTCCATGGGATTCTCCAGGCAAGAATACTGGAGTGGGTTGCCATTTCCTTCTCCAGGGGATCTTCCCAACCCAGGGATCGAACCCAGGTCTCCCGCATTGGAGGCAGACGCTTTAACCTCTGACCCACCAGGGAAGCCCTAGGTTGTAAATTGAAAGGGAGAATCTCCATAAGGCCAGTCAAGGAAAACTAAGAAAAGTTATGTACTGAGCAATGCCCCAAATTTACACAGTATGGAGTAGGCATTTGAATTCCAACTAAGCAAACTCAGAAAAATTTGTTAAATACCAAAAGAATTCAGCAAACTCTGTAAAAAGATTATAATCTCATAGTTAGGTTTAAATTTGTCTTAGAGGAAGAGCTATAGCCATTCTATAACAAACCCCCAAAATAAGGCTTTGAAACCCTGGGGTTAATCCACAAGTAACTGGCTGTCTAAACAAGTTGGTACATTTTGAAGGAAGAAAATACATACAGACATTTAATAGTATAACATTCAACAAGTCTAGCACATAATGCTTCATATAAATATATTTAGGAAATCCCTAATATTTAGTAATTAAACAACATATTTTGAATAACTCATTTATGATAAAAATGTCTTGGCAAATAAATAATATAAGGGGACTTGATTAGCTTGATCAAAAGCTACAAAAACCTGTGAATAATATCATACATAATTGAAAGACAACATTTTCCCTCTAAAACTTGAAACAAGAAGAGTATATTTCCTCTCACAACTTCAAGTCAACATTGAGAGCCCTAACATGTGCAATAAGGCAAGGAAAAAAAAAGTACAAGGACAAAAGCTTCAATTTGTATTGCCTTCAGACTCTGAGATGGAGGCAAGCAGGTAGGGATATCATTTAGAATCATCTCTGTAATCAATATCTGTGGTAGGGAGGTTAAATAAACAATACTGAGTAGAGAAGAAGTCATGCTGGGATACAAAATCAACAATGCCTCAAGTAACCAAACAGGATATGTGAAATTGGAATGCTACTTTAAACATGGGACAAGGTGGCCAAAGTTTTATATGCTTCAAGAACGGATGATAGCTTCCCTGATAAATCAGTTGTGCTTCCCTGATAGTTCAGTTGGTAAAGAATCTGCCTGCAATGCAGGAATTCCAGCTGGAATTCTGGGTCAGGGAAGATCCCCTGGAGAAGGGAAAGGTTACACACTCCAGTAATCTTGGGATTCTCTAGTGGCTCAGCTGGTAAACAATCTGCCTGCAATGCGGGAAACCTGGGTTTGGTCCCTGGATTGGGAAGATTCCCTGGAAAAGGGAAAGGCTACCCACTCCAGTATTCCAGCCTGGAGAATTCCACGGACTATATAATCTATGCGGTTGCAAAGAGTAGGACATGACTGAATGACTTTCACTTCACTCTAGGAAGGATTGTTTTTGGGCAAATTGGCTGCCTTCAACTGAGGCACTCTCTGAAAGAGTGATAACCTCACACTGACTACCAAAAGCATTCATTCCCAGCATGTAGATAAGTCCTTTGCTGAAGTATGATATGGTAGCTATACTCACTATGCACAGTAATTAAATATACACAATATCCAATATAATCTATTAAAATTATTATAACTCAGAAACATGAATTTACTAATTCAAGGGATACGTGCTTTATATACAGTAATAAAGTGTGTTTCTTTACATGGTCAAGGAACAGTTAGAAACTAAATTAAAAATATAATTTACAATACCATCCAAATTAGGGGATAATTAGGTATTTATTTAGTGAAGTATGTATACGTAAGACTTCTACACTAGAACTATACATCTGTGTTGGGAGAAATTAAAGAACTATTACTTTCCTGATAGCTCAGTTGGTAAGGAATCCACCTGCAACACAGGAAACCCCGATTTGATTCCTGGGTTGGGAATATCCTCTGGTGAAGGGAATGGCTACTAACTACAGTATTCTGGCCTGGAGAATTCCGTGGGGTCCTGTATAGTCCATGGGGTCACAAAGAGTTGAACGCTAAAGAGCGACTTTCACTTTCACTAAATAGAGAAACATGTCATGTACACATGTTGGGATTCAGTGAAGGGGTGTCAGCTGTTCCCTAAATGATCTGTAAATTCAGTACAGGATAATAAATCCCAGAAGATTTTATTTCATAGAATTTGACAAAATGATTGTGAGTCTAAATTGCAATGTAAATATTATAAAATAATTGAAATAATTCTAAGGAAGGGAAGCACATTTGAGAGATTACTGCCTAATTTAAAGATTTTGCTTCAAGTTACAGGGTTTCCCAGGTAGCTCAGTGGATAAAAAATCCATCTGCAATGCCAGAGACGTGGGTTCCATCCCTGGAGGAGAGCACAGAAACCCACTCCAGTATTCTTGCCTGAGAATATCATCGACAGAGGAGCCTGGGGTGCTACAGTTCATAGGGTCACATAGAGCCAGACATGAATGAAGGGACTAAGCACTCACACACAGAAAAAGCACAATCTAATCTTGGCATAAGAAGAGATGTAGAGATAAGTAGGATACAGTAAAAAGCTCAAAATAGATTTCTATAGGTAGGTGGGTTTTGACAAATGTGCCAACATAATAAAATGGAGGAATAATATTAATAGTTGCTTCTGCAAGTGGTTCTGGATACAGGTATGAGAAAAATGAATTTAAATGTTTATCTCACAAAATTTAAATTGCTATGAATTTTAATACTAACACAAGCCCTAAAAGTATCAAATTTCTACATGAAAACATAAGAACAAAATTTTTTGATCTTGAGTTTGGCAAGCATTTCCAGTCAGTTCAGTTCAGTCGCCCAGTCGTGTCTGACTCTTTGTGACCCCAAGGAATGCAGCACGCCAGGCCTCCCTGTCCATCACTAACTCCCAGAGCATACTCAAACTTATGTCCGTTGAGTTGCTGATACATCCAACCTTCTCATCCTCTATCGTCCCCTTCACCTCCTGCCTTCAATCTTTTCCAGCATCGGTGTCCTTTCAAATGAGTCAGTCTTCACATCAGGTGGTCAAAGTTTTGGAGTTTCAGCTTCAGCATCAGTCCTTCAGATGAATACTCAGGACTGATTTCCTTTAGGATTGACTGGTTGGATCTCCTTGCTGCCCAAGGGACTTTCATGAGTCTTCTCTAACAGCACAGTTCAAAAGCAACAGTTTTTCAGTGGTCTGCTTTCTTTATAGTCCAACTCTCACATCCATACATGATTACTAGAAAAAACATAGTTTTGACTAGATGAACCTTTCTTGACAAAGTAATGTCTCTGCTTTTTAATTTACTAAGTTGGTCATAACTTTTCTTCCAGGGAGCAAGCATCTTTTAATTTTGTAGCTACAGTCACCATCTGCAGTGATTTTGGAGCCCAAAAGAAAATAAAATTCTGTCACTCTTTTCATTATTTCCCCATCTATTTGCCATGAAGTGATGGGACCAGATGTCATGATCTTAGTTTTCTGAATGTTGAATTTTAAGTCAGCTTTTTCACTCTCCTTTTTCACTTTCATCAAGAGGCTCTTTAGTTCTTCTTTGCTTTCTGCCATAAGCGTGATGTCATCTGCATATCTGAGGTTATTGATATTTCCCCAACAGTCTTCATTCCACCTTGTGCTTTACCCAGTGCAGCATTTCTCATGATGTAATCTCACCCTATGGCAGAAAGTGAAGAGGAACTAAAAAGCCTCTTGAAGAAAGTGAAAGAGGAGAGTGAAAAAGTTGGCTTAAAACTCAACATTCAGAAAACTAAGATCATGGCATCTGGTCCCATCACTTCATGGGAAATAGATGGAGAAACAGTGAAAACAGAGGCAGACTTTATTTTTTGAGCTCCAAAATCACTGCTTATGGTGATTGCAGCCGTGAAATTAAAAGAGGCTTACTTCTTGGAAGGAAAGTTATGACCAAACTAGATAGCATATAAAAAAGCAGAGACATGACTTTGTCAACAAAGGTCCATCTAGTCAAGGCTATGGTTTTTCCAGTAGTCATGCATGGATGTGAGAGTTGGACNGCCACCTTATGCGAAGAGTTGACTCATTGGAAAAGACTCTGATGCTGGGAGGGATTGGGGGCAGGAGGAGAAGGGGACGACCGAGGATGAGATGGCTGGATGGCATCACGGACTCGATGGACGTGAGTTTGAGTGAACTCCGGGAGATGGTGATGGACAGGGAGGCCTGGCGTGCTGCGATTCATGGGGTCGCAAAGAGTCGGACACGACTGAGCGACTGAACTGAACTGATACTAATTCACTCTTCTCTTTCTTATCCTAAGAAATTCTGTCCTAATACTTCATTGGACATCACTCAGAGGAGTGAAAACCTGGATAAGCCTAGAGGTTTGCTTCCTCCTTTGATCTGTTAGTAGTTAGGAGTGAGTTGGCTCAACACCTCTGAGTTAGCTCAAGAGAACAGGCTGATATAAATACCTGAGTTCCAGAGGTTTCTCTTTCTAACAAAGCCACTTCTCTGAGTGGGAAGCTCAGCTTTCACCTGTTCCTCCAGTTCCCGTAGTGCATACAGCATGGTAGGTCCCAGGTTTCTCTCTGTGGACTGTTGCCATGGTGCATGCAGTCCGCCATGCCCTATACAAGCTGTGGGATAATGAGATTTTGATGGGTTGTGTGCACTCTGCTACTTCTCTGCTTCTGAGTTTTTCCTCGGCAAGGGATCCCCCAGTGGTTCTGCTGGTCTAGTTCCTGATCCTTACTTACATAGTCATTTCAATCTCTAGCTGGTGACACTTTCTTTGGCTTCCCATGAGGCATCCCTCATCATCTAGAGGAGTGGCATATAAACTATTGTTCAAGATTCTCAGGCTAGTCCCAAAGCCAGTATCCTAGTAGCATTAAAGTTCATTTTACACAATAATCTTGTTTCTGATTCAAGTAGTTTCCTGAAAACATCCCTCACAAGAAATCTATCAAGGCAAATTCCATTCTTAAAAGAATTTGGGAGATTCTGAACACAGAACCACATGAGTGAAGGATGCGGTTTTTGGCTGGTCACTGTTATCTGCGAACTAAGGACATTTGACTCTGGCTACACAGATTCCTGCCCTTGTGGTCCCTTTGCATGCATGCTAAGTCACTTCAGTCATCTCTGACTGCCACCTTATAAACTGTAGTCCACCAGGCTCCTCTGTCCGTTGGATTTTCCAGGCAAGAATACTGGAGCAGGTTGAAATGTCCTTCTCCAGGAGATTTTCCTGACCCAGGGATTGAAACTACATCTCTCTCTGAAATCTCCTGCATTGGCAGGCAGGCTCTTTACCAGTAGTGCCATCTGGCAAGCCTTGTTGCCCCTTTACCAGTTGGTTGGTTCTCTTAATTTGGGGCAAGTACATGTGTGTAGAGGAGTTATGCTGTCTAGGTTGGTCATAGCTCCTAGACATAGCATGTGTATAGAGAGTAGGGTGGAATGATAGCATATGCTAGTAACAATTCTAATGTTTTTCAAATGGTTGAAATAGGTATTTAGACTATTCACCAGTTGTTGCCTGTTGCTTCTAAAAATATTTAGAATTTTTCAAATAACCAGGCAAAATAGAAAGTCACAAAATTATCATGCATTATTTTATATAAAAAAGCCCCAATTAAAAATTATAGCTAGAGGTGTCAAACATAAAAATAAAAATTAAGTAATAGTCTGTACTTGAAAGCAGCTTAAATAAAGATACCAGAAACTCACCAAATATTGTATGTACTACAGGATACTTAAGACAATACAATTCCTTATTCTTTATACGTTTCAGTGAAATCTTACAGCAGCACATGTTCTACACAATTTAGTCAGAAATCTCAGAGGATTCAGAAATATAATCATGGGAAGACTGTTGTTCCAGAATGAAGACTTGGCAAGAAGTGAAAAGAAAATAAATGGATTACAACAGGCATACTAAAAAGGAAAAATAATGTTAGATCAACTTCCCTAAGAAGCTAGTGACAAAGGAATAGATTTTTGTCTGCTATTTTAATGTGATTTATTGTTTTTTTTTTCCAAATAACATTTGCAGTTCAAAAAATAAGATAAAATCAAATAAAATTCTTTCCCAGTTTGTCTCAGGAGAGCTTAGTATTACAAAATAGCAATAACAAACAATAATGTATTTTAGGACTTAAGGTTGATTTATTAAGAGATTCAAATTATAGAAATCTAAAAAGAGGTGTGGGGACAAAGGGTATGGTACATTAATAGTTCTTTGTAAGTAGCAATCATTCCTAATGGGAAAATAATTTAATTAACATAAAAGCATTGAACAATTAGAGGCCCTTATCTGGCTCAGAATCCATGAACTCAATTATCACTAGTCATCCCATTAGTTAAGGTTAAAACTGAGAAACTTTGGGAACTGTAGACAGGATTGTGATTCAGCTTCAGTGTTTGCCAAGTTTGAACGCAAAGTACCAGGTAAGGGAGAGCTACGTCCCATCCCATGTTTTCACTGCTGCTATGTTACAACTAAAATTGTACCACTGATACCAACAAACTGTGGTAAGGCATCCAGCAGCAACTGAAAAATTGGGGGTCGAGGGGTATGGTTTATTTTACTTTGAGAAGTGAAGTTTTTGGAAGACAGTTATGACAGGCTCAAAAATTTCTCAACCTACATATTCCACAGTTACTTTCTCTTAGCCTCTTTGAGAGCCAACCTAAAGACCCTTGGCACCTCTGTTATGACATTGGTTTAGAAATCACAGTTGGCAAGAGCAAATGTAGAGAGTGTCAGGGATGGGGGTGTGAGTGGACAGGTAAAGGAAGTACTTTTAAGATCCTTCATTGAAAAAAATGGTGTCAGTGTCACCACCCCATCATAAAGAGAGTGTTGCCAGACAGGTTAAAGATTTTGGTCATTCTCCTAAAAGCAACAGGGAACCCTGCAAAAATTGATGTGCTGTGACTCTTTCTCACTGAGGATTTATTTATTGAGTCTGAAAATAGTCAGACACTTGAAAGCGTGCAGTCTGTCCAACAGATGGGCCTTTGGAATTCTGCCGTGATTTCTGTATGGCCAAGAAGCCCAGACTGTCATCCCCTTAGGCATTGTGACATGTGCTGCTTGTGCAAGATAACATGCCCACAATAGAGGTTAGTAAATACGTTGGCACTCATGAAACCAAAGCAGAGAAACATAGTCCATCTGGATGTCATTGCCACACTAGGTTCAGAAAAGAAGACAAAATCACGATAATGACCACAAAGCCCTTTAGAAGCCTGTGTGCATCAAGACCACATTCCCAGCAATGTTGCAGAGCAAGTGGAACATCCACAGGGATAATTTTGGCCACTCTGATACCTTTTCAGTAAAACAACATGTATAGGATCTTCTTAGCCCCTCAAACCTGGCCTACCCATTTACTTGTGTCCAAAATTGGGGTTTCAAATAAAATTAAGAAGCACTTATCTGAAAAGTGGAAGAATCAGGGATCAGGGGAGCAAAATTCTTGAATTACAGAGCATCACTTTTCAGATTCAAACTAATCAACAACCATTCTATAATAAATTGCTCCCCTTTAAACTTATAAGTTTTAAAATAATCCATGTGCTTAGGTTAGAATTAGTGGGTAGTATTTCCATTTAGCTTAGCTAACATATATTTTCTTTATCATATTTCCCCTTGCATTAACTGTGCAAATTCATGTCTTTGGGAGTTTTTACAATTAATAGAAAAATAGCCTTTCCCCAAAATCCCTTAAATAAATAAATGCTCTAGTTTTAAAATAATTACCGAAGGCCAAGATCACAGCTTGAACCAAGGCACTCAAAAGACAAAGACTCTCTTTTGATTTAACCTGAGTCAGGCTCCTCTTAGCCCATTTCTCTGCTAAGGCTCTGTCCTTGGCCTGCTTAGTCCAGCTTTAACAAGAATTCTGCCAGATTAGTTTAATAGAAATCTCCCACTCTCAATATCTGACCAAATTCCTTATCCCCCATCCTGGATACTTTATCACCCTGACCTGCCTTCAGCAAGAATCCTGTCAGTTTACCTCTGATGGCTCCCCCTCAGTAATTGTCTATCACTGACCCCACCCTGCTTCTTTGCACTAAATCTCCATTTGTCTTTGTTGCATTTTGAGTGAGCCTGCTCTTTCTTCCCTACTGCAAAGCTCCCACATTGAGCTGAAACTCTCTTGAATAAAGTCTTCCTTTCCATTTTTAACAACCACCATAAGTAACTTTTTCTCTAACACCAGGATTCTTCAAAATTCACATGGTAATGATCAGAGAATGTTCTGAGAGAAAAATCCTCCCCATCCTGACTGCAGGTCAGGAATGGTTATCATACATATGCCAGAGCTCTGAATAAATTTCAGCTGGATGCATTCCCTATGGTGTAAACTGATGAAAGGCAGGGACCACCATTGTCAGCACCCTTTGGAGAGCACAGCGGCATGAAATTAGTGGAAAGTGACACCAACACTTGTGAGAGCCAGAGCTGCAGTAACAGCAGAGCAAAGTAATGAGAAAGGTCATGGAAAAGTTTGGTGCTTTTGTTCCTCTGGCCTCTACAGCAAGGTGAGCACACTAGTCAGAGAAACAGGCTTAAGAGAAGCTTTCTCAGGAAATACTGTCCATATCACTGTCTTTGAAAACCTCTCAGCTGTGGTCCCGGTCCAGCTGCCCCCCCAACCCCCAAAACTGCTAAACTTATGATAGTTGTCTCCTACTTTACTTCTTTCTCCACATTCTAAATTGAGAAATCTTTCTATAAAAATCATGGGCAGAAAACATACATCAATCATTTTAAGAACACAGCCTAATCCTACTTTAAAAAGTCAATGAGATAATTTCTTATAAGGCTAATCATATACTTATCGTGTGACCCAGAAACCCCCTCTCCAGTATTCTCCCATGTCATTAGTCCCCTATGGCTACAAATTATCATAAATTTAGAGGCTTAAAAACAACCCACCCTTATTATCTTACAGTTCTCTAGGTCAGAAATTCACAGATCTCGCAGGGCTAAAATGAAGGTGTGAGCAAGGCTACATTCCTTTCTGTGATTTCAAGGGGAAAATCTGTCGCCTTGCCTTTTTAGCTTCTGGAGGCTGCTTGTATTCTTTGCCACTTCTTTCTTCAAAGGTAGTAACAGCAGATCAAGCCGTTCTCAAGCTGTTACCTCTCTAGTTTCCTACAACAGTTAGGAAAGGTTATCTTCTTTAAATGACTTATGTGATTTGTTTGGGTCTACTTGGAAACATCAGGTTAGACTGTTTTAAGGTCAGCTTATTAGGAACTCAAATTCCATCTGCAATCTTAATTCCCTATTGCTGTGTTATATAGCATATTCACATATTCCCTGGTGGCTCAAGTAGTAAAGAATCTGCCTGCAATAGAGGAGCTACAGGAGACACAGGTTCAATCCCTGGGTCAGGAAGATCCCCTGAAGGAGGAAATAGTAACCCACTTCAGTATTTTCGCCTGGAGAATCCCATGGACAGAGAATCATGGTGAACTGCCATCCATGGATCACAGAGTCAGACACGACTGAAACAACTTAGTATGCATAGCATATTCACAGGTGTGAGGATGAGGGGATGGGCATCTTTGGAACCATTGTTCTACTGCTACAATCCAAGGGAAATGAACATACATGTCCACACAAAGGCTTGTATTCAAATGTTCATAGCCATTTTATTCATAAAAGCTGATAACTAGAAGCAATCCAAATGTCATCAACTGGTGAATGGGTAAACAAATTGTGATACATCCGTATAACAGAATATACTCTGCAGTTAAAAATAAACTATTGATACACACAATATGAATAAACCTCAAATGAATTATGCTGTGTTAAAGACACTAGATATAAAAAGGTATATATGGTATAAGTCCATTTTGTATAAATTTCTAGGCAAAGAAAAATCATAGTGATAGAAAACAGATGATAGCTGCCAGAGAGAAGGAGAATGGATTTACCACAAAGGTACACAAGAGAACTTTTTGAAATGATGGGCATGGTTTACTTCATGAGTGTTGTGGTGACACAATCATATACATTTGCCAAAACTTTATAGGTCATACCTTAAAACTGGTGAAGTTTATTGCATATAAATAAAGTATATAACTATATAGCATGTATAATAAAATATAAATTAAAATAAATATATAAATAGAATAGAAGTGATTTTTTAAAGTCACTAAGAGGACAATCATAATTTCCTAGTTCAATTCAGTTCAGTCGCTTAGTTGTGTCTGACTCTTTGTGACCCCATGGACTGCAGCACGCCAGGCTTCCCTGTCCATCAACAACTCCTGGAGCTTACTCAAACTCATGTCCATCAAGTTAGTGATGCCATCAAACCATCTCATCCTCTGTCGCCCTCTTCTCCTGCCTTCAATGCTCCCCAGCATCAGGGTCTTTTCCAATGAGTCAATTCTTTGCATCAGGTAGTCAAAATATTGGAGCTTCAGCTTCAGCACCAGACTTTCTAACAAATATTCAGAACTGATTTCCTTTAGGCTTAACTGGTTTGATCTCCTTGCAGTCCAAAGGACTCTCAAGAGTCTTCTCCAATACCATAGTTCAAAAACTTCAATTCTTCAGTGCTCAGCTTCTTAGTAAGAATGAGTAAGGAGGCATGAGGCCCATGAAAAATTCTGCAACTCAAAATATAAATACGAAAGAACAGAACTTGTAAACTGACTTCCTCTGCAATTGGTTTTCTAAAAATACATTAAAAAATCATCAAAATAATATCTGTTGTTTATTTTCACCTAGAGACACTGCACCTATAAAAGAAGAGGAAAATATCATGAAAAAGAAAAATCTAAGACAAGGAGAAACTGGACAGATAGATTAAAAAGGCAATGTAATATTGAAATTAAAATCCAGAGAAGACACTTTTCTCCAGGTGAACTAATTGTATTTATTCATTTACTTGGTGATTATCTCTTCCCTCAAGATGACCTGTGAGCTCCCTGAGCACTAGAACCTTGTTTTCTGTGTTCATTTTGTAGCCCTTGGTAACCTTGCGTTTGGCCAGATCTCCATAATACTGGTTAATTTAAAGAACACAAAATTTAAAATCAGAAAAACTAAAATGAGCTATTACATAAAATGAAGGAAACCAGCTCTTCCATAGGAAGTCAATGCCATTGCTACAGAAAGAAAGCCAAAGCCATGCCCTCACTGTTTCACTGGCAAACTCTGAGAGACCTTCTGAATTCAAGTAGGCAGCACCCTGTGTATGTGGCCTTTAACAGAAGCAGAAGATATTAAGAAGAGGTGGCAAAAATACATAGAAGAACTACACACAAAAAAAGTCTTCACGACCAAGATCATCATGATGGTGTGATCACTCACCTAGAGCCATACATCCTGGAATGTGAAGTCAAGTGGGCCTTAGGAACCATCACAATGAACAAAGCTAGTGGAGGTGATGGAATTCCAGTTGAGCTATTTCACAGCAAAGTGCTGTGAAATTTGGAAAACTCAGCAGTGGCCATAGGACTGGAAAAGGTCAGTTTTCATTTTAATCCCTAAGAAAGGCAATGCCAAAGGATGCTCAAACTACCTCACAATTGCACTCATCTCACATGCTAGTAAAGTAATGCTCAAAATTCTCCAAGCCAGGCTTCAGCAATATGTGAACCATGAACTTCCAGATGTTCAAGCTGGTTTTAGATAAGGCAGAGGAATGAGAAAGCAAACTGCCAACATCTGTTGGATCATTGAAAAAGCAAGAGAGCTCCAGAAAAACATCTACTTCTGCTTTATTAATGAGGCCAAATCCTTTGACTGTGTTGATCACAATAAACTGTGGAAAATTCTTCAAGCGATGGGAATACCAGACCACCTGACCTGCCTCTTGAGAAATCTGTATGCAGGTCAAGAAGCAACAGTTAGAACTGGACATGGAACAACGACTGGTTCCAAATAGGAAAAGGAGTACATCAAGGCTGTATATTGTCACCCTTTCAGTGTCTAAGTTCCACCCTGACACAAGGGGGTGAAGATGGTCATTTATTTAGGCTCACTTGTTCAGTCGTGCTGTGGGGAGGGAGGACACTGCAAACAAATATCACTGGCATATGTGGGGAGTGTTTGCAGTGTCTTGGCCACACTCCGTTTGCCCCCACTCACGGTGTGTGTGCTTTGTGCTTTCCCAGTCTACACTGCTCAGGCTTCGGGTTGCTCTGCAGAGGAACTGTCTAAAGCAGGTCCTGGGTTGCATGTACTTCCCAGATCTAAGCCACTCAGGTTCAGGTTCTTGGGTACTCCAAAAGGCACAGACTTGGTTGGGCCTGCATTTTGTGCCCTTCCCAGGTCTGAGCAGCTCAGGCAACCAGGTGCTTGGCGAGTGCACTCTCCCCAGGTGTGGTGCGTCTTATCACCTCCCCAGTCCCAGCCGCTTGGTTTCCTGGGTGTGCCATCTCATATGTGCCATGTGTCTCTTCTGGGGAGCTGATCTCTGGCTGCAACACTCCCAGTGGGTGTCATCCATCCAGGATCCCAGGAAGGCTTGGTTGGCAACTGGGAGCCACTTGCAGTTGGTGGAGGATGCTGTCTCTGGGGCTGAGTTTGCCCCTTTCTGGCTCTGGCTGCCACCCATCTGCACCCTGCCTCCGGCAGGGGATGGGCCTCTCCACTGCTGGCTAGCTCTCCTCTGGTATGTGCTCAGTCCTTTGTTCTGTGAGCGGGCCAGCAGTGTCTTAGGTTAGGGCTTTTCACGGGAAAGTTGTCTCTCTCTCTCTTTCTTTTCTCTCTCTCTCTCTGGCTATCCCACAGTTTGTGTCACTATCTCATGTTAGCTCCCTCAGATTGCCCTCAAGGCATTCAGGCCCAGTCCTTATCCTAAGCAATGTGGCTGGGCCTCCCTGTTCAGCCCCCACTTGCTGGTGGCGGATGCAAGTGTCTGGGCTACTTCTCCGCTGGGAATTGCCATTAGGCACACAATCTGTGGGTTTGTTTTATTTATTTATTTTTCCTCCCAGTTATATTGCCCTCTGAGATTCCAAAACTCCCCATAGACCCANACAGGACTGGAAAAGGTCAGTTTTCATTCCAATTCCAAAGAAAGGCAATGCCAAAGAATGCTCAAACTACTGCACAATTGCACTCATCTCACACGCTAGTAAAGTCTGTCTCTTATACACATCTAGATGTGTATAAGAGACAGTTCCTGGTGTTTGGAAACTTCTCCTCTTCTACGACTCCCTCCCGGGGACATATCTCCACCCCTAACTCTTTTGTCTGTCTTTGTATCTTCTATATTTTGTCCTACCTCCTTTTCAAGACAGTGGGCTGCCTTTTGGGGTGCCTGGTGTCCTCTGCCTGCGTTCAGAAGCTGTTTTGTGGCATTTACTCAACATTCAAATGTTCTTTCAATGAATTTGTCAACAAGAAAGTGGTCTCCCCATCCCATTCCTCCATCATCTTCTGTATCTTCTTTGATTTAGGTTAGGGCTTTTCACGGGAAAGTTGTCTCTCTCTCTCTTTCTTTTCTCTCTCTCTCTCTGGCTATTCCACAGTTTGTGTCACTGTCTCATGTTAGCTCCCTCAGATTGCCCTCAGGGCATTCAGGCCCAGTCCTTACCCTAAGCAATGCGGCTGGGCCTCCCTGTCAGCCCCCACTTGCTAGTGGCGGATGCAAGCATCTGGGCTACTTCTCCACCAGGAATTGCCATTAGGCACACAGTCTGTGGGTTTGTTTTATTTATTTACTTTTCCTCCCAGTTATATTGCCCTCTGAGATTCCAAAACTCCCCATAGACCCACCGGTGAGAGGGTTTCCTGGTGTTTGGAAACTTCTCCTCTTCTATGGCTCCCTCCCAGGGACATATCTCCATCCCTAACTCTTTTGTCTGTCTATGTATCTTCTATATTTTGTCCTACCTCCTTTTCAAGACAGTGGGCTGCCTTTCAGGGTGCCTGGTGTCCTCTGCCTGCATTCAGAAGCTGTTTTGTGGCATTTACCCAGCATTCAAATGTTCTTTCAATGAATTTGTCAAGGAGAAAGTGGTCTCCTCGTCCTATTCCTCCATCATCTTCTGTATCTTCTTTGATGAAGTTCTTGTTCAAAATTTGGTCCTTTTTTCCCACTGGATTGTTTGTTTTCTTATTATTGAGCTTTCTTATAGCTTGTATTATTGATACAAATTCTTTGTTAAATAGATGACCTACATATATTTTCTCCCAGTCTGCAACTTGTCTTTTCATTCTATTAGTAATATCTTTCATAGACCGTAAGTTTTAAACTTCAGTGAAATCCAATGAATTTTTTTATGTAATGATTTTGATGTTATAGTTAAGAAATATTTACCTAACTTACGTAAAACAGTCCAGACTATTCTGCTGAAGGGCCACAGAGAGAAGAGGTCCTGGTGAATGAGAGACCAAGTTCCAGCCAAAAGTCAGAACTAATTGCCAGTCATATGAGTGAGGCCTTCTTCAAAGGCCAAGCAGCTTCCTTGGTAGCTCAGCTGGTAAAGAATCTGCCTGCAAAACAGGAGACTCCAATTTGATTCCTGGGTCAGGAAGATCCTCTGTAAAGGGAGCAGCTAGCTACCCACTCCAATAGAAATGCCTGGAGAATTCCATGGACAGAGGAGTCTGGCAGGCTACAGTCCATGTGTCGCAAAGAGTCAGATACGAGTGAGTGACTTTCACTTTCTTTCCCAGGCCAAGTCAAGACTTCCAATGATGCAGCCTTGGCTCACAGCCTGTCTGAAACCTCATGAGAGACCCTGAGCCAGAACCATTCAGCAAGGCTGCTGCTGGATTCCTGACCCTAGAAATGGTGAGAAAATAAATGTGTGTTGTCTTAAGCCACTAAGTTTTGTAGTAACTGGTTACACAACAATGGATAATTAATACAATCACTATCACCTAGTTCAGGCCACCATGAACTCTCCTGAACTATACTGAACTATACTTTCTAAGCAGACTCCCCACATTCACTACTACCGTCCAAAACTTAATTCTCCAAACCAGCGCTACAATCTTTGAAAAACCTAAACCAGTATCACTACTTAGAGGCTAAAATTCCTCAAAGGCTTCTGATAGATACTAAGAATAAAGACCAAACTCCTACCAGGCATAAAAGATGGTACATAATCTGGTTTTTCAGAAAGGGCTTTGAGAGGTAGCAGGCAGGAAGGACAGGGGTCTCCAAGTGAAGGAAATAAGCTGCAAGTGTCAGACATTTTTTTTTTAATCTCTCTCTTCAGCAGCAGGAGGAAACAAACGTGTCATTTTTTTCCCCTTCTCTATACAAATTTAAAAAGAGGTTTCTCTTAAAATTCTGTGTTGCCATGACACCTGGTTCCAGCAGAACTTTTCTCAAACCTTGAGCTAACCAATGCATTTTTCTTCCGGAAATGTTTGTCTTAAGCTATGTTAATGTACTATGTATTTACCCTAGACTCTGTCTTCAAGTCAGTTCCATGTAAAGGCTCAGAACTGACTTGACAAACCAGCATGTTATACTCATACATTGTTCTCCTAATCTATGTTAATGAAGGCTATATATTTGTATGGAAATCTGCCTTTCTTCAAAATTTTTGTCAGTCGTTTTATGGCTTGGGATGACTCAGTTCAGTTCAGTCACTCAGTTGTGTCCGACTCTTTGTGACCCCATGAACTGCAACATCCCAGGCCTCCCTGTCCATCACCAACTCCTGGAGTTTATCCAAACTCATGTTCATTGAGTCGGTGATGCCATCCAACCATCTCATCCTCTGTCATCCCCTTCTCCTCCTGCCCTCAATCTTTCCCAGCATCAGGGTCTTTTCCAGTGAGTCAGTTCTTCACATCAGGTGGCCAAAGGATTGGAGTTTCAGCTTCAACAACAGTACTTCCACTAAACACCCAGGACTAATCTCCTTTAGGATGGACTTGTTGGATCTCCTTGCGATCCAAGGGACTCTCAAGAGTCTTCTCCAACACCACAGTTCAAAAGCATCAATTCTTCAGTGCTCAGCTTTCTTCACAGTCCAACTCTCACATCCATACATGACTACTGGAAAAACCATAGCCTTGACTAGATGGACCTTTGTTGGCAAAGTAATTTGGGAGAATGGCATTGAAACATGGATACTATCAGGTAAGAAATGAAGCACCAGTCTATGTTCAATACAGGATACAGGATGCTTGGGGCTGGTGCACGGGGATAATCCAGAGAAATGAGATGGGAGGGGGTTTCAGGATTGGGAGCTCGCATACACCCATGGTGGATTCATGTCAATGTATGGCAAACCAATACAGTATTGTAAAGTAAAATAAAGTAAAAATAAAATTTTAAAATACATTTAAAATATTTTAAAAATAAAATAAAAAACAGAGACATTACGTTGTCAATAAAGTTCTGTCCAGTCAAAGCTATGGTTTTTCCAGTGGTCATGTATGGATGTGAGAGTTGGACTATAAAGAAAGCTGAGTCCCGAAGAATTGATGCTTTTGAACTGTGATGTTGGAGAAGACTCTTGAGAGTCCCTTGGACTGCAAGGAGATCAAACCAGTCCATCATAAAAAAGATCAGTCCTGGTGTTCATTGGAAGGACTGATGTTGAAGCTGAAACTCCAATACTTTGGCTACCTGATGTGAAGAGCTGACTCATTTGAAAAGACCCTGATGCTAGGAAAGATTGAAGGCAGGAGAAGGGGATAACAGAGGATGAGATGGTTGGATGGCATCACTGACTCAATGGACATAGGTTTGGGTGGACTTCAGGAGTTGGTGATGAGCAGGGAGGCCTGTTGTGCTGCAGTTCATGATGTCACAAAGAGTCAGACATGACTGAGCGACTGAACTGAAATGAACTGTAAGATTTCAAGGTTCCCCTTCCTTTCCTTTGTTGAATATGAGATCTCCTTTCCCCCAAGTGAGCATCACATCCCATCTTGTCACAAAGCAATTTCAGAGAAAGTCATATGCTGCACTCAGGTGTGAAGGTTTGACAGGAGCTGGGTTGCCATGATGGCTGCTGCCAGCTTCTTTGCTTTGTTTTTCTTCCTCACTTTCTCCTGCAATGCTGTTCTTATACACGACATCTTCCTTAAACTCTTGGATTATGGTCTTATTTTTTACAAGAGCTACTATTAAGATAATGCTAATGAAATTTTGTCATAAGGAAAATGCTTATGGTGTGATAATAATTTTTTTAAAAAACACTGGATACAATACACATAAAAATATTGGGAGGAAATTAATTGCATTGTGAATAATTGTTATTTCTGTATGTGGAATATGAGTGACTAGAAACACTTTTCTAGTGTTTTTCATTATTTCAAAAAAAAATGAAGAAAGAAAATGAACAAAATAATGTGAGAGCTCTAAATGAAGTATGATCTACAAAGGAATATCAGTTCTTCTAATTGAGTACTAACTATGTCTAAACACTATAGGTTCATAGTCTAGAAGGGCTGCCCACACACACAGTCATACATGTAGTATGTGGCACATATGGTAAGTACCACAGATAACACTGCAAGGGAGTTTCAAACATGAAAACATGAATATGTATGTGAGACCTTTTAAGAAAGTATTGAGAATTGTTATATTTGGCATGTAAGAGAGGATGAAGAATTTTTATGTATTCACCTGAAATCATTAAAGTAATTCAGAAACCTGAAGGGAGAGGGGCCCATTGACTTCAATCAGTGATTTTCAATCAACGTGATTTTGCCTTTCAGCAGACATTTGGCAATATCTTGGAGATATTTTTGGCCATCACAATTGATGAAGAGGTATTACTGGTATCTAAGAACCCCAGAATGTGGATTACTGGGTAAAGCCCCAGGATACTTTTAAAAATCTGCAGTGAACAGGACAGCTCTCCACAATAAGGAACTACCCAGCCCAAAATGTCAACAGTGCCAAATTTGAGAAATTCTGAATTAGACAGAAAATACAAAGCATATATGTATTTACATAGTGGAACATTCATTTGGATTTATAATTTATTAGACATACAAAATTAATATTTTACCATGAGTTCACGAATAGGTAGTTGAGTAATCCTGCTGACACTTATACTATTCCCAATAGCCATACTCTAAAGGATTTTGAAGGACTCAAACTCCTATTCCATCAGATTAAAATGTGAAAGATTGCTTAGCCCAATTCATGGATGTTGACTGGAAATAACAATGAACATGAACAGAAGAGAGAGATCTACCTGATTTGTCTCAGATATGTATTATCCTACAATTGTATTTGTGTCCTACAATTGTACCCTCAGAATTATGTTTATCCTACAATTACAGATTAGGAGGTGAAAGGGAGGAGAAAGAGCCCATCATTGTCTAAAGACATTTTTCTGAGTATTTATAGCTCCCTGGGAGTAACTTTTGTTTGGTAGATAGCAAAATTTGTGCAGCTCGCTGAGTCGGTCATTAAACATTTGCCTGAAGATCTTAGTGTTAGCATCAGTGACAGAGTTTCCTAAACATGTCACATTTCCTCCAGCTGTCATGAAGAATTATAGCTTCTGTGACTCACAGTATAATAGCAGCTATTTGTGATATTTTAACCTAATGTACAGCCCCAGAGGAAAAAGAACAGAAACAATAAAACATCTGCCAGGGACTTGCTTGAAGGAAGGGCTTCTGAGTGTTCTGAGGATCCCAAATTAAAGAGTAAAGGCTCCGGTGTCAAACACTAAAAGGTCTGCCTTCATTAACTTCCTGGTAATTTGTCTTGATTAGCTGCACACCTCACAGGGGGACATTCTAATTCACCTATGTTGGCTTTATTTGGTAAAATTATAGGCAAAGCCAGAAAAATGTAAAGAGCAGGCTGGGATGAGGGAGGGGCACTGCTACACACAAATATATACAAAGGATCCTCTTTACTGAGAGTTTATTCTTCTGTGTGGATTCCTGCCATGGCTAGATTGCTGCTGTGCAGGAAGGGAGGGTGGCCGGGGAACTGGCTGCCACCCTCCCTTCTATTTTAATAAGAAGCTCAGTGTCAAAACCACCGGCAGGATTTCTCCTTTCTTTCTCTTCAGCCTATCAGAGTCCAAGGTTGCTCGCAACAGACTCGGGAGAAGCAAGCACCAAATCCACTAAACAAAATAAACCGTGTCATTTCATGCTAATTCAAAGACTCTTTCCAACTGCTGTGTGATGAGGGAGCCAAGAACCGAACTGTAACCCAAACACAAACACATCGCGCTGCCAGGAAACGGCTAATGCGGCCTCCCATTGCACAAAGCTTTCAAAATGTTTTCAGCATTGATGAATACATCGTTTTGGAAAGAGTTCAAACATATGCAGCATTAATTCTACAAATATATCTTTCTTTCAAAAATAGTCCCCATACTTTGGAACGTGGATGAGGAAATGGGCCCTTGAGTCCACGCACGTGGACGGTGCCTCCCAGCCGTTTGCTCACCCTCAGTACCGCACCCACTTCCTGCAGCCTCCCTCAGAGAATCCGCTGCATTTACTTCCCTTTTAGAAAAAGGCACGACCACGCCAGAGCCTTACTCTTCAAGAATGAGGGATATATTGAAAGTCTCTTTAGGGTGCTCTGTCGGAGAAGGCAATGGCAACCCACTCCAGTACTCTTGCCTGGAAAATCCCATGGACGAAGGAGCCTGGTAGGCTGCAGTCCATGGGGTCGCTAAGAGATGGGAACGACTGAGCGACTTCACTTTCACTTTTCACTTTCATGCATTGGAGAAGGAAATGGCAACCCATTTCAGTGTTCTTGCCTGGAGAACCCCAGGGATGGGGGAGCCCTGTTGGGCTGCCATCTATGGGGTCACACAGAGTCGGACACGACTGAAGCGACTTAGCAGCTGCAACAGTGCAATCACAAGCTTCAAGGATAAAGACAGAGGTGTATTTACTTTAAAACTCATTTGATGATGTGGGGTGGGAGGTGGGGGGGGGGTTCATGTTTGGGAATTCATGTACACCCATGACAGATTCATGTCAATGTATGCCAAAACCAATACAGTACTGTAAAGTAAAATAAAGTAAAAATAAAAATAAAAGAATTTTTTAAAAAACCTCATTTTTGAATAAAATGAAATGTGAGCCCCTATCCCATAAAAAGGAGCATATAAAGATTGATAAACCCCTTTGTGCCCACTTACAGGAAGGTGCAGCAAAATCCAACCTGGCTCTAGAACATGGTGAATCAGCATCTAGTGAAAAGTGAAAGTGATAGTCGTTCACTAGTGCCCAATTCTTTGCCACCCATGGACTATATAGCCCACCAGGCTCCTCTGTCCATGGAATTCTTCAGGCAAGAACACTGAAGTGGATTGCCATTCCCTTCTCCAGGGGATCTTCCCACCCCAAGAATCGAACCCTGGGTCTGTTGCATTGTAGGCAAATTCTTAACCATCTGGGCCACCAGGTAAGCCCAACCATCTGGGCCACCAGGTAAGCCAAAGCATCTGGTAATTTGCCCAAAAAAGCTGCCCCTAAAAGTAGACTTGGCCATCCCAGCACAGCAAAAATATTCCCTCATTGAGGCCCAAACACTCATCAGTGCCAAGCCAACTGGAAACAATTTCAGTTTGAGCTGTGCTGTGGACTTATTTTTAGTCTAGACAGGACCTGCTTTCAAACTTCAGATGAACCCAAGAAGTTCTTATTCCAAAGGTTCTAACTCGAGCCACCTAAGACCATGGCTTTCCATTCCAGAGCCAGCCTCTCTGAACTGAGGAGGCTTTCCATTGCAGAGCCAGCCTCTCTGAACTGAATCGGGTTAAGTTAAGACATGCATTGCAGTTGGAAGGAGGAGCATTTCAACCTGGTTGTTCCAGTTATTTATTTACCTGTTTTCTTTCCCTGCTAAATCCACCCTTCTATCTATCCTCTGCTGGTAACACTGAAGATAAAATTCTACAAACTGGGCTTCCTGACAATGTGAGGCATAAGAGTGAAAGGAGTGCATGGGGGAGGAGGTCAAAGGACTCCAGCAGCAGAGTCCAGCCTCAGCCCTGGCCACCTCCTGAGGCTCCTCAGAAATCTGAGCACCACCTGAGTGGCACTGAGACTGCAAGCTTCTGGATGCTAGTGATTCTACATCTCTTCTTCATTTTCCCTCAGTGTCGAGCATCGTACCTTTTATTCTTTTAGCCTGTTAACACCCGTGTAAAGAATTCTCTGTATTAAGTTCCATCTGTTTGCAGTACCTTGTACCTCACAAGGTGTTCCGTTTTTCTGGCTGGATCCTGGCCTGTAAAGCATGGCAGAGGGCTGAGGTTTGGGAGCCGGGAGGAGAGAAGAGTAAAGGAAACCTGGATTTACTGAAAGGTCTGGGATTTTCCAGGTGGTGCTAGTGGTAAAGAAACCACCTGCCAATCCAGGGGGCTCCCCTGGTGGCTCAGACGGTAAAGAATCCACCTTCAATGTGGGAGACTCGGGCTTGATCCCTAGGTTGGGAAGCTCCCCTGGAGAAAGGACAGGCCAAAGCAGGAGACGACATAAGACACACAGCTTGGATCCCTGGGTCAGGAAGATCCCCTGGAGGAGCACGTGGCAATCTGTTCCAGTATTCTTGCCTGGAGAATCCCATGAACAGAGGATAGTCCCATGGACTGTGACTACAGTCCGTAAGTTCACAGAGTTGGACACGACTGAAGTGATTTAGCAGGTACTGGGTTTTCCAGTTAGTGGAGGATCAGCTAAAAGTGAGGCTCTGGATCAGTGGTGTCCAATAGGGTAGTCTTTGAAAGAGGGCTAATGTGACCAAGGAACTGAATGTAAGTTATTTTTTGGTATTCAGTTTGGTTATGTTTGGAACAACTTAGGTAAGCAAAGTACTTTTTTAACTGCATATTTTATGAAATCTAAATAGAGATGAATTATCCCTGATGAAAAGGTAGCATGCAGATTGGGATATGCTGCTGCTGCTGCTAAGTCGCTTTAGTCGTGTCCGACTCTGTGCAACCCCATAGACAGCAGCCCACCAGGCTCCTGTGTCCCCGGGACTATCCAGGCAGGAATACTGGAGTGGGTTGCCATTTCCTTCTCCAATGCATGAAAGTGAAAAGTGAAAGTGAAATCGTTCAGTCATGTCCGACTTTTCACAATCCCATGGACTGCAGCCTACTAGGCTCCTTGGTCCATAGGATTTTTCAGGCAAGAGTACTGGAGTGGGTTGCCATTTCTTTCTCCGTGGAATATGCTACAAGATATATATTGGATTTTGGAGGTTTCAGTTTTTAAAAAAAGAATGTAAACAACTTAGTAATAATTTTTCAGTGATAAAATGTTAAAATGATACTATTTGAGCTATACTGACTTAAATATATTATTGAAATTAATTTCACCTTATTTTTTTTTTTTTTACTTTTTCAGTGTGGCTACCAAAAAAGTTTTAAATTATGTAGCTCTCATTCTGTTCTATCACACTGTGTTGCTCTAGGCTTTTATTTCTTATACTCTCAATATCCAGATTCTTCATCCAAATACATTGCACTAATTATTGTTCATTTTGGTAGCATGCAACAAAACCAACTCTGGATAGTTTAATGACAACAAATTGTTAGCTACACAGAAAGCAACAGCAAGCAGAGTAGAAACCTGAAGTTAAAATAGTAATGTAAAAATGTCTGGAGAACCAGCACTAACCTGAATTTGACACCAAAGAACTCAACCTCTGTATACTTCCTGACTTCCCAACATGCTATTTTAGGGCCAGATGGCAAACAAAATAACAGAAACACATAAACAGCAAAGCCAGATAAAAGAATATCCCTCTAAATTCAATCTAACAGTTGCAGATAATTAGCTTATGATGTCTGAGTCATTCAATATGCTTTCAGATTTCACAACAAAGTCATCCAAATGATTACAACTCATTTATTATGAGTCAAGGTTCGTCAGTAAAAAGGAGTGAGGATTCTGGATTCTGGCGTTTCAGGGGAAGAAAAATAGTAAGATAGCATCAGCAATTATACCATGCACTTAAACTGTACATTTCTGTGTATTTCCACAAGACAGACTTCCTATTAATGTTGTCTCTTTTCTAATCATAAGAAAACTAGTTTGCACACAGAATTTTTTTATGTTATAGCCAATATGTTTCTATTACAATTCTTTAAATTCTTTAAGAAACTACAGAGCAATCAAGCAACATGCAAATGCTTATTCAGTGTCCCCTAGGAAACAAAGCACTAGGTGAGGGGCTTGGGTGTTGAAGAAATGACTGTGTCCTCTTGGCAAGGAACTTGCAAATGAGAGAGAGAGAGAAATATAGAATGCTACAATTTTAGCTTTGGAAGAATCTTAGATGTCACCTAATCCAATCTTCTAGCTGGTGGATAATTTAACTCCTGCAACTCTCCCTGTGAGTGTCCAGCTTCTGCTTAAAGCTGCTTAAACAGAAGAGAGAATTCACTCCCTTGGGATCCCATCTACTCCATGTTTGTACTGCTTTGATTTTTAACAAGATCTTTATGTTAATAAAAAAAATGTACCCTTACAATTTCTACTCACCGTTCCTTTTTGTGTCTTCTTTTACAAATAACAACCATTCACGTATTTGAAGTGCCTTATCATATTTCTGTCTTCTGTTTTATTGGGAGTATTGCCCCTAGTATGTTTCATGGAGGGGGAAAGAGAGCACTTTCTAAGTGAATACTCTTAGAAAATAGAACATATTTTAATTCTGTCTTGAAAATACAAGTTTTTTGAAGCTCTGGAGGTTCGAGCAGTAAGGAAACCCATCTGACTGCACGGAACTTTCCAAATCAGTTTAACCATAGACATTTGATTTCTCCCATTTTCACCCTTTTAACATCACACAAATTTATGATTTAATGGAAAGTTTATCTATTCAGTCAGTCATTAAACAAATGTTCATTAAGTGTCTATTTTGCACCAGGCATTGTAATATGCCTAGAAACACAAAAGTAGACAAAACAGAAATTATTCTTGACATCCCAGAGACTACAGCCTAGCTTTAAAGATGAGCAATTAAGCAAACAGCATAAAAAGTTAACAAAAGAGCTATTGGGGAAATGAAGTTCCAGGTTCTGATTTGGGTGCTGCTGCTCTGAGTTGAACGGTTTCAGATTTTTTTTTTTCCTGGTTCTTTTTGCATCGAAATTTCCAGACTCTGTGCCTTCCTGGATCCTTTGCACGTGCTTTAGTTTGTCACTGTCCCTCAGAAAGGGCCCCAAACTAAACATAATACCCTAGAAATGATTTGACCAGTAGAGGCTTGGGCAAGGTAATATCTTCCTTGTTCTGGGCATTGAACACCTATTAATGTAACCTGCTACACAAATATAAAACCCTAAAAACAATCATAAAAGAAAAAGAAAATAGCTTATTGCAATAAAATAAGAAATGTCCTAAGAAAGTCTCTCATCCTGATCATGAATTAAATGGTAGACCAAAGTGACATCAGAGAAGAAAATTGTCCTCCATCATGAGAGACTGAAAAGACTTCAAGAAACATTTGCGTGAAATCTTGATAGGAGAGTCGAATTTGGATGGGGAATGCCTTTAAAATGTTCACGGAAATATAAAAACTAAATGAGATCTGAGAAACCCAAGCTTAACCAGGATCCCTATAAGCTGCTTAGAAATATGGAAAACAAACTCAGGGTTTAGAAGCCAATTTGTGACTTTACAAGGAAAATGGGTAACATATCAGGCAATTTATGTTTAGAGTGGCACTGACTGAGCTTTCAGATTTCTCAGCAGACCTGAGCATCTGCCTCCTCTCACTTAATGAAACCAATAGTGAATACAAATGGGCCTTCTCATATTGGCACTTGGTCACGTGGGAACCACTCAGCATAAGGAAAATTTATGCTTGAACAGATAAAGAAGATGTGGCATATATAAATAATACTGGAATATTACTTAACCATAAAAAAGAATGAAACACTGCCATTTGCAGCAACACGGATGAACCCAGAGATTATCACACTAAGCAGAGTGAATCAGAAAGAGACAGACAAATGCCATGTGAAATCACTTACACGTGGAATCTAAAATACGACGCAAATGAACTTATCTACAAAACAGAAACAGACTCGCAGACATAGCGAACAGACAAACAGACCAGTGGTTGCCAAGGAGGAGAGGGGCATGGGAAGGTGGAGTTGGACGTTTGAAATTAGCAGATGCAAACTATTATATACACAATGGATAAACAACAGATCCTATTGTATAGCATAGGGACTGTATGCAATATTCTGTAATAAGCCATAATGAAAAGAATATGAAAAAGAATATAAAAACAAATCACTTTGCTGTATACCAGAAACTAACACAACACTGTAAATCAACTATACTTCAGTTTAAATAAATAAGGAGAATCTGTGCTAAAACAGAGACCTTTAAGTTCAAAGAAGTGACCTTTTTTGACATTAAGATGGCATCATAATTAACATGTCAACACTGTCAATAAGTAAAAGTAACTCTGAAGGTAAGATGTGAAACACACACAAGCAAAACTGCAGAACAACTTCCTCATTGCCCACTTAGCTCTCTGGAGCCCTTGATGTAACCAGTACTGTCCTTCTAAATCTTCCTCAGCATTTCCAAAGGAAAGAAGGGATACTTCGGCCCTTTCTATTCCCTTGGTTAAATGATAGAAGATATTCAAAGGAATGGCAGAGATTATTTATTATTATTATTATTATCATTCTGTTTTCCATCCCTCCCATCTCCCCAGTTGGCGTGGATGATTGAGAGCTAGATGTGGTACAGTGCATTTAAATCAGAAATATTTAGTACCAATTGCCTGATTCCCTTTCCATCTCCTGACCTCACACCACCTGACTGCACCTGGTACACTGAAGGACACGAATGCCCTGATATCATAATTGGCCACAACTCATTAGTTACACATGAGAGGCCTTATTCTGTTTACTTTTAATTTGAGTTTCAGAAATTGTTCTATTCATCATCATCAATGGAGAATCCACAAGGGCAAACCAGAAGCTGTATGCCAAGCACCCTGATGAATGAAAAATTTAAACAATCATCTAGAGAGCATTTCCATATCCAGTAAAACCTTTGAAAGCATGGACACTTTTAGGTAACTGACTGAATTTTTCATATTTAATTAGGTTGTTTGACCTCAGCATTTATTTACATTTCCCTAGCTGGATATGCCAATAATCTAAATTAGCTGTGAAAATGACCAACAGCAGACAGGTACACTTTCTTTCCATCCAGGCTAAATAGAAATATCATCCGAGGGAATGAGGAAGGGAGGGAGAAAGTTTATAGTGGCTGATGGAGCAGAGAAAGATGAAATGGAAGAATGATAGAAGGGAGAAAGAAAGAGAGCCAACAAGCAAGGTGCACAGAAAATCACTCCTCATATGCCTGATACATGCAAGGTAGGTACTGCAAAACCTTCCTTAGATTTTCTGTGTTTGCTCATTTAATTAATGAACTTTCCTGTGGAATGATGAACTTTTCTAAAGTGAATGGACTCTAAAGAAAATGAGGGTCACTGTCTTGACCTTGAGTGAAAGTCGCTCAGTTGTGTCTGACTCTTTGCGACCCCATGGACTATACAATCCACAGAATTCTCTAGGCCAGAATACTGGAGTGGGTAGCCTTTTCCTTCTCCAGGGGACCTTCCCAACCCAGGGATCGAACCCAGGTCTCCCGCTATGTGGGCGGATTCTTTACCAGCTGAGCCACAAGGGAAAAGCTAAGTGTTGAAATATTTTTATCCCAATGTGATAGGCTGGATAATGGCCCCCAAAGGAAATCAAAAGCCCTAATCCCTGGGACCTGTGGATGTTACCTTATATGGAAAAAAGATCTAGTTAGATGAAATTAAACTAAGGATTTCAAGATAAGGAGATTATCCTGGGTTATCCAGGTGACCAGTGAATTCTACCATATGTTTTCCTGTTAGGAGACAGAGAGAGATTTAACTATAGATAGAAAAGAGGAGGCAATGTGACCACAAAGGCAGAGACTGGAGTGATGCAGCTACAAGCTGAGGAATGACAGCAGCCTTCAGAAGCCAGAACAAACAAGGAATGGATTTTTCCCTAGAGCTCCCAGAGGGAGCATGATTCTACCAACACCTTGACTTCAGCCAGTAAAACTAGGCTAGGACTTCTAACCTTCAAAACTATAAAAGAATGAATGTGTGATGTTTGGTCTTCCCAAGTGGTACCAGTGGTAAAGAACCCACCTGCCAATGCAAGAGATGGAAGAGATGGGGGTTCGATCCCTGGGTCAGGAAGATTCCCTGGAAGAGGGCATGGCAACCCACTCTGGTATTCTTGTCTAGAGAATCCCATGGACAAAGGAGCCTGGTGGGCTACAGTCTTCAGGGTCACAAAGATTTGGGCATGACTAAATCAACTTAGCATGCATGCACGTGTGCTGTGTAAGCCACCAAGCTTGTGGTAATTTGTTCCAGAAGTACCAGGAACTAATAAACTACATTTTAATAAAGTAAGCATCCAATATCTTCAAAGCCATTCCAAATTCTCCAGGACCTGAAGTCACAGACCTCATAGGTTCTCTAAGTATCTACTTGAAGACCCAAAGGAGCTCTCATCTCTTCCTGGGAAAACAGCCAGTGTGGGCACTCATCAACAGTGAAAGATGGTAAAAGCAAATTAGATATATAAATAGTGAGACTACTCAGAATGCATTTTAAAAGACTCTTTATGAACCAAGAAAGATAAAATACCACCAAAAAGTTAAGAAATATGAAATTTCAAGAAAGAATAGAGAAATAAGTGAAGAAAGAAATGTCCCATGAATGCATGAAAGAAGAAAATATCTGAGTGTAATTATGTTCAGGATAGACACTGATCAATACTTCTAAAGAAATTTCCAATTTCCTTATGAAATCCTCCCTAAGGGTGAATCAGATTTTCCCTCTTATCTCCTCCACAGTGCACAGTGTAAGTCAGTGATTGAAAGGAAGCTCAATTAAAATGCGCAGCAAAAAGTCAGAAAGCTGTGCATCTCGCCACTGGAGTTTTCTGTAGGAGTAAAGATGCCTGGATTTGAAACAAATCATTTTACAGAAAAGAAGGGTTATTTCCTGCAATAAATCCCCATCAGGACAAATTCTCACTGGTGCCAGCCTGGTGATGGATGACGCTCTCTAGGCTGGCTATGTGGATTGGATTTAGATGGGCCACCAAAAGTGCAGATGTTTATCTAAAACTTATCTGAACAAGCCAAATCTCATGGGCCTGCAAAATTATGCTGGCGTTCTTTCAAGATTAGTCTCTCTTGAGATTTCTGGCACTGGAGCTTGGAGACTTGGCTGCCGGTCCAGTGAGGATGGATTTTTTTTTTTTTCCTTCACATTTTTTGGCATTTCTGATACAGGAAAAGTAAAGCACATGTGCACACAGACTTTCATAATAAAACAAAGTGGAAACCACATTACTAAGATTTTAAAACTACCAGTATGTTCTTACTGAGAGCCTCATTATATACCTTATGGTTTCTGCTCAAAGGAGTTTCCAACCAGGTTGGGGAGACAAAAGTCAGTTTCAAAAAATTAAAAGAAACTCATCACAAACGGTCAAAAAGAGGAAAGATCATTATAGATTGTTTGAGAAGTATTCTTCACAACTATGCAACAGAGGATGAGATGTTTGGATGGCATCACTGACTCAATGGGCATGAGTGTGAGCAAGCTCCAAGAAATGGTGAAGAATAGGGATGCCTGGCATGCTGCAGTCCATGGGGTCACAAGGAGTCAGACACAACTTAGTGACTGCACAACAGCAATGCAGCTTAAGCTGTACTGGAATCTAGAATAAGACAGTAGTCAAGGAAAAGAAAACTCACTTACACTAAAAAGAATCAGTATTGTTTGATGAAAGCCTACTATAAGCCAAGCGCTGTTTGAAAACATGCATTATTTCTTTTATTTCAGCAGTGCTGTGTAAGAATCTTTATTTTTCCTATGAGAAGAGCCAAGATATGGAAAAGCTAAATTTTCCAAGCCCACTTAACTAATAAATGGCTGAATCAGGATTTAAATCCAAGATTCAAAAATATCTTTATCAGTATTCCTCAGGATACAAAATTTTGGTAATTGGTTATATCTGACAAAATGTGAGTGCAGTTTAGAGTAAAAGGAAATGGAAAAGGGAGAGGCTAGTTTTTTTATTTTCTTGTGAAATAACAGTCAAAGTTTCCATTCAAGCAGGATCTTTGGAGAAGAATTATCTTTTCTTTTTTTTTTAATTTTTATTTTTACTTTATTTTACTTTACAGTTTTTGGCATACATTGACATGAATCCATCACGGGTGTACATGAACTCCCAAACATGAACCCCCGCTCCCACCTCCCACCCCACATCATCCCTCTGGATCATCCCATACACCAGCCCCAAACATCCTGCATCCTGCATCGAACATAGACTGGCGATTCGTTTCTTACATGATAGTATACATATTTCAATGCTATTCTCCCAAAATATATGGGGTTTTTTTTTTGCTAAATAGATAAAACTTTTTCTTCATGAGGCTACAAAGACAGAAATTCCAGCTTTATCATTGTTTCTGGTGTTTGTTTTGCTCGTTTGTCTTAGATTGTGTTACATCAGGGTGTTTTAAGACATTCTTTGAACATCTCCAATGTACTAGAAGCGAATGGTTACTTTCATAGCATTCATTTTCTTTGTATTTTAGTTATTTTTCTATAGTTGCTAGAATAAATTGCCACACACTTAGTGATTTAAGACAACACACCTTTTTTTAATCTCATAGTATTTGTAGGTCAAAAGTCCAGGTAAAGTAGACTAGTTGATTGTCAGGGTCAAAACTGAGGTGTCAACAACAAGGTATCAATAAAGTCATGACCAAGGTGTCAATAGGGATTTCTTCATTTATGGTGGCTCTGGGAATGAATCAGCTTCCAAGATCATTCATAATGTTGGCAGAATTCAGCTCCCTGCTGGTGTTGAATTGCTGTCCCTATTTCCTTGCTGCTCAATGAGAGGAGCAGGGTCTTTCTCAGCCTCTAGAGACTTCCCATATTCCTTGGTTCTTCACTCTGGTCTGCCGTCTTCAAAGGTCAAGGTCAAGGTCAAGTCCTCACATGTCCGATATCTGAGTTTCTACATTGCCCCCCTGCTACTTCCTCTTCTACCACATCTCTCTAATCTCTCTTAACACTTCTGCTTTCCTTCTTCCTCTGCTTTTTTTTTTTTAATTGACATACAGGAAACTATATAACTATACAGTCTGATGAATGTGGAGATAAGTGTACACCTGTGAAATCATCACCACAATCTATGCAATAAGCCTATCCATCATCTTCAGGTTTCCTTCAGCCTCCTTACTTTGCATCTTCCTCCTCTGATTTTAAAGGCTCATGTGATTACACCGGACATAGCTATACAATCTAGCATTAGCTCCTATTTTAAGATCAGCTGATAAATAACCATAATTCCATCTGCAGAGTTCCTTCCTAGCAGTACCTTGATTAGTGTTTGATTGGATAAGTATGAGGCAGGAATCGTGGGGGCATATTTTCAGAATTCTATCACAGCATTTATTAGCAATTGTGTTCATGGCAAATATTTTCTTTCATTGATAACATAAGATTAATTGTACTCAGCAACCTTATTTTATTTCTGCTTCTTTCTGAGACACACTCTCTACTACTGTGCTGACTTCAGGAAGATTGAAATCCCTCCTGTGATTAACAAGCATGAGCTTTGAGAAGATGAGAAATCCTCAAAAACAAATCAATACTATCAAATAAGAAAAAAATGTAAAGCAAACAACTCTCTAGAAAAAAATACAATTTCAAAAACCACCCCCTACTTTAATTCCTGAAATGTTTCTTTTTGAAAGTCTAAATTTTTAAAATAATTCTTAATTCTTCCATCTATATTATTATTAAATCTCATATAATTGCTTCCACTTGTGGAAAATGCTTGCTGTATTGAAAATCCCTCATTCTGAATCTATTATTTTATTTTCTATACAGGAAGCCAGAGGATAGTTTTGTATTTGAAGTGCTTAATATCTGAATAATCCTCTTTTGGTTTTTTTCTTCTAAAGTTATCCCAGATAGTGGTGAAAAAAAAAATTACCTGACAAACTTTTGCCAAGTTTCAATTATTTATTAGAGCATTTGTGGCTCCTGCTGATATAGAGTCTAGACCTTTCACATGTTCACCATTCTTGGAGTAGAATATGCCTCNGATAGGCTACCCACCCCATATTCTTGGGCTTCCCTGATAGCTCAGCTGGTAAAGTATCAACCCACAATGTAGGACACCTGGGTTCAATCCCTGAATTGGGAAGATCCCCTGGAGAAGGGAAAGGCTACCAGATGTGTATAAGAGACAGGTATTCCTGGAGTAATCTCAGTTCACTGCTCTAAGAGGACTTCCCTTCAGCCGCTAATGAGTTTAGCATATAATTAACAGAGCTTTAGAAACGATCAGTCATCTTGCTTAGGGTAAGTAATAATTTATGCCAAGAGAGATGCAGAGAATGCTGATTTCACTTATTTTTATCTCCTTGGAGGGAAGGTAGACTGATAAAGCCATGTGTGTAAGATGGTAAAGTTTTAGACTTACGCATAAGGCTACATTAAACCAGCCGACCTATTGATTTCTGAGTATTCTTTAATCTCTTTGTTCTCCTGTTTGGAGAAAAGGGGGTTTGTATAAATACAACAGCCCTTCCCAAATCACCATCATTTTTGACAGTGATCTAGTTAAAATTATTTTCAATTTTTCTAGACCAGGATCATCTTCATTTTTCTTTACTTTAGTGAATAAATAATATATGTAAATTTTTTGAAAGTTAGATAGGTTTAGATTGGGTAAGTGCTCATCCAACCACATACCTTTCTTCTAGGAAATAACCCAGCAGCCCCACACAGGAGAAATGAGCTCTCGGTAGTTAATCATCTGTGTGAGTACAAGGTGTGGGCCCAAAGATAGGACACGCAAGCTGCATGAGCTGGGGAAACCAAGGGGAAGCCTGAACTGAAGGTTATTAATTTGCACTGAGCACAACAGAGCAGCAGGATGGGCCTACCTAATTAAACCTTCTCACTGAAGTGGATGCAAAATATGCCTACTTTAGCATTAGAATTAGCTTAACCCTACCTTCGTTGGGAGTGCATGGAGATAATTTTTATCATATTAGAAATATAAAGATATCAGTTGTGTAGCAGTATCTGCTTTCTTTAAAAATGAGTTAAACTAAAATATTTAAACTAAGATTAAGATGTGCTCTTTCATTCACTGAACAAATATCAGTTGACCGTTAACGAGTAAGGAATTACACTTCCGAGAATTAAAAGAGGTAGAAAGAGCAAATGCTTATGAGTCCAGGTTTCTCCACTGCAGGTCACTGGACACTCAAATTTCTTCAACATTCTCCTTCTTCTTCTCTAAAATGGAAGTGCTTGTATCTTAATAGGATACACATGCTTTAGAAGCATTGGATCCAACAGACAACCTAATTCAAACAGGCTAAAACAGAAAAGGAAGCTCATTATTGAGAAGTCAGGCTTCTTTCTGGCATCAAGAACCTGAGCAATGTCACCAGAATCCTCCATCTCCTGTCTTTGTCCTGCACTGTGTTAGCTCTGTTCTCAGGCAGCGAATGATGACCTCTGGTCTGGCTCAGTCACCCTCACTGCTTACAGTCCCGGCAGAGAGAGCACCTGTCCCTTCGTGAACATCCAAATATGTCTCTGTGCATCTCTTTGTTCCAATAGGATCACGTGCTTCTCACTGGACCAATCCCACAGACAGATGGATGTGATGCACATGTGTGAAGTGAGGGGAGACAATTTCCCCCAAAGAAAGTAGGGAGGAGTTGGTTATGTAGAGAAAAAGCAGGCTGCTCAGTGTGTGTGAATGCATGTGCACACACACACACACCTACCCCACCAAATTCATATGTTGGAACTCTAACCACCAGTACCTCAGAATGTGACTATATTTGCAGAAGCACCTTTAATTAGGTAATTAAGTTTAAATATGGCCATATGGGAGAGTCCTGATCCTCTCAGATTGGTGGCTTTCTGAGAAGGGAAGATTGGGGCACACAGAGACACACAGGCTGGGGTCCCCAGAGGAAAGACTTCTGCGTGAGAACACAGCAAGGGTAGTTACCTGCAAACCAGGGGAGAGGCCCCAGAAAACAAGCATTCTGACACATTTGTCTTGGGCTTCTAACCTCCACATTTGGAGAGAACATTTCTGTTGTTTAAGCTAACCAATCTGTGGTGTTTGGTAATGGCAGTCCTAGCAAACTAATACATCTTCTGAATAAGATGTGGCTTTTTTCTTCCAGATCTTTCTTTTGGCCTATTTTTAGAGAAAGCATAACAGCCCCAACTTCCCCCTCACACACACAGACACTTAGACTCGTAGACACACTATCCAGCCACAAGGTAATTTTTTTAATATATAAATACCATGTGATACAACAGGTCAAGAGAAGGCACCGTCCTCACTTCCAAATTTTTATACTCAGAACTTAAGGTGCTTAGGCTATGTATATAGACTGAAAGAGTGACTCTCAGCTTCCTGGGGCTTAAGAAAAATTTTCAAGCACTAGAAGTTTTGGCAGCCTTCATGAAATATTTGAAATGTCTTCATAGCCATCACAATACTTACTTGGGTCCCTGTGAGCACTAGGTCACCAGAGGGGACATTCAACCAACTTGCATCTGAATCTTCTTCCATGTGGGGAGCTGTTCACCTTACAATCTACTAGAGAGGCTTATGGTGCTGTGCATTTGCCTTCTCTACCTTCTTTGCAGATGGATGTGAGAGGAGACCCAAATTCTGCTGCCAAGATGAAGCTGCTTGGCCTAAGTCTGTAGCTAGTGATGCAAACAAGGCAGAAGAGGTCCCTCTCTGGACATGGTGGCAGTTATAGGCAGAGCAGAGGTTCTGGGGGTGGATGCTGGCAGCAGTGCCTGCAGCACCTGGGAGAACCAGATGTCAGCTTGGTCTGTGGTATAAGCTACGGTGTTTGGGCTTGGTCCTGGTGGGATGAGCCCGTTCTGTGATTCCAGACCCATTCCTGTCTGCTGCCCCAGCCTCTTACCTCAAAGCACAGCCTTCCAGTTGATTGCCTGGGCTGCCCCAATCCTTGCAACAGATTCATTTTCTGCTCAGAATCAACGAGAGTCTCTCTGTGACTGAACTGAAAACCCTGAACTGTGACTGACAATATTGCTGTCCAAGCAGAGCTCTTTGCTACCTCTACCTGTGTAAAGTTCTCACCTATTCCAGGAAACAGCCAACCTTCCATTGTTTCTACATCTGTTCCTTCTTACCCCCAAAAGGTACCTCACATTGTACGACACCATATTAATCACTTGGGTTGATGATACTCTGCTATGACAGTGTGTCTTACATCTTATGTGTATCTTCACTTAAAGAAAAAAAAAACTTAAAGCCAAAGCCTTTGACTGTGTGGATCACAACAAACTGGAAAATTCTTAAAGAGATGGGAATATCAGACCACCTTACCTGCCTCCTGAGAAGTCTGTATGCACGTCAAGAAACCACAGTCAGAACCAGACATGGAACAACGGACTGGTTCCAAATTGGGAAAGGAGTACATCAAGTCTATATATTGTCACCCTTCTTGTTTAACTTCTATGCAGAGTACATCATGCCAAATGCCAGGACCTCCCGCCTGGGGAGACAGCCAGCTGTTCAAACCCCATTATTGGGAAGCTCAAGCTGGAATCAAGACTGCAGGGAGAAGTATCAATAACCTCAGATATGCAGATGACACCGCCATTATTGCAGAAAGCAAAGAGGAACTGAAGAGCCTCTTGATGAAAGTGAAAAAGGAGAATGAAAAAGCTGGCTTAAAGCTCAACATTGTAAAAACTAAGATCATGGCATCCGGTCCCATCACTTCTAGGCAAATAAATGGGGAAACAATGGAAACAGTGACAGATTTTATTTTGGAGGGCTCCAAAATCACCAGATGGTGACTGCAGCCATGAAACCAAAAGACACTTGCTCCTTGGAAGAAAAGTTATGACCAACCTAGACAGCATATTAAAAAGCAGAGACATTACTTAGCTGGCAAAGGTCCATCTAGTCAAAGCTATGGATTATCCAGTAGTCATGGATAGATGGGAGAGTCGGATCATAAAGAAAGCTGAGTCCCAAAGAATTGATGCTTTTGAACTATGGTGTTGGAGAAGACTCTTGAAAGTCCCTTGGGCTGCAAGGAGATCCTACCAGTCCATCCTAAAGGAGATCAGTCCTGGTATTCATTACGGACTGAAGTTGAAGCTGAAACTCCAGTACTTTGGCCACCTGATGCAAAGAGCTGACTCATTTGAAAAGACCCTGATGCTGGGAAAGATTGAGGGCAGGAGGAGAAGGGGACGACAGAGGATGAGATGGTTGGTACTCCTGGGAGTAGAATAAGAATGGCAGGATTTTACACTATATTTGATGCAATTCTGACAATTTGAACATATTTTTTCCATGAAAGCAGTTATGGAATGAAAACAATGCTCCTTTCCCTAGGCAGCATAACTCTCCTTTAAAAAAAGGAAGGGGATGAGAGGGTAACAGGCAGGAAGGCTGGAGGTCCCCAAATGGTGGATAGGCTGAAAGTGTCACATTTTTTCTTTCTCTCTTAAGCGGCAGGATGAAGCAAACTACAAGTGCCAGATTTTTGGCTTCCCTGATAGCTCAGTTGGTAAAGAATCCTCCTGCAATGCAGGAGACCCTGGGTCAATTTCTCGATCAGGAAGATTCCCTGGAAAAGAGATAGGCTACCCACCCCATATTCTTGGGCTTCCCTGATAGCTCAGCTGGTAAAGTATCAACCCACAATGTAGGACACCTGGGTTCAATCCCTGAATTGGGAAGATCCCCTGGAGAAGGGAAAGGCTACCCACTACAGTATTCTGGCCTGGAGAATTCCATGGACTGTATAGTCCATGGTGTCGCAAAGAGTTGGACACAACTGAGCAACTTTAAACTTAAAAATGTATCCATGAAAATGCATTATTTTCTAATAAAAGCGTGTAAATGCTCCTCTAGTAGCTCTGTTGTATAACTAGGTTTGGGAACTGGGGCATGAAAGAAAATACATACACAATCAGAGAAGAATTTAAAATCAGCTTAGATGAAGGTAGGGAGAGGTGTGCTGATTTTATGAGCAGGCTTTTCTGTTTTAATATATTTTTTCTTTTTTTAAGTTGTGCTATTACTAGGCTGTAACCTACATCATGTGATGATATTAATAACCTTGGAAAGACAGTACCCAATCTTCACCTAACATTTTAAAATTATTCCTTTATTCAAAAACATTTCAAGATTGTTCATTCTGGTTGAATGCTCACTTCAATCCCCTTTTAAAAATGCAAACACTCTATGGAGGAGTGCCACACATCATGTGACCAGTATCTTAGTGTGAATTTCTAGTGTGGTTTAATCATCTTCTCACTGTTTAAATGCCAAAGCAGAGGAGATAAATCTCTCTACAGGATTACAGCTATGAATATTTTGTGTGATGAATGGTGAATTTGATGTTCTCTTTCGTGTTTGCATTTATACAAAGGCTGAAAGTAAATACACAACTTTTAATTTTGCCTTTTTTTCTTTTTAGGAAACTGATTTTTTGCCTTTTTTTAATTGAAGTGTAGTTTACGTCACATTTTTTCTTTCTCTCTTAAGTGGGAGAATATATATGTACATATCCAGTTATTTATATATACATATTCTTTTTAAGACTCTTTTCCATTATAGGTTATTATAAGATATCAAGTATAGGTCCCCGTGCTATACAGTAGGTCCTTGTTGGTTATTTATTTTATATATAGTAGTGTGTATCTGCTAATCCCACATTTCTATTTTATCCTTCCCATTTCCTTTTCCCCTTTAATAATCATAAGTTTGTTTTCTATGAGTCTATTTCTGTTTTATAAATAAATTCATTTGTAACAATTTTCTAGCTTCCAACACGTAAGTGATATCATATGATATTTGTCTTTCCCTGTCTGAGTTACTTCACCTGACATTATAATCTTTAGGCCCATTTGTGTTGCTGCAAATGGCATTATCCCATCCATTTTTATGGCTGAGTAATATTCCATGGTACATATATACCATATTTTCCTTTCTTTTTCTTTTTTTATTGAAGGATAATTGCTTTATAGAATTTTGTTGTTTTCTGTCAGTTCTGAGCATGAATCAGCCATAGATATACATATATCCCCTCCCTTTTGAACCTCCCTCCCATCTCCCTCCCCATCCCACCCTTCTAGGTTGATACAGAGCCCCTGTTTGAGTTTCCTGAGCTATACAGCAAATTCCCATTTGCTATCTATTTTACATATGGTAATGTAAGCGTCCATGTTACTCTTTCCATACATCTCACCCTCTCCTCCCCTCTCCCCATGTCCATAAGTCTGTTTTCCATGTCTGTTTCTTCACTGCTGCCCTGTAAGTAAATTCTTCAGTACCATTTTTCTAGATTTTGTGTATGTGTGTTAGAATATGATATTTCTCTTTCTCTTTCTGACTCACTTTACTCTGTATAATAGGTTCTAGGTTCATCCGTCTTATCAGAATTGACTCAGATGTGTTCCTTTTTATGGCTAAATAATATTCCATTGTGTATATATACCACAATTTCTTTATCCATTCATCTGTTGATGGACGTCTAGGTTGCTTCCATGTTCTAGCTATCGTAAACAGTGCTGCAATAAACAATGGGATACATGTGTCTTTTTCAATTTTAGTTTCCTCAGGGTATATGTCCAGGAGTGGGATTGCTGGGTCATATGGTGGTTTTACTCCTAGTTTTTAAGGAATCTTCACACCATCTTTCACAGTGGCTGTATCAATTTACATTCCCACCAACAGTGCAAGAGCATTCCCTTTTCTCCACACCCTCTACAGCATTTATTGTTTGTAGACTTTTTGATGATGGCCATTCTGACGGGTGCAAGGTGATATCGTAGTTTTGATTTGCATTTCTCTAATAATGGGTGATGTTGAGCATCTTTTCATGTGTTTGTTAGCCATCTGCATGTCTTCTTTGAAGAAATGTCTGTTTAGGTCCTTTTCCCACTTTTTGATTGGGTTGTTTGTTTTTCTGGCATTAAGTTGTATGAGCTGCTTGTATATTTTGGTAATTAACCTTTGTCAGTTGTTTCATTTGCTATTATTTTCTCCCATTCTGGGGGTTGTCTTTTCACCTTGCTTATAGTTTCCTTTGCTGTGAAAAAGCTTTTAAGTTTAATCAGGTCCCACATGTTTACTTTTGTTTTCATTTCCATTACTTTA
>SJYX01017165.1:296426-342178 GCA_006410675.1 Oreotragus oreotragus
TACTCCTTTTCCTATTTGGAACCAGTCTGTTGTTCCATGTGCAGTTCTAACTGTTGCTTCCTGACCTGCATACAGATTTCTCAAGAGGCAGGTTAGGTGGTCTGGTATTCCCATCTCTTTCAGAATTTTCCACAGTTTATTGTGATCCACACAGTCAAAGGCTTTGGCATAGTCAATAAAGCAGAAATAGATGTTTTTCTGGAACTCTCTTGCTTTTTCCATGATCCAGCAGATGCTGGCAATTTGATCTCTGGTTCCTCTGCCTGTTCTAAAACCAGCTTGAACATCATATATATATATATATATTCACAGTCTTTATCATATTCTTTTCCATTATGGCTTATATAAGGTATTGAGTACAGCTCCCTGTGCTTTACAGTAGGACATTGTCATTTATTCATTCTATATGTAATAGTTTTCATCTGCTAATCCCAAACTCCCAATCCACCCCTCTCCCACCCTCTCACCCTTAGCAAACATGAGTCTGTTCTTTATGTCTACGAGTCTATTTCTGTTTGACAGATATGTTCACTTGTGTTGTATTTTAGATTCCACAAATAAGTGATAGCATATGGTATCTTTCTCTTTCTGACTTATTTCACTTAGTGTGATAACCTCTAGGTCTATCCATGTTGCTGCAAACATTTCTATTCATTTTTTATGGATGAGTATCCATTGTATGTTTGTGTGTGCGTGTGTATACACCGCTCTTCTATCTTTTCATCTGTTGACGGACATACAGATGGTTTCCATGGCTTAACTTTGAATGTTATGTACGTATCTTTTTTTCCTAGAAAATATACTTTTTTATTATTTTTAATTGGAGTGTAATTGCTTTACAATACTGTTAGTTTCTCTCGTACAATGAAGTCAATCAGCTATATGTATGCATATATCCTCTCCCTCTTGGATGTCTCTCCCACCCCCACTCCTCCTCCCACCCATCTAAGTCATCACAGAGCACCCACTGAGCTCTCCCTGTTTATAGCAGCTCTCCACTAGCTATCACCCCCCATCCCTCCTGTGTGCACATGGCCATTCTCTGTTTCTGTGTTTCTATTCCTGCCCTGCAGATAGGTTCAGCAGTACCATTTTTCCAGATTCCGTATATATGTGTTGGAATATGGCATTTTTTTCTCCTGACTTACTTTACTTTTTGAATTATGGTTTTGTCTATATATACAGCCTCCCCTAGTGGCTCAGATGGTAAAGCGTCTGCCTGGAAAGCAGGAGACCTAGGTTCGATCCCTGGGTTGGGAAGATCGCCTGGAGAAGGAAATGGCAACAAACTCCAGGACTCTTGCCTGGAGAATCCCATGGACGGAGGAGCCTGGTAGTCATCAGTCCATGGCATCGCAAAGAGTGGGACACGACTTAGCGACTTCACTTTCACTTTCACTTTGTCTATATAGATGCCTACGAGTGGACTTGCTCTCCTCTTTATATGCAACCTTCATAACAACTGTGTGGCGGTTTACAAACTGTGCTCATTCATTTAGAGCCAGAATTACCGCTGACTTTGTCTTTTAAAGTCCAATCTGCTTTAAGTCATTTTTTTGTCCAATTTCATCTAGGTCACTTTGCTGATTTTGTCTTTTTTGGTATGCCTGTAACACTGAGTTTCTTCAGTAATGTAGACTACCCCTGCAGCTTGCTCTACATGCAAAGGATCACACCCACCACAGAAACCAATCCAATTTAGGGGACAGGGATTGGTAAAGGGGTTTGCAACTTTTTAATCCATGACAGTAGCCCACAGGTTAACTGGCTCTGGCTCCCTCCTGTCCCCAAGGCTGCTAGAACTGCAGCACAGCTTGTGGAGGGAGCTTCTGGCATAGCTGTCTAGTCATCATAACTTGTTCTTTTTTCCCTCACACTGCATCTAGGTCAGAGAGAGAATGGGTATTGGACCTCTCTGATATAATTAATAACACAACTTAACTCTCATATAACTTTACAAACTATAAAGCAATACTGGGTAAGCACAGATCCCTCCAGCAACTAAAAGAATGAGTCAAATAATGAGAATAATAATTATTAGTTGGAGTATAACTTTTAAACACTGTGAACCACTATGCTGTCCACCTAAAACTTATATAATATTTGTACACAAGTTATACCTCAATTTTAGATAAGTTTAAAGAAAAAAAGAGAAAAAAATCATGGGATATATGAAAAGATCCTAGAAATTTTAAAAAAGAACATTGAGTAGGGAGAAGAGAAACACCCTTCTTCAAAAGAACTGAAAAATCTTTGCTCAGAAATACTATTCAGGCATAAGAATAAAACTTTCCATTTTGTATAATGCTTCAGAGAGCCCTTCTATTTACTAGATGGGAAGCTGCTCAATTCCTGAATCATTCGGTAAAGCCAATTAGATCTTCAAATTGACTCAGCTGAATTCTGGTTTTTTTTAACACTATGACTCTGGATTAGAACATGTGACTACTTTGAACTTATAAAATAAAAAGAAGCTATGCTTTGTGACTTTTCTATCTAAGTAGTAGAAAGAATACAACTTTCACCTGATGTTTTCTCATCCTACAGTGCTCCCTCTAAGAACCAGCCCCCATGATGTGAGGAACCTGAGCAGCCACACGAAAAAGCTACATTCCAGCTACAGCCTTAGCTGTTTCAATCTCCCCAGCCAACCAGCATTCTCAACTGACAGACATATGATGAAGTCACATGGAGCAGAGATGAGCCTTACCCACAGAGGCCTCCCCACATTGCAGATTCATCAGCAGAATAATGTTTACTTCCCATCCATACTACTTTCAACTGTGTTGGTTTCAAAAAGTCTGTTCCCCCAAAGAAATACTTCCAACAGGGACTACCGTGACGCTCCCAGTGAACTCACAGTTATTACTACCACTGAGCTGCTCTGGCCTCTCCATCCTATTGAACCAATAGGCAAAGAAGGGAACTACAGTATCAACCTGGGAAATTACCATTATTATCAAGGGGAAATGGAGTTACTGCTCCACTTTGTAGGTAAGGTGGACTATGTCTGGAGCTCAGAGGATTCTCCAGGGCACTTCTCAGTACTTTCTGAGTAATGTTTAAGATTATGGTTACTGTAAGTTTACTAACTTTCAAAGTAACATGCGTCAGACTGAAGGGACAATCTCAGTCACCAACTTTATACACAGAATCCAGAACACAAAGAGACTATGCACAAGAGGGAACCACCTTGACCATCTAGGACCTGGAAGAGTGAATCCCTCAAATTCAAGAGAAAATCCCTCTCTGAAGCATCAAGTTTTGAGAAGTTCAGGTGATCAGATTGGGACCAAAGGAAGGAGAGAGACAAAGTAAGCTTGTCACCTGCCCCTATACACACATATATTCCATCAGTTCTAATTCCAGTCATGGATACATTTTTATCCCTCCCACTCATAATCACATAATACGACATACAAACCAACTTATGAACCAATTATGCTCATATATAAAATTAGAATACAGTTTTCCTTTCTTTATGGTCATGTTAAAATATTCAGAATCTGGTTTCCAAACAAGATTTCATTACAAAAGAAAAGAAACTCTTATCTTCTTTGCAGGTTTTAGTGGATACATTTTTATCCCTCCCACTCATAATCACATAATACGACATACAAACCAACTTATGAACCAATTATGCTCATATATAAAATTAGAATACAGTTTTCCTTTCTTTATGGTCATGTTAAAATATTCAGAATCTGGTTTCCAAACAAGATTTCATTACAAAAGAAAAGAAACTCTTATTTTCTTTGCAGGTTTTAGAGAAGTGAATGGTTCTTTAAATAGAAATTCTTCCTCCATTTGAACTCAGAAAAATAAAGTTTTTTTTTTTCGTGATATGACTGAGTGCATCATCTTAAAAAATTAATTGTTATATTACCATCTATTTAAAAAATAATAATATAACCTTATTTTCTGAGCTGCAAGAATTAAGGCAGTCAAATCCAGAGCTCAATACAAGATCGCTTCAAAGTTCAAAGACAATATCATATTAAAAATCAAAGCTTTCAGACATTTAACTTTACTTAAAAGTCACCCAGTATTAAACTGGAATGTTTCACTTATTTAAATTCCCTTTAATGAAGAGCTTTGTACATCTTCTCATCTATATTAATCCCTGATGATTATACCCTAAGGATATTAAAATCCCAGACTGTCAAATCGCCAGAAAATATCTTCAAATGTACACTTGACAGTCTTTGCAATGCTGAATTGGTAATGTGAAGGATTATTTATAGCTAGGATGGTACATTTTCCACTTTACAAATAGACTTTAAATTACCAGCCGGTTGCTGGCTTGAATTGGGTGACTGAATCTTAGGAAAAGTTAGAATCATCAACCTGGAATAATTGTTGAAGATGTTTGAAAATGGGGTGGTTCAAGCTGGTGGCAGAACAGCTGTGCTGTGCTGTGCTTAGTTCTCCGTTGTGACTGACTCTTTGGGACCCCACGGACAGAGGAGCCCCGGCACGAATACTGGAGGATCTGAACTACAAAGGAAGCCCAAGAATGCTGGAGTGAGTAGCCTATCCCTTTTCCAGGGCATCTTCCTGACTCGGGAATCTAACCGGGGTCTCCTGCATTGTAGGTGGATTCTTTACCAATGAGCTACCAGGGAAGCCCAGCTGAACAGCTGGGAAACACAAATGAAAGTTGACAAAAACACTTAGCAAGTGCGATATTTGATAGAAATGCAGGAAGGAGAGAATATACTTGATTGAATTTATAAATCTCCTCTTTCTGCATTTTAGTTTTTTTCATGTCCCCTGGAAACTGATAATTTACCAGCCAAAAAAGCAACCAAAATATGTAAATAGTATTTAAACAAACTTTATTTTGGGGGGCTCCCAAATCACTGCAGATGGTGATTGCAGCCACGAAATTAAAAGACACTTGCTCCTTGGAAGAAAAGTTATCACCAACCTAGATAGTATGTTTAAAAGTAGAGACATTACTTTGCCAACAAAGGTCCGTCTAGTCAAAGCTATGGTTTTTCCAGTGGTCATGTATGGATGTGAGAGTTGGACTGTGAAGAAAGCTGAGTGCTGAAGAATTGATGTTTTTGAACTGTGTTGTTGGAGAAGACTCGAGAGTCCCTTGGACTGCAAGGAGATCCAATCAGTCCATTCTGAAGGAGATCAGTCCTAGGTATACATTGGAAGGACTGATGCTGAAACTCCAATATTTTGGCCACCTCATGCGAAGGGTTGACTCACTGGCAAAGACTCTGATGCTGGGAGGGATTGGGGGCAGGAGAAGAAGGGGACGACAGAGGATGAGATGGCTGGATGGCATCACTGACTCAATGGACGTGAGTCTGAGTGAACTCCGGAAGTTGGTGATGGACAGGGAAGCCTGGTGTGCTGCGATTCATGGGGTCTCAAAGAGTCGGACATGACTGAGCGACTGAACTGAACTGAACTGAACCATACAATCCAGTTTTCAGTTTTCCCTCACTTCATGGGTCAACTTCTCTGTCAGAGTGCATTTCTTTCTTTTTTTTATTTTTTCACTTCTTTAGCCTTTAAAAGAATATTTAAAAATTAAGTACCCTCTCATCTGTTTAGCTTAATATTAACTTTCTATAACTTTTCATGATTGCAAAAAATCTACTTTTCAGTGTGTTAAAAAAATTAACATTTATAGATACCGTTGTTACTGCACTCATACATATCCAACAGATCCTAAGTATTATGCTTTGGGTTTTTTTCATATTTCAACATCTCAGAAATTGAAATGGACATCATTATTGCTCTGATTAGGTGGTGGGTGCACCTTTGTCAGTCACTAGGAAGAAAATTCTAGAGAAAATAGCATTTAACAAATGCTGAACCAAGGCTTTTGATGACTCAGGAAAATGAGTATGGAAAAAGGCCAGACACTGACAACTCAGCCAAAAAGTATATTCAAAGACTGAGACTATGAATGTTAAATTTTAGTAATAAAATGTTCTAGTACCAATTATAACATAGGACAGTGAGGGTGATCAGGGGACAGAGCATCACAGTTCACCAAGCAATTCTCCAACACCAGCTGGGAGTCCTACATTTCAATTCAATTCTGACACTATCTACCTGGACACAGCATCAGGTCCCACATTTAAGTTCTCAGTCCTATAAGGCTGTCCCTCACCATCCCCTACTTCAGACACCAGTCACAAATCCAGGCTGTGAATTCTGGCCAAAAGGTTGTAGATCTAAGGTCCCAGGGATCGCCTCCTTGGCTTTGACTACTACGCTAGAGCAGCTCACAGAACGCAGAGAAACATTTCACTTACTTGATCACAGGTTTATTATAACAGGATACAGTTGTCCTTTGTATCTGTTGGGGGGATCCTTCTCTGATGCCAAAGTCCTCAAATGCTTGAGTCTTTTATATAAAATGTCATAATCAGCTCTTCATACCTGCAAATATGGAACCCATGGATATAGAAGGTATAACTCAGAAATAGTCTGACGGAAAAGATGCATTGGGCAAGGTCTAGGGAAAGTATATGGAGCTCCATGCCCTTTCTGAGAGCACCACTCTCTTCAAATCTCCACTTGTTCACCAACCCAGAGCTCTCCTAACCCCATTCTTAGAGCCTCTTATTGAGGCTTCGTTATGTAGGCATGATTGATGAAATTATTGGCCACTGGTGCTTGGGTTGTTTCTATCTTTTGGATATTGTGAACAATGCCGCTATGAACATTGGTGTGCAAATATCGATTCAAGTCCCTGCTTTCAATTCTTTTGGGTATCTAGTTTGAAGTGGAATTTTTGGATTGCATGGTAATACTATGTTTAATTGTTTTAGGTACTTCTACACTGTTAAAAGTGCATTCTTTTTTAAAGTTTATTTTTAAATGGAGGATAATTGCTTTGCAATGTTGTGTTGGTTTCTTGTGTTCAACAGTGTGAATCAGATATAAGTATGTATATGTATCTCCTCCCCCTTAAGCCTCCCTTTAACCCCCCAAAATGCTTTCTTAATAACTATTTCCATTCTGTTTCTCCCACAAGAATCAACCTAATATAAAATTAATTTTTGTCTAAAATCTTTTCATTATTCACCACAATCATCTATAAAAATTAATATAAAATAAAATGTAAATTTCCTGTTATCATAAAAATATGGGTGTTAAAATTTCTTCTAGACTGAGTTATCAACAGTATTTCACATTTGATCAAAACAACATAAATGGGTTATAAAGTTTATAAATATTAAACAAGAAAGGTGTTATTTACAAGTCAAATTATTTGAACTTTCAAATTAAATTGGTACTATTTTAGAATTTTGGTGAACTCCTAGTTTATCAAACAACACATAATTCTTTTTATTATTTCAAAACTCATTTTTTAAATTGAAATAAAGGCAATTTGGGCTTCCCAGGTGGTACAGTGGTAAAAAATCCACCTGTCAATGCAGGAGATGCAAGAGATACAGGTTCAGTCCCTGGGTTGAGAAGATTGCCTAGAGTAGCAACTGGCAACCCATTCTAGTATTCTTGTCTGGAAAATTCCATGGACAGAGGCGCCTGTTGGGCTACAGTCCATGGGGTCACATAGGGTCAGACACAATTGAGAAACTGAGTACACACACTTATAGGCAATTTACAATATCATATTAGTTTAAAGTATACAATATAGTGATTCAAAATATTGTAATTATACTTCATTTAAAGTTATTATAAAATATTATAGTCCTTATGCTGCACAGTATATCCTTGTAGGTTATTTATTTTATACATAACACTTTGTACCTCTTAATACCCAACTCCTATCCTGACCATCCCTCTTTNGGATATTGTGAACAATGCCGCTATGAACATTGGTGTGCAAATATCGATTCAAGTCCCTGCTTTCAATTCTTTTGGGTATCTAGTTTGAAGTGGAATTTTTGGATTGCATGGTAATACTATGTTTAATTGTTTTAGGTACTTCTACACTGTTAAAAGTGCATTCTTTTTTAAAGTTTATTTTTAAATGGAGGATAATTGCTTTGCAATGTTGTGTTGGTTTCTTGTGTTCAACAGTGTGAATCAGATATAAGTATGTATATGTATCTCCTCCCCCTTAAGCCTCCCTTTAACCCCCCAAAATGCTTTCTTAATAACTATTTCCATTCTGTTTCTCCCACAAGAATCAACCTAATATAAAATTAATTTTTGTCTAAAATCTTTTCATTATTCACCACAATCATCTATAAAAATTAATATAAAATAAAATGTAAATTTCCTGTTATCATAAAAATATGGGTGTTAAAATTTCTTCTAGACTGAGTTATCAACAGTATTTCACATTTGATCAAAACAACATAAATGGGTTATAAAGTTTATAAATATTAAACAAGAAAGGTGTTATTTACAAGTCAAATTATTTGAACTTTCAAATTAAATTGGTACTATTTTAGAATTTTGGTGAACTCCTAGTTTATCAAACAACACATAATTCTTTTTATTATTTCAAAACTCATTTTTTAAATTGAAATAAAGGCAATTTGGGCTTCCCAGGTGGTACAGTGGTAAAAAATCCACCTGTCAATGCAGGAGATGCAAGAGATACAGGTTCAGTCCCTGGGTTGAGAAGATTGCCTAGAGTAGCAACTGGCAACCCATTCTAGTATTCTTGTCTGGAAAATTCCATGGACAGAGGCGCCTGTTGGGCTACAGTCCATGGGGTCACATAGGGTCAGACACAATTGAGAAACTGAGTACACACACTTATAGGCAATTTACAATATCATATTAGTTTAAAGTATACAATATAGTGATTCAAAATATTGTAATTATACTTCATTTAAAGTTATTATAAAATATTATAGTCCTTATGCTGCACAGTATATCCTTGTAGGTCATTTATTTTATACATAACACTTTGTACCTCTTAATACCCAACTCCTATCCTGACCATCCCTCTTTCCTCCCCTAGCTAGTAACCACTATATCTATATACCTGTTAATCTGTTTACATTTTATTATATTTATTAATTTATTTTTTAGATTCCATATATAAGTGATAACTATAGTACTTGTCTTTTTCTGACTTATTTCACTAAGCATAGCACTTTCTAAGTTTATCCATGTTGCTGCAAATGACAGAATTTCATTCTTTTTATGGCTGAGTAGTATTCCATTTTATAGATGTACCACATCGTCCATATCCATTTATCTGTTAATGGACACTTGGCAATTATAAATAATGTTGCTATGAACATTGGGATGAATGTGTCTTTTCAAATTCGATGTTTTCATTTTCTTTTCATGTATACCCAGGAAGGGAATTCCTGGATCATATGGTAGTTCTAATTTTAGTTTTTTGAGGAAGTTACATACTCCATATGGCTGCAATAGCTTACATTCACACCAGTAGTGTACAAAGGTTCCCTTTTCTCCACATCCTTGCCAACATTTGTCATTTGCTGTCTTTTTAATGATAACCATTCTGACAGGTGTGCAGTGATATCTCATTGTGTTCTGATTTGCATTTCTCTGATGATTAGCAGTGCTGAGCATCTTTATATGTGCTGGGTGGCCATCTGTATATATGTCTTCCTTGGAAAAATGTCTATTGATGTCTTCTGCCCATTTTTTAATCAGGTTGCTTATTGTTTTCATACTGAGTTGTATAAGCCATTTATGTATTTTGGATATTAACCTCTTATTCTTCTTATCTTTTGCAAATCTTTTATCCCATCAAGCAAAATTATCTTTTTGCTTTGTTAGCATTTTCCTTTGTTTTGCAAAAGCTTTTAAGTTTATTAGACCCCATTTATTTATCTTTGTTTCCTTGGCCTTGAGAGATAGATCCATGAAAATACCACTAGAATTTGTGTCAACAAATGTTCTGTCAATTCTTTCCTCTAGGATTTTTTATGGTTTCCAATCTTACATTTAGGTCTTTAATCCATTTTATTTTTGTATACAATGTTAGAAAATATTCTAATTTCATTCTTTTATATATAGCTGTGTAGTTTTCCCAGCACCACTTACTGAAAAGGCTATGTTTTCCCCACTGTATATTCTTGCTTCCTTCATCATAGATTAATTGCAAATAAGTGCATGAGTTTATTTCCAGGCTTTCTATTCTGTTCCATTTATCTATGTGTCTGCTTTTGTGCTGGCTCTATACTGTTTTGATTACTGCAACATTGTAGTGTAGTCTATGGGCTTCCCAGGTGGCACAATGGTAAACAATCCTCCTGCCAGTCCAGGAGATGCAAGAGATAGAGGGTTGATCCTTGGGTTGGGAAGGTTCACTGGAGAAGGAAATGGCAAACCACTCCAGAACTCCTGCCTGGAAAATTCCATCGACAGAGGAGTCTGGTGTGCCATAGTCCATGGGATCACAAAGAGTCAGACATGACTGAGTGTACACACACACACACAGTTCTTTCTCAAAATTATTTTGGAAATTTGGGATTTTTTTGTGCTTCCATATAAATTTAATTGTTTATTCTAGTTCTGTGAAAAAATGCCATTGAGACTGGGATTGCTTTGAATCTGTAGATTTCCTTGAATAGTATGGTCATTTTAACAAATTAATTCTCCCAAACCATAAACATGATATCTTTCCATTAGTTGTGTTGTCATCGCTTTCTTTCATCAATGTTTATAGTTTTCCAAGTACAGGTCTTTCCTCTTTGGTTAGATTTATTCCTAGGTATTGCTTTTCTTTTTAATGCTACTGTAAGTTAAATTGTTTTCTTAATTTCTCTTTCTGACAGTTTGTTGTTAGCATATAGAAATGCAACAGATTTCATATATTAACTTTGTGTCCTGCAACTTCATTCAGTTCTAATGGTTCTTTTCAGTGATGCCTTGAGGATATTCTATGTATGGTATGTCATTTGCAAATAGAGTTTTAATTCTTCCTTTTCAACTTAAATGCCTTTTATTTCTATTTTTCTGATTGCTGAGGTTAGGACTGCCAATACTTTGGTTTTGGTGTCAGGATAATAGTGGCCTCAGAATGAATTTGAGAATGTTCCCTCCTCTTCAGTTCTTTGACAAAGCTTGATAAGAATAGGTAGCTCTTCTTTATTTGGTTGGTAGAATTTCCCAGTGAAGCTGTCTAGTCCTGGACTTTACTTACCAGGAGTTTCTTTTTTTTTAAGTGCAGTTTTGATTACATTACTAGGAATCAATCTGTTTTGTTGTTGTTCAGTCGCTCAGTTGTGTCCAACTCTTTGCGACCCCATGGACTGCAGCACACCAGGCTTCCTTGTCCCTCACCATCTCCCAGAGCTTGCTCATACTCATGTCCATTGAGTTGGTGATGTCATCCAACTATCTCATCCTCTGTTGTCCCCTTCTCCTCCTGCCTTGAATCTTTCTCAGCATCAGGGTCTTTTCCAATGAGTTGGTTCTTCATATCATGTGGCCAAAGTATTGGAGCTTCAACTTCAGCATCAGTCCTTCCAATGAATATTCAGGATTGATTTCCTTTGGGATTGACTGAATTGGTCTCCTTGAATCCAAGGGACTCTCAAGAGTCTTCTCCAACATCACAGTTCAAAAGCCTCAATTCTTTGGCCTTCAGCCTTCTTTATGGCCCAACTCTCACATCCACACATGACTAGTGGAAAAACCATAGCTTTGACTAGATTGACCTTTGTTGGCAAAGTAATGTCTCTGCTTTTTAATATGCTGTCTAGGTTAGTCATAGCTTTTCTTCCAAGGAGCAAGTATCTTTTAATTTCATGGCTATAGTCATCATCTGCAATTATTTTGGAGCCCAAGAAAATAAAATCTGTCACTGTTTCCATTGTTCCCCACCTATTTGCCATGAAGTGATGGGACCAGATGCCATGATCTCAGTTTTTTGAATGTTGAGTTTCAAGCCAGCTTTTTCACTCTCCTCTTTCACCTTCAAGAGGCTCTTTAGTTCCTCTTCACTTTCCTCCATGGAGTCGTGTCATCTGAGTATCTGAGGTTATTGATATTCCCCCCAGCAATCTTGATTTCTGTTTGTGCTTAATCCAGCCCAGCATTTCACATGATGCAGTCTATTTCTTCCTGGTTCAGTCTTGGCAGGTTGTATCTTTCTAAAAATGTGACCATTTCTTCTAGATTGTCCAATTTGTTGGCATATAACTGTTCATAGTATCATCTTATTATCTCTGTAATACTCATTGTTATCTCTCCTCTTTCACTTCTTTTCTTTTAAATTTGAGTGTGCTCTCTTTTCTTCTTGATGAGCCTGGCTATAGGTTTATCAGTTTTTTTGATCTTTTCAAAAACATAAGTATTGATTTCATTGATCTTTTCTACCGTTTGCAGTTTTTGCTCTATTTTATTTCCTTATCTTTTCAAAAAAAAAAAAAAACAAGTCTTGATTTCATTTATCTTTTCCACTGTGTGGGTACTTTTGCTCTGTTTCCACTCTGATCTTCATTATGACTTCCCTTCTACTACTTTGATGCTTGGGTTCTGTTTGTTTTTCTCTTTCTAGTTTCTTTAGTTATAAGGATAGGTTATTTATTTGAGATTTTTGTGTTGTTGTTTTCTAAGGTAGGCTTGCATCAATGTATCTACTTTATATATGCTTCCCTCTTAGAACTGATTTTGTTGTTTACAATATCTCAGTGTTCCATGGACCTAAAATAACACCTGAGGACAAAGTACCAAGCAATGCATCTCAATAAGATTTTAATGGGTGAGAGATTTGACTCTTTTATAATTTGGCAGAAAGCAGGTTTACAACTTTGGCAAATCTAGAAGAACTGGAACTCATTTCACACCCACCCAAGTCTCAGCTAAGTAGCTGTTCCTGATCATCCTTCATCCTTCCTTGGGTATCTGACAGTTTCACCAATGTCATACCTTGAATTACCAAATTATTCTATCCTTGATAGGGCTGGCCTCACTGGGAGGCTGAAATGAGAGTCTTACACTTTCCTTTGTGGTCTAATCCTTAATCCCCTTCAACTGCACCAATATGAGGCACTAGTGGATGACTCAACATGCCATAATGGACACAATTGCACCTGTCTCAAGAATCAGCCTCCTCTCCTCCTGTGTGAAACAAATTCATCCTTATTTTTTCCAGTACAAATCTCCATACATTGCTGTGTACAGAAAATCTACTCAGAAGGGATAGCCACGTTTTAATGCCTGTCCTCCCTCCTTGGTGAGCATTCAAAGGCAAAAAATACCATCAATAATACATTTCCTCAAGCTTAAATTAATTAATAGAGAATAACATCATGAAAGTCTCCAGCTAAACAGTCCAAATTGGTCTTGTCACCTTAAATCTTGTGCCATTCAAGTTCTCTCTGCCAGTGGATTAAGTTTATATTCATCCCCTTCTCACTATAGTCTTGCAAGGATGCATATTGGACCAAGTTCACACATGAAGAGACACATACACACTCCTCCTAAAGAAAAAAAGTTATTTCTAAAGACAACACAGGCTATTGGATATTTTAATATCCATATTAAAATACTGTATCTATTAAGGATCCACTACACTTACTAAAGAAGTGGCTTTATCAAGGTAGAGGCTTCTTTCTTTATCCTAGTATGGAAGTAGGCAGTCCTGAACTGATCTGATTAGGTCCCCAGGCTCTTTCCAACTCTCTCCCTTCCCAAGATCTGGCTTCATCCTCATTGTAACAGGATAGATGTTTAAGCTTCAGCCATTGCATCTGTGATCCTGGCAAAGAATAGTGGAAGGATAGTGTAAAATCATAAATTATACTTCTACTTACAGGTCATTGTCCAAAATTTTCACAGATTTACCTGCCTATAAAATAAATCATATTTTTGAAGCATTGTATGTAAGTCAGTCAACTACACGTCAATAAAATATATAGTTAAAAATATTTTTTAAAGAAATCATGTTTTACATTATTCTATCAATTATTTCATTAATGGTAGCTCAGCAGTAAAGAATGCACCTGCAATGCAGGAAACATGGGTTCAATCCCTGGTCCAGAAAGATCCCCTGGAGAAGGAAATGGCAACCCACTCCAGTGTTCTTGCCTGAGAAATCCCATGGACAAAGAAACCTGGCGGGTTACGGTCCATGGGGTCGCTAAAGAGTCAGATACAACTGAGCGACAAAAAAAAAGAAAGAGGCCTGTCATAAAAAATAGGACCCATAGTAATGTTTTAGCAAAAGCATAGCTCTTTTTTTTAAATCTTATGTCTAGTTAAGGCTATGGTTTTTCCTGTGGTCATGTATGGATGTGAGAGTTGGACTGTGAAGAAGGCTGAGCGCCGAAGAATTGATGCTTTTGAACTATGGTGTTGGAGAAGACTCTTGAGAGTCCCCTGGACTGCAAGGAGATCCAACCAGTCCATTCTAAAGGAGATCAGCCCTGGGATTTCTTTGGAAAGAATGATCCTAAAGCTGAAACTCCAGTACTTTGGCCACCTCATGCGAAGAGTTGACTCATTGGAAAAGACTCTGATACTGGGAGGGGTTGAGGGCAGGAGAAGAAGGGGACGACAGAGGATGAGATGGCTGGATGGCATCACTGACTCGATGGACATGAGTCTGAGTGAATTCCGGGAGTTGGTGATGGACAGGGAGGCCTGGCGTGCTGTGATTCATGGGGTTGCAAAGAGTCGGACAGGACTGAGCGACCGAACTGAACTGAACTGATGACTATTTTGGGTATTCCTAAGCCTGATATAAACATTAATTTTTTGAATAAAATTTGAATCCAAGTTAAATTCCAATATTGAACATCTTTCTCTCACTAACCTTTATAATCTGAATGGAGGCCATAAAAAGATTCATTATGATCTTTTACAAAGAAAACCTTCAATGGTCAGAGAGAAAGTGAGAGGTAGAGAAGCTCATTTTAGATTTACTCACATAATGCCACTTTCTTAATTTTAATTAGATTGTGTGTGTATCTAATAAGCAACAGCTTTTTCTTTTCTTCTTTTTTTTTTATAATATATGGAATATACTTCCAAGTATAACACCCAAATAAGCAAATTTTAAATGGCTCATTGGGTAAATTGCATACTACTATAAATGGGAGTGAGAGAAATTTTAGTAATGCAACAGTGATTCAATGACTCTTGCAAAAGGGGGGATGTTTTTACTTAACCATCAAACTGGAAGTTTTCTACTTTTCACCAAAAGTAAAAATTAGCTATATAATATCTCCCAGGATAAGTCACAGAAAATAAGGAACTCTCTTGTCCTAAAGACCCTACATCAGCCATTTTTTCAAAAAGTTCACTGAAGCAGTTTTCAGCATTTCAATTGTTGCATAGGTCTATACAGTTGAAAATTAGAAAATTCAGAAATAACATTAATAGTCCCCTTATAGTTAAACTGTGAATTTCAACAAAAAAAATTTAGAGTTTCTGAGGATTCTCTGTTCAGGAATGAGTGAAATTTGGACTAGGATGGAAAGAGAGGAAGTAACTGGCAGATGATCAAAATCCCCTCATAAAAGAAAAGAAAACTCAGAAAGAATTAGAACATGGATATTCCATTTAAACAAATGTAGTATATGCCTGATTATCTAGTGAAAAGGATTTAAATTAATTAAAAATATACAATATACTATACTTTATAGTCTTTGTTATGTGTAAATCCATTTATAAGACAATACTTAAAATCTAGAATACAACCCATATTTCTCCATGTCACACAAACCTGGGGAGTACAAATCAGTTCATATAAATAGCAGGGTGGTGGCAAGAACAGGCTGTGGACAAAAAGACTATCTGACCAAACATAAAATAGAGAGCTCGGAAACAGTCTCACACATATATGATCATCCAATGGGCAAAGGTAACTTGGCATTGCTATAGGGGAATACCCATATTTCTCCATGTCACACAAACCTGGGGAGTACAAATCAGTTCATATAAATAGCAGGGTGGTGGCAAGAACAGGCTGTGGACAAAAAGACTATCTGACCAAACATAAAATAGAGAGCTCGGAAACAGTCTCACACATATATGATCATCCAATGGGCAAAGGTAACTTGGCATTGCTCTAGGGGAAAAAGTCCCTTTCAATAAATGGTGCTGGGTCAATTGGACATTCATACAGAACAAAGAAAGTACCTTTCAGAACAAAGAAAGACCCCTAATTTAATACCATATATCCATATCAAGTTCAGATAAGTTGCACAGCAAAATGTGAAAGGTAAGCAGTAAACATAAGAAAACATATAATCTTAGGTCAAACAAAGATTTCTGAAAGAGAATGCACAAAGAATTAATTTTAAAAAAAGACACCAAAGCCTGGCGTGCTGCAGTCCATGGGGTGGCAAAAAGTCATGCACAACTTAGCAAATGAGCAACAATAACAGAAAAAAAGAGAGGACATATTAACAATACATATCCAACTAAAGATTCATGTCAAGAATATAGAAAACTCCAGTACAGTGGCCGTTAAAAGACATGTAACAAAATAGGGAAATGAGCAAAACTCTTGAACATACTTTTCACAAAAGAGGATAAACAAATAACCAATAAATATGAAAATGTACAGAGTAAAGAGAATTAAAACAGATAACAGCACGATAAGGTTCCACTCCCACCAAAATGGCTAAAATGAGAAAGACAAGTGCTGACAATAATACGAAGCAGCCCTAACTCGTACATGCTGCTGGTACAAAAACACATTGGTTCACACATACATCTACTCTGTGACACGGCAGCTCTACTCCTAGATAAATACCAACAGAAGCGTATAAATACATTTACCTAAAGACACGTACTAGAACATTTATAGCAGTATACCATCATCAGCCAAAACTGAAAACTACCCAAATGCCTACCAATAGTACAATGAACAAATGAAGTATATTTAAACAACCAAATACTATACAGCAATAGGAATGAACTAAGTACAAAAACTTAGATAAATCTGGCAAACGGTGTTGTGTAAAAAGAAAAGCCAGACATAAAAGAAAATACTGTATAATTCCATTTATAAAAGGTACGAACATAGTTAAAGCTACTCTATGCAGCTGGAAGTTGTTAACAATTGGAAAAAACTGAGCAATCTGAGACACTGGTCATGCTGTGTCTTCCTTTGAATACAGGTTACTTGTGCATCAGTAAAATTTTATTTGCACATTTAAAATATGGATGTCTTTTTGTATGAATATTATACCTTAGTAAAAAAAAATTTAAGAATAAGTTATGATACTCTCATAGCACTCTCAATATCTGTATGATATTTAGTAGTTTAATCTTAGAATTTCATGCTGGTAAAATGGGAGAAAGTAGTATCTACTTCATGGAACTGTAGACAAGATTAAAACTCCACCATAATATAATAAATCAGCTTAGTTCAGGGGCCCCAAAATTCAACTGGCTCTAAATACATCATGTTGAAAGGTTAATCAAACGACAAGGCAGTCCTGCAGCTCGCCACCTGGGGGCTCTAGAAGTCCAACTACACAGTCCAAATCCATCTCAGTCCTGGCCAAGTGTGGGTTCTGGTTTGAAGAGAATAGAATCCAATTATAATATATAATGTAATAATTCTGGATTATATGCATAGCCAGGATTTCCAGCACAAAGAGTTGGTGCCCATTTTGTCATCCACAGAGAAACTGGGTTGGAAGGGTCTTGGGTCTCTATCTTCCTGCTTCCTGAGCCAAGATTGACTGCTGTTTCCTAACTTAGCATGGCCCTCTCTTCCATTTTCCCCCTCTCCTTGAAGAGGAGAGCTCTATCCCATCCTTTTTTTTAGAATGTGGGCTGGGCAGAGGACAGGGGAGAATATCTGAATTTGTATTTGCAGGATATTAAGTTATTAAACATATATATGACATGAATAACAAGTACACGATAAATATTGGTTATTTTTCCATTCCTGGGTATTGAACCACTCACTTTACAAGACCTCTTCACTTCCTCAAGATCTTTCCTAGCTTTTCCTGTAATCCTTGGAGGACATTTGGAATTTTCTTCCATGAAAATTCAGGTGGATCCCATCACCCCCTGAGACACTGGGCTGATAAACATTGTAACTCTTCAAATGTCAAAGCATCACATTCCTCTGGAGTCTCAAAATATCACAGCCAGGCTGTCTTCCATGCCAAGAAAAGGAGAATGCTTTTCTTCCCCTTTGGATTTTAGAGACAACCAGAGGAAATCTGCATAACAGTGGCTTTCAGAGTTTTGGGGGAAAACAACTCTAATATCTTGAGGTACTGGGGGAAGATTTTGTTTTATTATCTTTTCTTCTCTTTTTACATTCAGAGCCACTTTGTAGTACAAGAGGCCATGGAGACTAGATCCCCACACTGCGGGGCCTCAGTCCCTCCCCTCAGACTGATATTTTGAGCCAAACAAGATTGTTTCTTTCCTTAGGATAACCTCAGTTTTCTGTTATAAATAGTCTTAGTCCATTAGAAAAATCTAGATTTAATTACATCCTGCTGGCTTTATGAAACCCAGAGCTTAAAGAACACTTCATACAGCTCCTAAGATGGATGCCTGAACCAGGCAGATCCAGTGGATAAATGGGATGAAAACTCTGGGACTCAGAAGAGGCTGCAATACTCAGCAAGCTTTAGGCCATCATATCAAACTCTCTTTATACAAGGCCATATCTTCCTGATGCCAACACAAGACACATCCAGAGTTCACAGAATTCCCAGCGCCCACGCAACACCACCCCTCTCTCTTAAGAAAACCACCCCTCTTACTTAAGAAAACGTAATCGAACGTTAGTATAAACGACAGTTAATCATAGATATAACCTAAAAAATTCACCAAGTGGGAAAACATTCAAAGCTTTGGTTCTTCGTTATAAAGAAAACATTGCTGCATCACCATTGCCTTGGTCCCTAAGCATTCTTATGATGATGAGACCCACTATCTGAATAAGACTCAGTTCATCAAGATTCATCAGTTTACAGATGACAAAATTCCAAATCTAAGGGAAATTTGCTGAGAATATGTGAGGAGATTTCATACGAGTGCAAGAAAGGCAGAGTAAAGCCAGGTCTCACAGACAAGCTGAATGTTACCTAGACTGGCTTTGTCTTTTACATCTGCTTCATCCTTTCCTGGAAACCAGTTTCCCCCACATTATAGAGAAGGCCCCCCAAGTGCGTGTGGCTCTCACAGCCGGGGTGGGGGTGGGGCAGGGGCGCTGTCCTCAGCACGTGAAAATTCACAGAGAAAGCAGCACTTCTCTCAGATGCCTACCCCCAACCCTGTCAGCAAGGGCCACAGGGTCTGGCTTCCAGAGGACAGACAACTTTACAAACCAGAGCTAATCCAGAAAAGGAAAAATTATTGATATATATTACTAAGATACATTTCTGTCTGGATTCAACATAGTTTCTGTTCTGATTATGACATGTACCAAATGCAGAGGGCAAAAATAACAGAATGAGTCACAAAAGAAGGTGAAATCAAATCCGAAGACGGAGAAACCAATAAGTGGTTTTCTCAGTTAAAATGGCCAGGTTGAAATCAGGGCTGGATTGAATGTCACAGCAGTCTGAAAGTGAGTGAAAGGAAGGTGTTTGTGACAGCCTGATGGCTCCCCATGATAAGGCACTGATCCCCATCTTTAATAATAACCAATAATAAGCACACTGCACGACTCTTACTTCTAATATTATGGGTAAAATTGTGCAGGCCGAATCAAATGCAATTACTGCTTAAGGCAGAATGGATGAAAACCCACAGCTTTTACACATTAAAAAGATTCACTGGGTGAAAGATCTAAAGAAGAAAGATGTAATAATGCTTTTTACGATTATTACTTCCATTGTTATTATTTTGGCTTGGGTTATTATAATTATTATTATGATAATTACTTTTTTATTGATACTTCTCGTTACGTTTATCTTGAGACGGAAACAATAACTGCCCAGCTCTCCTTGTAAAAGTGCCAGGGGAGTAGTTGGAAGTAATGATGAAAAGTCTTTTTCTTTTATATTAGTTCTGGTATAAAAGGGATGGTTACTCTTTCTATAAAGGTAGCGTATGTCGCATAAAATAAAGTCATATGTTTTTTTCCAAAGCTGTTCACTCAAATCTGGAACTTCTTCTTCCTTACGAAAAGTCATACATGAATGATTATCAATCAAACCTTCGGAACTTCCCTTCCTAATATAATATGCAGAGTTAATAAAGAAGCATGGCCCCCGTTTCTATGCCGGGGTCTCATCTCCCTCCTGTTCCGGTGCTGCGTTGACTCTGTTGATTAAAGAGCCCACATAGCAGGGTTCCATGTGATCAGTGTTTTTCAGGATGAGAAGAACAGGGATTAATTGATCTTTCGTCCCTGAATAATACTAGATGATGGAAGCTTAATAGGAACTGCTAGATTTCAATATCACCAGGAAGCCATAGAGAACTTGACATTTCAATTTGTTTCTGAATCATTCATACAGGAGAAAAGCCAGGAATATACATACGTTAATAAGCTTTCTGACAGAGCAATGAGGAGAGAAGGAGAGAAAGAACTACATGAATCGTTCATCCATAGGAGACTCAGCAAGGAATGAGTTTGAGCTGTGTACAAAGACTTCTTTTCATTTACAAGCAGGGAGTAAATAAGTGTATTAATCTGGGGGATTATTCCACTGAGAACCTAAATTTAAGCTAATGCAGACTTGGAAGATTTTAGGGGCCCTGGCAAGTTCCTTGATCCCTACCTGAGGCATCCCCGCCACTGACGCCAGGCCTGGGCAGTGGGTGAAGCCAGTGCGGTCCTGCTGCACCCTCATCAACGCCTCCTTCCATCTCAAAGCCACTGCAGTGCCCAGCCCCTCTAGTCACGGCAGGAAGCAGCCTCAATAACCCTTTCTCTTCAAGGCAACAATGATTTGCTTTCTAAGTTGGGGAGGAATTAGCTTAATTATCAAGAATGACCTAATTATGGATTTCCCTGCATCCTACAGCCCGATACCTGACAAATCATACTACCAAAGACACTGCCTCATGCAAACCTGGATGCCATGGGGTATACTCATTAGAAAGCAATAGCTTCTAACCTGAATAAGGAAATAGAATTATCTTAATTTATTTTTCAGATCACCCAGACGAGCCCTCCTTTACTAATCTTGATAACAGACATTTTAGAAAAATTTGCTTTAAGATTCTTGGTAAAGGGTGAGGGGCTTCCCAGGTGACACTAATGATAAAGAACCTGCCTGCCGATACAGGAGACATAAGAGACCCGGGTTCAATCCCTGGGTCCAAAAGATCCCCTGGAGGACAGCATGGCAACCTACTCCAGTCTTCTTGCCTAGAGAATCCCATGGGTAGAGAAGTCTGGTGGGCTACAGTCCATAGGGTCACAATGAGACAGACATGACTGGAGCAACTTAGCACACATGCACACAAAGGATGAGAGTAAAGAAAGTCCATTTAAGTATTTTTATGTAAAAATTTATGTGTACACAACTTTTCAAGAAAAAATTATGAATAAAGAGAGATTTGCCAAACATACATGCAAACACCCACCCTTGAAGTGAAAGTGTTAGTTACTCAGTCATGTCTGACTCTTTGCGACCCTGTGGACTGTAGCTCATCAGACTCCTCTGTCCATGGGATTCTCCAGGCAAGAATACTGCAGTGGGTTGCCATTCCCTTCTCCACAGGATCTTCCCAACCTAGGGATAGTGCCAGGGTCTCCTGCATTGTGAGATTCTTGCAATGCAAGAATCCTGCAAAGCAGATTCTTTACCATCTGAGCCACCAAGAAAGATGAAAAATGGACAGTTAGACCACATCCATTTAAGATGCTTCCATGAAAGTGTAAGTGAAGTCGCTCAGTCGTGTCCGACTCTTTGCGACCCCATGGACTGTAGCATATCAGGCTTCTCCGTCNTCTTGCAATGCAAGAATCCTGCAAAGCAGATTCTTTACCATCTGAGCCACCAAGAAAGATGAAAAATGGACAGTTAGACCACATCCATTTAAGATGCTTCCATGAAAGTGTAAGTGAAGTCGCTCAGTCGTGTCCGACTCTTTGCGACCCCATGGACTGTAGCATATCAGGCTTCTCCGTCCATGGGATTTTCCAGGCAAGAGTCCTGGAGTGGGTTGCCATTTCCTTCTCTAGGGGATCTTCCCGACCAAGGGTTTGAACCCAGGTCTCCTGCATTGTAGGCAGATGCTTTATCCTCTGAGCCACCAAGGAAGCACAGGATCTAATAAACTGTTGGTGCCATCTCTGGCTTTATAAGGTCTTTACACCTGGGACAGCCTGTGTGGATGGTAAGTAATCATCACACATCATCAAGATTCACTAGCTACCTGACAGATGAGCCCTCTGCAATAATTATGGTTTCCCCACATTTCTTCATTTCCAATTTCATTTAACCTTCAGAATACTGCACAGTTGGGTGACTCTTTATCTCAAGTAACTTCTTTGTTTTGCCTTTTTGTTTGAATTAACATTAGCCAGGTTCAGTAAGAAATATAATGCCCACTCATTCCCGAGTTGTTCACATCCTTATCCCTAGACTCTGTGACTATGTTTCCCTGTGTGGAAACAAGTTTTGCAGATGCAAGTAAATTAAAGATCTTGAGAGGGAGACAGTAGCCTGGATTATCCAGGTGAGCCAATGATGCAATCACAGTAGTTCTCAGAAGAGAGAAGCAGAGGGAGGTACTATGATCAAAGAGGAATGGGTGATGTGATGACAGCAGCAGAAACTGGAGGAAGGCACTTTGAAGATGGAAAAGGGAGCACAAGACAAGGAATGCAGGGAGCCAAAAAGCTGAAAAAGACAAGAAAAGAATTCCCCCACCCCCGACCCATAGATTCTAGAACGAGCCAGCCCTGCCAACACCTTGACTTTAGCCCAGTGAAACTGACTTCAGACTTCTAACCTCCAGAACTGTAAGATAATAAATGGGTATTGTTTTAAGCTCCTAAGTTTGTGGTACTCTCTTAAGCAATTAGTTTCTCTTAAGAAACTAATATGCCAGACATAAATATTTTGTTAGCCTATGAACAACTGCCCTTAAAATTAGGAGGGCATTTTAACCTCCAATGATCTATATTATGTGGGAAGCATATAAATAATACTGGTATTCAGGATAAAAATGAAAACAACCCATCTCATAGTTATATGGATTAATAGTCAAAAAGTAATTACTCATTATGTACTTTATGGAAGGTATTGTACTATGAGAGATAGTTGAATAAATATATTGCCCTTGAAGAACTTTTTTTAAATGGTAGGAAAACTAAGCATGTATAAAATTCAATAATTTTGAATACTATATACAAATCACTTGTTAATCTCCAAAATATTTTCTGAAACCTAGTAGGAGCTATAGATATTCTATTGTGCTCTATAAATTAAGCCCTTGTGATGTAAGTGACAGTGCTAGTATTGTTGTGAAATAGCCTGTGATTGGCCATTGTTATTTTAATAGCTGAGGAACAGAAAGGAAGGAAAGAGGAAGAGAGGAACTGAGGGAAGGAGGGAGAGAGGGAGGGAGGTGGGGAAAGGAAGAGGGCTCTACCAGCTGGCTTTCCAAACAGACTGGGCTAGATGAGTGAACTTCTCAGGGGAGGGCCTGCAGGCGCCACAGTTTGATCTTTAGTGGTGCACATTCAGGCCCTCAGTTTACTCAAGGCTCATTGGGCCCTGGAAGATTATCAGGTCTGGATGTTGTATTGGAGGAGCCTAAATTTTAAAGAGAGGTTACACACTAGGACTATACATTTCACTCGATTTTGCTGCAGGGGTAGAAGTTGAAAAATTCATTCACAAATAAAGCAACATCAGCACCCTGTTTGGTTCAAAACTCAGATGGCAACCATAAAGCTACTAGGCCTGGGGAGTGATTAAAGTCAAAATCAGGGCAGGAAAATAGGCAATGATGACAAATGCTTATAAATGCTGCAAGCACATAGGTGCCATAGGAAAGCATAACAGCAACTTCCACGCCCAGAAGACAGTGGGACAAAGGGTGCCACATGAGCATGTGCAGGCATAAGATGGTTACAGACAGGCATCCTGAATGTGAAGGCGAGGAACTTGAATGGGCACAAGAGGAGTCTGGGACTTAGGCCAAGACCACCTCACGTGTAAGGAGGCTGGGTATGACAGCTTGAAAGTTGCCTCATGCGTTGGTTGGATGGCAGCTACCTGTGACCAATTCACAGAACTAGCTATCTTGGCTGAACTTAGTCCAAATCATAATAGCAACTAACTTGTATTAAGAACTTACTCTTCTAAAGTAAAATTCTGAAGAGCACTATCTCATTCACACTCCCAGCAACTCTCTGAGATATACCCTGTTACTCTCTCCACTTTGTAGGTGAGTAAATGGCAGCACAAAGAAATAAGACAACTTGCCCCAAACCATGCAAAGAAGTAGTGGATCTTAGATTAATTATGTTTCCTAAGATATTAACATCACTATCTTAATCCTCACGTTATTTCCAGACTACGACAGATCATGACTATCATCAGAACAAGTGTTCTCATCCACTTTCAAATTATTAATATACTCCAGAATCTGACCTTTTTTTCCACCACCTCCACTGTTACTGCCCTAGTTCACACCTTCATTTAGTCTCACCTGGATTATTAAACTAGCCTTTTAACTAGTCTTGCTTCCATACTGGTGCCTGAATAGTCTACTTTCAACACAGCAGCCACAGCAATGCTTCTCAAATACATCACACTTCAGGAAAGAATCCCTCCAAGTAACTAGCATGCACGTGAAGAAGGGTGCTCAGCAGCATCACTCACCAGGATACTGCAAGGACCACAATGGAGTGTCCTGCACCATCACCACAATGTCTGAAATGAAAATTAGACCAAACCAAGTCTTGGAAAGAATGCAGAGCAGCTGAAACTCTCATAGGCTGGTGCGCATAATCACAAAGGGAAACTATTGATGATATCTACTAAAGTAAGCACACTCAAAAAAAATTAAAGGAAGTATACTCTATGACACGACAATCCTGCTCCCAGGCATAGATCCAACTAAATGTATATGTACTGTCACGTAAAAGTACACAAGAATGCTCAGAGCAGCACTTTTGATAATAGCAAACTCCAGAAAAACTCACAAATTTGTCTGTAACTGAATGGATAAATAAGCCCCATGGGATTTGATTGTGCCTTATAGTCATATAACCAAATACCATACAGCAATGGGAATAAACAAAGCCACAGCTACATGCGTCTCACAGTGTTGAATGAAAGGATTTAGACAAAAATAGGACATACTATTAGATTCCAGAACTAATTCCTTATGTTAGAAGTCAGAGTACAGGTTACCCTTGTGGAAGGGGAAAGGTTTGTGACTGGAAAGAAGACACAGAGGAGTTTCTGGGGTGCTGGTAGTAAGTTACTTAAAACTAGTTACACACTTTTAAATTTTCACTTTGCATAAACTCACTGAGCTGTATACTTATGAACATTTATGTATGCAATATGCAATTATATTTAATATAAGTATATATGAGATATACATCATATACATATTATTAAATAAAAAGTTTGCAAAATATATGTCATATTGTCTAACTTCGTTATTCAAAACCCCCGATAACATCCAATCAGATCCACTAGTAAAGGCCAAAGTTCCACTGTGGCTTCAAGCCCTTGCTGATCACCACCACGACTGATCTGACCTCCTATGACGGGCCCCTTGGTCACTGCATGCTAACAGTACATGTCCCCTTGCTCTGACTGCCTCAGTACCACTGCACTGCCTGTGCTCTCTGCTCTTCACCCAGATATCTGCATGGCTTGCTCCCTCCTCTCCCCTAGGTTCTTGTGCAAATGATGAGTTTGCAGTGAAATATTTCCTGACCACAGTGTCTGAGTGTGTCAAGCTCTCCCTCCTGGGACTTCCTCTTTCTTTTTCTGCTTTAATTTTCCCTCATAAAACTTACTACCTTTTAATTTGCCATATTATTTGTTTGTTTGCTTTCTTGCTTTGTTTGGTTTTTCATCTGTCTCCTCCACACTAAAATGTGCCCTCCCTGAGGGTGAGGTTGTTTGCTTCCATCATTCATTTCTGTATCCCCAATGCTTGGCACATTGTGGATGTTCAATAAATAATTGTCAAATGAATGAATATAGCTCTTATACCTTTATTACATTGTTAGTTATGGGTACATTCATCTTCTCCCAATAGGCTGTAAATAAGTTGTAGTTTATATATTGGTTTCCTAGAGTTGCACAACAAATTACCACAAACCTGATGGCTTAATCTGTAGAAACTTACAGTTCTAGACACCGAAAGTCTGAAATGAAGGTGTCAACAGAAGCCATTCCCTCAGAAAGCTCTGGGGGTGCGGGGGTGGGGGGGTGCTTTCTCACCTCTGCCAGCTTCTGGTGGCTCCTGGTGGGATGTTACAGGCCTGGTTGTCAATGACACTCAGGTGAGTTCAATCGGATTAAAGACTTGGACCATGAGGCCAGTGAAGGACACACACAGAAAAGGCCACGTATACCTTGACCATCACATGACTTCTGTGGGAAAGAGAAATTAGAGCAAGATTCACACAAAAGCAAAGTATAGCAAATTGTGCAGATGGAACAAAGGTAAAGGAGGAAGGTAACATCTTAAGGTAAGACTCTAGAAAAGGGTGAAGCTACATATTATGAAACTACAAGGCAAACTCATAAATATAATTGGCTTCATGGATAAGAGGCAAAGAGAGGATGGATTTCATGTGCATTGCTATAATGAGCTGAATTTATGGTGCTGTGTAAGCATATAAACTTAATGGGGACGGTTTAATAAAAAGTCATGATTTAGAATGAAAATAACTTCTGTTGTGACATGGTTGCATCTGACTATTGATTACATTGACTGTGTAGTTTTACAATTAAAATAATGATACAAAATTTTTTTCTAGGCTCTGTCTCTCATTCTGCAGGAGGAAAATATTTTTAAAAAAGAAAAAAATCACTGAAGTATTACCATTTATATGCTTTAACTATACTGATGACGTGGCTAGCTGATATTTTTTAAATCTCATCTTCTATGATCACACTGAGCAACAGAGTACCTAACATCATTTCTGCCAAAAGCAAGGATGAATCCCACTGCGCTAGGGTCCATTTTAACAAAAAATCAGGGGGGGTCAAAACCCATTATCTCTAGATTCATGTGTGATTTCATGTAACATAAGTCCAACATGGTAACCCAAAACCTTTCGTGATATGGTAAAATGTAAACCTTATTTCTTACTGATAAAACCACATGGTGAAACAGGAGTCTGATTGCAAGTTCTGCTAGTAAGGGGAGATCAACAGTTATCGGAGTCACAAAATAACTGAGATCACAGTCTCAGAGCCGAACTGAAATGGAAAAATTTATCTTCCCACATGAATATCTTAATAGCAACCCCCATATAGAACAGCTGATTCTAAAAGACTGCATGAACACTCAGAAAGTATATTTTGTTTTCAGAATATTTGAAACCCTCTCTGAGATCAACTCAATTCTTGCTCTTATTAATCTATTAAACCTGATCCAATCTATTTGGACAGAATGCCATTTGTCTCATTTTTAAAATGGAAAATACTAAACTTTTCACAATTAAAATACCCCTCATTCTTTCAGCAAGAGGAAAAGAGAGCAAGAGAAGAGACATTCCATCTGAAGTGCATTGGTTTCCTGCTCGATTAATCTCAAACCCAGTGCCTCAGGCTATAATGGTCTATGAGGAGTAGATGGGTTCTCTTCAAAATGGACCCATTCTGGACCACTGCTAACAACTGACTGTCTTCATGAGAAATATACTAAGGATTACATTCAATTATTGCAACTCTTAACTGTCTTTTCTTAGTCTTTGACTCCATGCACCTGAGTTAAAGGATGTTAGATTTTTCTTTTTGTTTCACTTTGATTTGAGGTCTCCAGACAAAAGAAACCTATGACCCCCACATTTTAAAATAAAGTGCTCTATTACCTGTGAGATTTACAAAAGAAGTAGTCGAGAGGGTTGTATGACCCTTGACTGACCACTTTACCTTCAATGTATAAAATTTGCCAGCAAAGAATTGAGTTGAAAATTTGAAGGTTTTTATATTCAGCTCCTGGATTTGAGTGAGATGATAGAAAAGCCCATTAAACTATATTCAAAATATAAACAGAAACCAAGAAACAAAATTTAAAGTAAAAATAAGACAAATGAGAAAAAGAGAAACTCACAGAAACAGAATAGGAGCTTAATAAATGTTGATTGAAAGAATGACTGGAAGAATGAAACTAATTCTACAGCAACTGAGAACAATTGAGCATTTGTGATAAACAGAAATGAGGAAAATCTCATGTCTGTGCTTGAAAGTGCTTAAAATGGAGACTGTTGCTGCTGCTGCTGCTAAGTCGCTTCAGTCGTGTCCGACTCTATGCGACCCCATAGATGGCAGCCCACCAGGCTCCCCGTCCCTGGGATTCTCCAGGCAAGAACACTGGAGTGGGTTGCCATTTCCTTCCCAATGCATGAAAGTGAAAAGTGAAAGTGAAGTCGCTCATTCGTGTCCAGCGACCCCATGAGTTAGGAAAAGTATTGCAATGTTCTCTTCCCTAATAGCTCAGTTGGTAAAGAATCTGCCTGCAATGCAGGAGACCCTGGTTTAATTCCTGGGTCAGGAAGATCCACTGGAGAAGAGATAGGATACCCACCCCAGTATTCTTGGGCTTCCCTTGTGGCTTAGCTGGTTAAGAATCCACCCATAATGCAGGAGACCTGGGTATGATCCCTGGGTGAGGAAGATCCCTTTGAGAAGGGAAAGGCTACCCACTCCAGTATTCTGGCCTGGAGAATTCCACAAACTGTAAGGTCCATGGGGTCACAAAGAGTCGGACACAACTGAGCGACTTTCACTTTCACCTTTCAACAAGGTTTCACTATTGCTGTTGCCTTGTCAATGGATATGATTTAAATAGTGATATGTCTTAACATGAGTAATACTATGCAAGCTATAACAGGGTCTAATATACTTGGCCAGGAAGCTGATTGCAATTATGTTGATGATAATTTCCTCTCACATGTACTGTGGTGTGACCCTAAGCATGATCTTCATTTCCACCATTGGACACGTGTCGTTTACAATTTCCCAACCTTCAAAAAGCTATTCCACAACAACAGACTGTGAGCTTCTAAGAAAGGCCTTAAGGCACTCGTCCATGGACTGCTGTGTGCTAATACATGTTTCTTAAAATGACATGGGAGTTATGTATTAGATGAATTGTGTGCTTATTCATAAAGAGATCATTAATTAAGCTTTTCTATAAACTAATGTGTCCACATGTATAATATCAGTTGGGCAACAGCTCAGAAAGCTTGTTGTTCATCCTTTACTCACTTTGAGGAACAGACAATGAGAGATGACAGATTTCAGAGCTGGCAGTCCAACAAAGTTCCAATAATAATGCTGGCACTTGTGGGTAGTGCATCAGGCTTGGGTAAGTACTTCACACATATTATTTCATTTAACCTTGACCACAAGTCAATGTCCATTCTTACCAAGTAGGAAAGTGAGGCTTAGATGAGCTGAGTGCTGAGTAATTTGTATTGGGTCACACAATTCATAGGTGATTAAGAGTTAGGTTTTCACTAAGTTTTTCTGCCTGCAGAACCTTCATTTTTATCTGCTTTTATGACACAGAGTTGGCAGCTGTTTCCATGTCATGCATGGGGCCAAATCCCAGCTAATGTTTTTCATTTTATCCACTGCTCAATTAAGAAAATCACTGAAGCATGCTTTGGATGCTGAGGCTTCATTTCCTCCTTCCTGACAGTATGATGTCTTTCCCATTGTTGAAGCCAAGAGTTTCTGATGATGTTCATTCCATCTGAGTCTTTCCTCTCTGTATAGTCAGGAGCTGGCCAGAAGCAAACCTCAGATCGGTCAATCTCTCTCACAAAGGACTCTTAATCACCGAAGGGCCTCAAGCATCGCAGAAACCAATGGAGGCCTCAGGCAGGAAGATTACTGAACAGTTCCCACTAAAGAGACCCAGCGGAGATGCCTGGGACTGCACCTCCCAGCTCTGGTATTTCATGCTTCCTGTCAGTCTTGTGAGAGTTTCACCTCCTTCTAAGGAATTCTATTTTTGTTTAAAATATCCAGAGTCATTTCTCTGTGACTTCTAACCAAATAACTAAGTTAATTGAGGTCATCTCTAATTCCTGGGAATATTTCCCTTAAATATCCCATTATGGAGAACAACATGCAATGAGTACCATAAAGCAGAAAAAATGAACTTAATACAACATTCAAAGCCACATCAGAGTAAGTTCACAGCCTGTTATGAATTCAACATCACAATCTTTCCTACTGTGACCACAGATTCCCCCCACCCCTTCCCCCAATGTTAGAAGTGAATCCCACAACCTACCTCCCCTGACCTCCTAGCTTCTTTGTTGAACAGGTTGCGGAGACTTTAAACTGTTGCCAGCTGCTTGGAACTAGAGGGAAACATGCAAAACAGTGGGGGCAAGCTCAGCCCCAGAGGTCATGAAGTGATGGGACCAGATCCTATGATCTTATTTTTTTGAGTGTTGAGTTTTAAACCAGCTTTTTCATTCTCCTCTTTCACCCTAATCCAGAGGCTATTTAGTTCTTCACTTTCTGCCATTAAAGCAGTATCATCTGCATAGCTGAGGTTGTTGAAACTTCTTCCAGCAATCTTGATTCCAGCCTGTGATTCATCCAGCCCAGGATTTCACGTGATGTGCTCAGCATATAAGTTAAATGAGCAGGGTAATAGTGTATAGGCTTGTCATACTTCTTTCCCAATTTTGAATTACTTCATTGTTCCATGTCCAGTTCTAACTATTGCTCCTTGACCTACATACAAGTTTCTCAGGAGACAGGTAAGATGGCCTGGTATTCCCATTTCTTTAAGAATTTTCCATAGTTTCTTGTGATCCACACAATCAGAGGTTTTCAACAGATGTTCTTTTATAGTGACTGACTTATCTTTGTCTTTCATCTTATTAAGTTATTCAACAATAAGACTCTTTGCTTCACTCTCTTAAGGACCCATTTTAGCAATATTGAATTAAATAATTAGTTTATTCAAGAAGCATAGTGGATACAAACAAGTTTAGAANGTTTTCAACAGATGTTCTTTTATAGTGACTGACTTATCTTTGTCTTTCATCTTATTAAGTTATTCAACAATAAGACTCTTTGCTTCACTCTCTTAAGGACCCATTTTAGCAATATTGAATTAAATAATTAGTTTATTCAATAAGCATAGTGGATACAAACAAGTTTAGAAATAAACAAAAACTGATCTGGGGATAAAAAAATTTTGCTTGAGTGAAGCCCACTGATTTCTAGTGCTCAGCATCCCTGGGCACCAGTCAACAGGAGAGCTAATTAGACAGGTCAGGTGTTGTATAAGTGACATTGGTTAAGAATTTCTATAGTCCATGCTTCTGGCTTTGTAAACTCCTACTCCCTTACCCCACTGTTGTTCTCTAACTCCTAGCAACTGAAGAAGAAATTGTGAAAATTGACCAGATCAGAATTTGGCAAGCTATGTCCCACTGGCCAAACCGAGCCCACTGTCTGTTTCCATAAACAAAGTTTATTGGAACACACCTATTGCTTGCCTACTGTCTATAGCAGCTTTCACCATACATGGTCAGAGTCAAGTAGTTGTGAGAGAGACAGTATGACTCACAAAACCTAAAATATTTACTATCTGACCCTTTACAGAAAGTTTGCCTACCCTTGGTTCAACCAAACCAAAAAATGAATTATAGGCAGTAGTGCACTAGTCAATGTTAAATATCCGGCTCTATGGAGGAAAGTCCTCATTGTAGCTGACACTAATTTCCATAGTGTAAGCATTACCGCCACTGACTTGGGAGATGGGGAGAGATGTCACAGTAGCGCTGGTCTTTTGATTTAATTTTGTATTGAAATGAAATCAAGTAAAAAATGATGACCATTTTAATTAAACATTTACCTTGAAAGCATAAAAATATAATTAAAACTTCAAAGAGTAACTTTTTTACACATGATCTAAAAAATTAATGCCAGAAAAACTCTCAAAACCAAGCTATAAACTATGCCCATATACTATGATGTGAACACAGTAACCAAAAGCTTACATTTTGAAATGCACTGATCTTTACTTCAACAGAGCAGTGCAATATGTATATTTTCCCAACTTATCTTTTGTCTTATGATGAAGTCACACTCTCAAGCCAGAGTGACTCTGTTCCAGAACACCACTGAGAATAGAAATCATCTTAAATGGAGGCTGAAAATATGGAAGGAACANGTATATTTTCCCAACTTATCTTTTGTCTTATGATGAAGTCACACTCTCAAGCCAGAGTGACTCTGTTCCAGAACACCACTGAGAATAGAAATCATCTTAAATGGAGGCTGAAAATATGGAAGGAACAATGAACCCTAGATTCACATAAAACCTTTCTTGAAGTTACCAGACTAGAAGGCTACAATTCCACAAAAAGCTTACTTCTAGCTCTGTCTCTGGTTGCATTTATAACATATTCTGACTGTTTGCCTTTTTATTTGGAACTGTTCTTTACATGCAGTACTTTACATTTATGAATTATTTTAACCCTCACATTAACTTACAATCATTATGCCCATAGACCAGATAAGAACACTGAAACAAAAAGAGGTTGTAAAATTTGACCTAGAAATGAAATTTTTGAGAAGCCTGTACAGCAAAGCAGTTGATTTGGAACATTGCGTTCATTTTCATGTCATGTTCTGCAGTTTTGTATCCTTTATTGTAATGAAGATCAAAAATGTTGATACACAGGAATTTCATTCCCAGATTAAAAAGAAAAATGGTTATTTGTGTTTTTGGTTGTGTTCCTCAAGAAAACTGAAAAAAAATTCTAGAGAAACTAGATTCATATGAAAAAGGGTAAAGGACAGAAAGTGTTAGTTGCTCAGTTGTGTCTAACTCTTAAGAGACCCCATGGACTGTAGCTCACCAGGCTCCTCTGTCCATGGAATTCTCCAGACAGGAATACTGGAGTGGGTTGCCATTCCCTTCTCCAGAGGATCTTCCCAATCCAGGTATTGAACCTGAGTCTCCCACATTGCAGGCAGATTCTTTATCATCTGAGCCACAGGGGAAGCAGAGAAGGGTGGGAATAGAGCCCAAGGGAGAAAGAAAGATTGCAGTCAGAACTTTGAGCCCAAGATGGGAAGAGACTGGGGGCAACTGCCGTTCTATGATATACAAGGTGCTAGGGCGTGTGGGAAAGAGGACTTTAAGTAGCTTACTCTATGTATGTAAAGGAATTTCCATTAGGACCATTGTTGAGAGACATAAGTGAGGGCTAAAGGAATTTTCTTTTTTTTTTATATTAAGCTAATATTTTTTTAATGCAACACAGTGTTGAGACAATTCATAATGTGCTCAGATTAATGTTACCCTATTAAAGCTAATACTAAAGGGAATGAAGTCTTTCCCTCTAAAAGACAAAGAAGTTGGGTTGTGGCTTTTATTATCCACAATGAGTTACCACCCATCGGTCCACCTTGTACAGAGAGCAGAGTAGACAGACTCCAGACTTGGTGAGTGAGCCAACGAAACCCACTGTCTCCAATGGAGCCCCTTCTAAGGAACAGGACAGAGCCCAGTGTGTGTCAGGGGCTACAAATGTGACCAAGCTTCAGTCTCTTTCCACAAGAAATGCACCATCTGGCAGGATAGACCCGACATAATGATAATAGTGTTCAAGTGCTGTAATAGTACTGTAGTAGTGGTACCTAGAGAGCCTCTGATTTCCTGCTTTGACTCCCTTCTGCCTTGGTACTGCACCCTGATGTTTGCTATAAATAACTGTGGAAGGACAGGCTGCTAAATAAAGTTACCACTGACCTGATTTTTCAAAGGCATAAAATGGGAGTATTTCTTTCACAGGTACCATCTCCCCATTGTAAGTCTTTTCCATCTTTATTGGGATCTTTTTCCAACTTTCCTGTGACATCTGGTTGGGACACAGTTGGGTGGGATGTGATCCTTAATATTCTGGCAGCCATGCTGTGAGCATGAAGAAGCCAAGAAGATGTCAGAGGCACCACCCCAGTGTCCCGACATGGCAGTTTCCTGAATGAACCAACTGCAGGCTCACCAGTTTCCAGATGTCTTATGTGAAATAATAATTTCTATTTAGCCCCTTGAATTTTAGCTCTGCCGTTTTCTAGCTGTGTGGCCTTGAGCAAATTATTTAACTTCTTAGCACCTATTTCTTCATCCAAATTATGTCAGTAATAATACTACTTACCTCATAAAGTTATTGGGAGCTTCCTAGGTAGCACAGTGGCAAAAAAAAAAAAAAAAAAAAAAAAAACCAACTACATGTCAATNTCACCAACTCCCGGAGTTCACTCAGATTCACGTCCATCAAGTCAGTGACGCCATCCAGCCATCTCATCCTCTGTCGTCCCCTTCTCCTCCTGCCCCCAAGCCCTCCCAGCATCAGAGGTTTTTCCAGTGAGTCAGCTCTTTGCATGAGGTGGCCAAAGTACTGGAGTTTCAGCTTTAACATCATTCCTTCCAAAGAACACCCAGGACTGATCTCCTTCAGAATGGACTGGTTGAGCAACCAGGCTAGCAGTTAAAACCAAAAAAGCCTCATTGAAGAAATAGAGTTAAGAGTGGTGGTTACCTTTGCGGAGGGGTTGACTACTGACTGCACAGGAGGAAACCTTCTGGCCTGATAGAAATCTCTGTCTTGATCTAAATGATAGTTACACGAGTGTATACATGTGTATACATATATTCAGCTGAATTCTTAAAATTTCTGTATTTCTTTTCCTTCACTGAAAATGTTTTATTCCTTACTTTTTAAAAATGAAAAAAGGAACACATAAGAACAGTGCAAGAAAAGCAACACTCGTCTATGCTCTTAGAAGTCAGGATACCGGTCCCCTGTGGTGAGCTTGTAACTGGAAGGGAACAGGAGCAGGCATTTGGAAGGTCAGAAGTTCTCTTTTACTTAATGCAAGTCCTTGTTCCCACGGTATTTTCTGTTAATGAAAATCTATCAAGCTGTACACTTATAATATATGCATATTTATAGGCATATTATACTTGACAGGTTAAAAGAGTAACAATGGGTGAGGAACAAATGTATACGCACCTGTATATTTGAGTGTTGTAATATATGACATAAGACCTCCTTATCTGTTATTTTTTTAAAAAGTCAATTTCTTCAAACCTGAGTCTCACCTAAGAATCAGCTGAAATAGAACTGCAAAGCTCATTCTCTCTTTCTATCCATATGTGTCAACGAATGTTTAAGAGGACAGACATGCATTATGGTTACGTGGTAACAGTGCATTTTAATAGCAATTTTTGCACAGTAGTGGATTGCAAATCTCTGAGAAACACAGCTCTTTCCAGAAGTTATTTTTGACACAGAAGCTTTAAGAACAATAGCTTGAATTACTTTGGTGTAAAGTGTTTCTTCAATTACTTTCTTTCATAGATCTTCTCAGAGTCACAAAAATCTTTATACATTTCTCTTGCCTCAGATGAACTATTGTTTAAAACAAGACTTAAACAGAAATGCAATTTAGATGCTTCTACTAAAGATGTTCTTAAAACAGTCTCAGGGCCTAAAAAAAACAAAAACAGTTTCACAGACCTTGCCCAATTCCCCTGTAGAGCATTTATGCATGATTTGCACCCTGTTTGCTGTACCTACACCAATAGCAGGGATTCTTAGCACAGGGGTACATTTAGCAGCCACATTGTGAATAATATGAATAAAGGAATAAACGTGAACTCAAATCAAAATATCAGCACAATGCCCTTAGCATCCAAAACCAGGAAGGAGCTACAGCTAGTGGGTCCATGAATGGTGCTCAGAAAAATTTCAGTTAAGGAATTGCAGTCAAGTCAAGTTGAAGAGAAACCCATGGGTAAACACGGACCAGGCCACAAGGTAGAAGCATGAAGCTAGGATTCAATCCCTCTACCTTACTTCACATTATTTCAATGAACAGCCTAAACTGTAGTATTTTTAAATAGAATAACATTTATCACAAATCTTTTTATATTATTGTAGACTTCAAAGTGCTAAGAATACATTTTATTTAACTGAAAAAAAAAAACTTTACTATTATGTTTTTGTAAATTCTCTTTTCCATGTATGACTGACCTTCCAACTACGTATGTCAACAACCCAGAAGGTACTGTGTTTGGACAGGAATTTGGGGGCAGCTTTTCTTTTCTGCAAAAAGGCAAGATCTAGAAATACATCAGTCATCTGTGCCAGCCTGTGGCAGTTCAAATTGCCAAAGGCGTTTGGTAAACTTTAATCACTGTCACAACTCTAAAGGTTGCTGCGCAGCTCTGACACAGATTAATTACAACAGTACTGCACAAACGTGAGGGACTGCATGTGTGTGTGACCTTGACTGTTACATCTTCTGGTGTATCAGCGGTAAGTTGAGCTACGTAGAACAGTAACAATAGCAATAACAATAACAGCACCAACAAACGATGACAAACAAGATGAACGTTTATCGTACCTGAGTGACAGATTGAGGAAAACCAGGCGTGTTTGGTAGTTTTCTGGCAAGGCTCCCGCCTTTACTGCACTGCCTCCTTTCACAATATGGCTGTCTGTATGCTGGTCATCATGTCCATATCCCAGGAAAAATCATTAGAGGGAATAAGTATGGAAATCTTATAATCTTAGAGGATATTTCCTGAAACTTCCACATAACAGTTTTCATTGGTCAAAATGTACTTACAAGGTCATAACCAATGAAAGGAAAAATAAGTTCTGAGCTGGCTAGTAACGTGGAAGTGAAAGTCGCTCAGTTGTGTCCAACTCTTTGTGGCCCCACGGATGATACATCCCTTGGAATTCTCCAGGCCAGAACACTGGAGTGGGTAGCCTTTCCCTTCTCCGTGGGATCTTCCTGACCCAGGGATCGAACCCAGGTCTCCCGCATTGCAGGTGGATTCTGTACCAGCTGAGTCACCAGGGAAGCCCAACAACACTGGAGTGGGTAGCCTATCCCTCTTCGAGCAGATCTTCCCCACCCAGGAATCAAACCGGGGTCTCCTGCATTACAGGCAGATTCTTTACTAGCTGAGCTAAGGTAGTCAGCTAAAGTTTGGGGTTCTTATTAAGAGGCAAAGGAGGAGAACTGATATTGAGAGTATATACAATTTTTTCTCTTATTTTAAAAACTATAAAACAGACCCTTAAAAAAAACCTACTAGATGATTCAATCAAATAATTAAAACGAAAATATTCAAACTGTTATTTACCTTAATATAAAAAAGTGAAAGAGTTAGTCACCGAGTCATGTCTGACTCTGCTACCTCATGGCTGAAGCCCACCAGGCTCCTCTGTCCATGGGATTCTCCAGGCAAGAACACTGACCCAGGGATCGAACCTAGGTTTCCCAGCTTGCAGGCAGATTCTTTACCATCTGAGCCACAAGGAAACCCATAATATAAACAAAAATTTGTTAAATTTTATTTTGAACTGAATAATCTACTGACTTTCATAAATGTAAGTAAAGAAATCTTTCTCTATATCAGACACACACGAAACTTTTTAAAACTGTGTAATTATATCCTCTTGGTGGGGGAAGTACAAGAGGGGGCTGATTAATTTCTTTTAAAAGAGAAAAGTTAACTTGGAAATAATTTTATCCCACTCCTAAATCAGAATTAATGCTCTGAGTTGGGAGTTATGCTGTCATATTTGAGAACCACTGATTTGAACATACTATTTCTGGAAATGATTTCTTTTAGTAATTACTAACAGTTTATGAAAAGATCTGCAATTTTATTTTTCCAAGTGTTTGAGTAATCTTAACTCATCAAAATGCTAAAATCCTTTATATCAAAGTTGCCATGTAAAAAGCCTGCCTGTTCCCTGACAGCTGGAATCTCTTAGCGTGGGTCTGCAGCCTCAGCTCCACCCCAAGCCCTGGGACTCATCAGGCCTCTGAGCAGGAACCCGCAGCTCATACTGGAGTGGGTAGCCTTTCCCTTCTCCAGGGGATCTTCCCAACCCAGGGATCCAACCCAGGTTTCCCGCATTGCAGGCGGATTCTCTACCAGCTGAGTCATAGGGAAGGTCTATTCTATCATAATTTTCAGCATACAGGTCCTACTAATACATGTGTGTTGTTAGATTTGTACCAGTGTACTTTATTTTTGTGTATGTACTATGTAGATGATCATTTTAAATGTTTTATTTCCAATAATTAATTTCTAGTATATAGACATATGGGCTTCTTCTCAGTGAGTAAAGAACCTGCCTGCAATGCAGGAGTTGCTGGAGATAAGAGTTCAGTTCCTGGGTCGGCAAGATCCCCTGGAGGAGGGCACAGCAACTCACTCCAGTATTCTTACCTGGAGAATCCCCATGGACAGAGGAGCCTGGTGGGTCATGATGCGTTATCCTTCATGTATTTTGCTGGATAGAATTTACAGTGTTTTGTTGAGGATCTTTGAGTCTGTTTTCAGGAGTGTAGTGGGTTTTTGGTTTGTTATTATGTTGTTGTCTGGCTTTGCTATCACGGAATCCCCATGGACAGAGGAGCCTGGCGGGCTAACGTCGGACAGGACTGAAGTGACTGAGCACAGCACAGCACAGTGTGTAGAAACACAACTAATTTTTAATTTTGATCTTGTGTTGAATAACCTCATAAACTTACTCACCTGTTAATTCTACGAATTTCCTTTAGTGGACTCCTGATATGGAAATAAATGAAGACCATCCGAAAGAAAAAGTAGGGCATCAACCACCATTTCTTGCATTTGGCACAGAATCAGAAGGAAATCTAAAAGGAGAGTATGAAAACTTTCATAATGAACCTGAAGGGAAAGCTTCAGGTTGCCTTAATTGGAAATTGTTGGCATGGGGAAGCTGGAAGCGGGCCTAACTAGAAGTAGGGCATCCCATGTGGTTGGTTGGGGGAGCTTATTTGACTTTGGTTGGTCCTAAATTGGAAGTGGGGGCAAAAGTTAGGGAAGCTGGCAGTTATTGATCAAGGCCTGGCTGTTTGGAGTTAGTTGCTACAGGAGCTGCAGTCTGCCTTCTTGGACTGGCTGTTGCAGAGGCTGTGGGTCAAGGCTGGTGTTGGATGTGATCTTGCTGTTGTCCTTTTGTATATTCAGTCTCTCACTTGGGATTTTCTATGGAGACAATCACGTGGTCTTGCAAATAGAGTTGTATTTCTTCCTTTCTAATTGGTATGCCTTTATTTTCTTCCCTAATTGCACCAGCTAGGACTTCCAGTACAAAGTTGAATACGAGTGGTGAGAGCAGGCATCTTTTTTTCCCCTTTGAGAGCAGATGTCTTTGATTTTGTGCCTAGTCTTAGGGGAAGAATTTTAGTCTTTCCCCATTGAATGTGATGTTAGCTATAGGTTTTATGTAGGTGACTTTTATTAGATAAACAAAAATCCCTTCTCTTCCTAGTTTGTTAGGCATTTTAAAAATCACGAACGGGGGACTTCCTGGTGGTCCAGTGTGCAAGACTCCACACTTCCAGTGCAGGGCACAAGGGTTCCATCCCTGGTCGGGGAACTAAGACCCCTCATGTCAGCATGGCCAAAAAGTAAGTCAAATAAGAGTAATAAAATAATTGTTTAAAAAATCATGAGTGGATGTTGTGTTTTGTCAACTGCATTATCTGCATCTCCTGAGATTATCATGTGCTTTTTCCCTTTAGTCTGTTAATATGATGAATCACACTGATAGATTTTTGAATGTTGAACTAGCTTTCCATTCTCACAATTCATCCCCCTTGGACATGATGTGTTATCCTTCATGTATTTTGCTGGATTGAATTTACAGTGTTCTGTTGAGGATTTTTGAGTCTGTTTTCAGGAGTGTAGTGTCTTTTTGGTTTGTTTGTTGTGATGTTATTGTCTGGCTTTGATATCACGGTAATTCTGGTCTCATAAAACGATTGAGTTGAGAAATGTTGCATCCTCTACTGTTTTCTGGAAGATATTGTATAGAATCAGTGCTGATATAATACTGGTATTATATATAGTGCAGCCATCTAGATGTGGAGAGTTAAATTGTCAAATTTATAGGCACAGAGTTGTTTGTAGCATCCTTTTAATATCTGTACCTGTCTGTAGAGATACATGTGTGTGCTCAGTCGCACAGCTGTGTCCAGCTCTTGCAACACCCTGAACTATATAGCCTGCCAGGCCTCTGTCCGTGGAATTTTCTAGGCAAGAATACTGAAGTGGGTTGCCATTTCCTCCTCCAGGAGATCTTCCCAACACAGGGATCAAAGCTGCATCTCTTGACTCTCCTGAATTGGCAGGCAGATTCTTTACCACTGAGCCATCTGAGAAGCCCCTATAATGATACATACCCTCTTTCATTTCTGATTTTAATGCTCTGTGTGTGTGTGTGGCCACAGCACACAAATTATGGGATCTTAATTCCCCGGGATCAAACCCAGGCCCTTGGCAGTGGAAGCACAGAGTCCTAACTACTGACCTGCCAGAGAATTCCTTGATATCGATATTTTTAATCTTCTGAATACACAGAAGAACTGTACAAAAAAAGATCTTAATGATTTGGATAATTACGATGGTGTGATCACTCATCTAGAGCCAGACATCCTGGAATGTGAAGTCAAGTGGGCCTTAGAAAGCATCACTACGAACAAAGCTAGTGGAGGTGATGGAATTCCAGTTGAGCTGTTTCAAATTCTGAAAGATGATGCTGTGAAAGTGCTGCACTCAATATGCCAGCAAATTTGGAAAATTCAGCGGTGGCCACAGGACTGGAAAAGGTCAGTTTTTGTTCCAATCCCAAAGAAATGCAATGCCAAAGAATGCTCAAACTACCGTACAATTGCACTCATCTCACATGCTAGTAAAGTAATGCTCAAAATTCTCCAAGCCAGGCTTCAGCAATATGTGAACCATGAACTTCCNAATGTGAAGTCAAGTGGGCCTTAGAAAGCATCACTACGAACAAAGCTAGTGGAGGTGATGGCATTCCAGTTGAACTGTTTCAAATTCTGAAAGATGATGCTGTGAAAGTGCTGCACTCAATATGCCAGCAAATTTGGAAAACTCAGCAGTGGCCACAGGACTCAAAAAGGTCAGTTTTCATTCCAATCCCTAAGAAAGGCAATGCCAAAGAATGCTCAAACTACCGCACAATTGCACTTATCTCATATGCTAGTAAAGTAATGCTCAAAGTTCTCCAAGCCAGGCTTTAACAGTATGTGAACCATGAACTTCCAGATGTTCAAGCTAGTTTTAGAAAAGGCAGAGGAACCAGAGATCAAGTTGCCAACATCCACTGGATCATTGAAAAAGCAAGAGAGTTCCAGAAAAACATCTATTTCTGCTTTATTGACAATGCAAAGCCTTTGACTGTCAATCACAATACACTGTGGAAAATTCTGAAAGAGATGGGAATACCAGACCACCTGACCTGCGTCTTGAGAAACCTATATGCAGATCAGGAAGCAACAGTTAGAACTGGAAATGGAACAACAGACTGGTTCCAAATAGGAAAAGGAGTATGTCAAGGCTGTATATTGTTACCCTGCTTATTTTGCCACTTATAGGAATAAACTGTTCCTAACTGATACAGACATTTGCCCAAAGATATAAATAAGCGATAGAGGCTCTCAGTATTATTTGGCAAGCTTTCCAGACACCATTCTTTAACAGAAGTCAGTGAGTATTTATTGAGCCCTTCTTAAGGGCAAGTCTCTGTTCTTGGCACTAAAGGAATTAATTTATGGAATTGGGATTTATATACTCTCTGTATCAATGAGAGAAATGTTTTGGAGGGACAGAGGAATGCTCCTGCTAGATCTTAGTATCCCTAAGGTTACACGGTTCCCTTAGGACATAGAGAGTTGGTATATGCTTTGCCCTATATTTGGCTGTGAGCTGGTAATAACATGGCTCTCCATTCATAGATAACAACCACTAGCGTTAAACATCCAGATGCAGATGATGCCTCTATAGCACATTTCATGCATTCTCCTTTTCTTACATGATGTTTTACTGTGATCTCAGCACTTCTACCTTGGTATCACTATGCTCCCAGCAAGTTTCACCCTTGGTTCCAAATATTGCCTTCTTTCTTTCCAGCTTTATTTACAGAACATCTTGCATCAGTTCAGTTCCATTCAGTCGCTCAGTCACATCCAACTCTTTGTGACCCCATGAACCACAGCATAATAGGCCTCCCTGTCCATCACCAACTCCTGGAGCCCACTCAAACCCATGTCTATTGAGTGGGTGATGCCATCCAATCACCTCATCCTCTGTCGTCCCCTTCTCCTCCTGCCCTCAATCCTTCCCAGCATCAGGGTCTTTTCCAATGAGTCAGCTCTTCGCATGAGGTGGCCAAAGTACTGGAGTTTCAGCTTTAGCATCAGTCCTTCCAATGGGTGGTGTCATCAGCATATCTGAGGTTATTGATANACCTCATCCTCTGTCGTCCCCTTCTCCTCCTGCCCTCAATCCTTCCCAGCATCAAGGTCTTTTCCAATGAGTCAGCTCTTCGCATGAGGTGGCCAAAGTACTGGAGTTTCAGCTTTAGCATCAGTCCTTCCAATGGGTGGTGTCATCAGCATATCTGAGGTTATTGATATTTCTCCCAGCAATCTTGATTCCCGCTTGTGCTTCCTCCAGCCCAGCGTTTCTCATGATGTACAAAAGTTAATAAGTAAGGTGACAATATATAGCCTTGTATCAGTACCCAATAAAGGGGCTTCCCTGGTGGTCCAGTGGCTAAGATTCCATGCTCCCAACAAAGGAGGCCCGGGCTCAATTCCTGGTCAGGGAACTAAACCCCACATGCTGCAACCAAGGCCCAGTGTAGCCAAACAAAAGAACAGTTTTTTAAAATATGTATCCTATACAGATGATCTCTGACTTACAATGGTATGACTTACTTTTTTTTTTTTTTTTACTGTGATGGTGCTAAAGCAATACACATTAAGTAGAAACTGCACTCAAAACTGTAATTTTGAATTTTAATTTTTTCTCTAGGGCTAGTGATATGTGGTACAATACTCTCTCTTGTAATGCTGGGCAGGGCACACTGGGAGCCTGAGCTCCCAGTCAGCCGGTTAATCATTGTTGTTCAGTCGCTCAATTGTGTCCGACTCTTTGCGACCCCATGGATTGCATCATGCCAGGCTTCCCCATCCTTCATCATGTCCCAGAGCTTGCTCACACTCATGTCCACTGAGTCAGTGATGTCATCCAACAATAGTCCTCTGTCATCCCCTTCTCCCCCTACTTTCAATCTTCCCAACATCAGGGTCTTTTTCAATGAGTCAGCTCTTCGCATCAGGTGGCCAAAATATTGGAGATTCAGCTTCAGCATCAGTCCTTCCATTCAGCATTGAGGGCTGATTTCTTTTAAGATTGACTGGTTTGATCTCCTTGTAGGCCAAGGGACTCTCAAGAGTCTTCTCTAACACCACAGTTCAAAGTCATCAGTTCTTCGGCCCTCAGCTTTCTTTATGGTCCGACTCTCACATCTGTACATGACTACCAAAAACCCATAGCTTTGACTCTGACCTATAGCAAAATAATGTCTCTGCTTTTTAATATGTTGTGTAGGTTTGTCATACTATCATGAGGATAAACAACTGATACACTCACAACCATTCTGTACCCACACACCATTCTGTCTTTCACTCCCAGTACATTATTCAAGAAATTACACAAAGTATTCAATATTTTATTACATAGTTCAGTTCAGGTCAGTCGCTCAGTCGTGTCCGACTCTTTGCGACCCCATGAATCGCAGCACGCCAGGCCTCCCTGCCCATCACCAACTCCCGGAGTTCACTCAGACTCATGTCCATCGAGTCAATGATGCCATCCAGCCATCTCATCCTCTGTCATCCCCTTCTTCTCCTGCCCCCAATCCCTCCCAGCATCAGAGTCTTTTCCAATGAGTCAACTCTTCGCATGGGGTGGCCAAAATACTGGAGTTGCCACTTTAGCATCATTTCTTCCAAAGAAATCCCAGGGTTGATCTCCTTAGCTCTTATATTAAGGATTTGGCTTAATTTTAGATTAATGTAAGTATTCTGAAGTAAGTTTGGCTAAGCTACAATGTTGGGTATGCTTGATGTATTAAATGCATTTTCAATTTATTATATTTTAAACTTTTGAGGGATTTAACAGGATGTGACTTCATCATAAACTGAAAGAAAGTGAAGTCTCTCAGTCACAACCCCATGGACTGTAATCTCTAATCTTAAAGAGGTCTATTCTCTGCCCTCAGGCCATTCCATTTTAATCACAGCATAAGGTTTTGGGTCTCCTGCTAGAGGTTAGACAAAGGTACCGTCCAATCAGCTTTGTGTTCAACTGATTTAATAGAGGAATAAATTTAACATCTCGGGCCAGATTTGTATTCCCCTTTTGTTTTGGCATCCCTGGGCTTAGATTTTCACAGGCTGGGATAAAGCAATGGAACTAATAAGATGTCTTAGCAATGGCAGGAGTTGGCGCTAGATTAGATTTCTCTCAACTCCTGATCACTTGTCAATGCATCTCTCATAGAATTCCTGTCAATTTCCTTCAACTTCAGCCCATGCCTTTACCAGCACCTAGTCAATGCTACATGATTCTTTCTTTCCTTATTCTCTCTACTCCAAGAATTATTTTTCCCCTAAGCATTTGCTCTCTTCTAAATAGTTCAGATTTTTTTTGGCAGCTATAAGAATAAATCTACCAAGGTTCTTGCCTATTGTCATGTCCTCCCAGTGGGAGGGTCACTTCAGAAGCCCCAAAAGGAGGTGTTCCCCTAAGCACATGGAGTATTATTTGAGACTGCTAACCTCTTATTGACCAGGGCTGCTGCATCCCTGAACATGCCTTTGATATATGCAGGGCTGCTCCATTTCACTGCTCATGAGGGAACCAGGCTGGTTCTTGCTTGACACAGGTTCCTCTAATCCCAGGTTTCACCCATGACTCAAGCAGAATGAAGCAAGGCAAATGTTAACAGAGTTTTGCCAAGAGAATCCATTGGTCAGAGCAAACACCTGCATCCAACTACACAAGAGAAGACTCTACACATGAACATCACTAGATGGTTAATACCAAATTCAGATTGATTATATTCTTTGCAGCCAAAGGTAAAGAAGCTCTATAGAGTCAGCAAAAACAAGACTGGGATCTGACTGTGGCTCAGATCATGAACTCCTTATTGACAAATTCAGACTTAAATTGAAGAAAGTAGGGAACACCACTAGACCATTCAGGTATGACCTAAGTCAAATCCCTTACCATTATACAGTGGAAGCAACAAACAGATTCAAGAGATTAGATCTGACAGACAGATTGCCTGATGAAATATGGATGGAGGTTCATGAATGACATTGTACAGGAGACAGGATTCAAGATCATCGCCAAAAAAAAAAGAAATGCAAAAAAGCAAAATGGCTGTCTGAGGAGGCCTTACAAATAGCTGTGAAAAGAAGAGAAGTAAAAAGTAAAGGAGAAAAAGAAAGATATACTCATTTGAACACAGACTTCGAAAGAACAGCAAGGAGAGATAAGAAAGCCTTCCTCAGTGATCAGTGATCCTCTAAAGAAATAGAGGAAAATAATAGAATGGGAAAAACTAGAGATCTCTTCAAGAAAATTAGAGATACCAAGGGAACATTTCATGCAAACATGGACTCAATAAAGGACAGAAATGATATGGACCTAACAGAAGCATAAGATCTTAAGAAGAAGTGGCAAGAATACACAGAAGAACTGTACAAAAAAGATCTTCACGACCAAGATAATCACAATGGTGTGATCACTCACCTCTAGCCAGACATGCTGGAATGTGAAGTCAAGTGGGCCTT
>SJYX01017165.1:349690-378207 GCA_006410675.1 Oreotragus oreotragus
TCCATCGAGTCCGTGATGCCGTCCAGCCATCTCATCCTCGGTCGTCCCCTTCTCCTCCTGCCCCCAATCCCTCCCAGCATCAGGGTCTTTTCCAATGAGTCAACTCTTCACATGAGGTGGCCAAAGTACTGGAGTTTCAGCTTCAGCATCATTCCCTCCAAAGAAATCCCAGGGCTGATCTCCTTCAGGGATAGGCTAATCAAAGGTTCTGGTAAAAGGCATCGCAAGCAGGATAAGTACTTGGATCCTAAAGATTTGGGTGTACAATGGAAGCATGGCCTTAGTCCATGATCCTGTGTAGATTTCCACCCTCTTGCCTGCCTAGTCCCATTTCCAGTGTTTGAGGGAATCCTTCAGTTCCAAACATTGCCTTCTATATTCCTAAAACTTAGTGCCTTCCTTACCCCTGAACTCTGGCAATAAACTGTGTGAATCCAGCCAGTCTGAAAGCCTCATTTGTAACTCTTTATCTGACAATAAAAGAAGCAAAGCAAGAGAGACTTGGAAAAGAGCAACTCTGGAAAAGTTGACAGCAACACACTGCACCACAGGGAGCCCAGACTGAAACCCTGATGTCAACAGTCCCCAGCAACCTGTTCTAGGGTGTGACTGTGATTGCGGTCCTGGTTACCCAGCATCCCTGCGTTCCTATTTCTGTCCCAAGCTTGGCTTCTTAGACTTTCTGTCATTTCTGGGCCCTACCTAATGTCAAGAAAATTTCCTTGTATACTTAACACAAGTTTGTTTCTATTGTTATAAAAAGAATCTTAACTGGTACAATCAAGTCACCTGGATTGCACTTGAAGCATTAAAGCAACTTATTTGGGGTCTTCCTTATAAACAGAAAAATAAAACACCAGTGACAGATATTTTGAAAATGACAGTTTAAATTTGGTTCAAAACTACAATCTTTAGAGAGGACCACAGAATTATCCTAACAACTGAATTGCCAGGTCATAAAAATTTCTCCAGACTTGACAGTTTTCATCTGACTTTTCCTGCCCTTGGCAGGGTAATTGTGATGATATTTCTGATCAACATATCCTTGGTACAAGAGAAGGATTCATCAAATCCCAAGTTTGTACAAATTCTTGTTAGCTTAGACAGCTAGCCACACTCCCAGTCAAGTGATGTCCTGTGAGCTCCAGAATCCCCTCTTGGGACAGCCCTCCTGCCACCAATGTACCTCTAAACCATTATTCAGCACCAGAGTTGTTACCTTATATTTTAATTTCTGCTAAAAATGTTACTTCTATAAATTTTTAAAAACTGATATTTTCATAAAGCTTAATTTATTTTATTTAAAGACTCTGCCTTTCCAGTATGGAAAACAGCATGGAAATTCCTCAAGAAATTAAAAATAGAACTACCATAATGACTAGCAATTCCACTTTGGGACATGTGTTCAAAGGAAACAAAATCACTATCTCAGAGAACTATTTGTATGCCTATGTTCATTGCAGCACTGTTCACAATAGCCTAGGTATTAAATAACCCAAATGTTCACTGAAGGAAAATGGATACAAAAAAAATATGGTATATAGACAATGGAATATCATTTAACCTTTAAAAGAAGGACATTGTGCCATTTTTTATAACATGGATGAACCTCGAGGGCATTATGCTAAATGAAACAAGCCAGATGATTTGAGAGAACAGCACTGAAACATATACATTACCATACGTAAAACAGATAGCCAGTGGGGGTTTGATGTATGATCCAGGGCACCAAAAGCCAGGGCTATGTGACAGTCTGGACGGATGGGGTGGGAAAGGAGTTGGGGGTGGGGTGGGCACATGTATGCCTAAGGCCAATTTATACTGATGTATGACAAAAACCATCACAATATTGTAAAGAAATTATTCTCCAATTAAAATAAATAATTTTTTTCCGACCTCTCCACCCGCCCTCCCTCCGCCCCTGGCCCCTCTTCCCTCCGCCTCCAGGCAGGAGGTGGGCGGCAATAATTTTTTTTTTAAGAGAGAGAGAATAAACAAAAACAAGTACTGCATGGTATGAGCTATATGTGAAATCTGAGGAAAAGGTCAAACTCCTAGCAATAGAAAGGATAAAAGTGGTTGCCAGGGTCTGGGAAGGAGAGGAATAGGAGAGGTTAGCAAAGGGGTACAAACTTTCAGTTATAGAAAGAATATGATCTGAGGACCCAATGTATTTCATAGTGACCAAAGATGATAACACTGTATTGTACGACTGAAATTTGCTGAGAGAGTAGAACTTAAATGATGTACTCAAAAAAAAAAAAGGTAAATACATGAGATGATGGATGTGTTAATCAACTTGATGGGGGGACTCCTTTCCCAAAGTGTGTGTGTGTGTGTGTGTGTGTGTGTGTGTGTGTGTGTGTGCACGCACACCGTCACCAAGTCCTAGCCAACTCTTTATGACCCCATGGACTGCAGCCTGCCAGGCTTCTTTGTCCATGGGTTTTCTCCAGGCAAGAAGACTGGAGTGGGTTGCCATGCCCTCCTTCAGGGGATCTTCCCAACCCAGGGATGGAATCCAGTTCCCTCTCATTGCGGGCGGATTCTTTACCGACTGAGCCACCAGGAAATCACACCCACGCAGCTCCCCAACGACTCTGCTTCTGGCTATTATTCACGCTCCACTAGTTTCTCTTGTGACCAGGACACTTGCAGAGTGAAAGTTTTAGTACATAGAGCAATTTTAGCTGGGTAGGGCAAAGATGATAATTAGAGGTCTTAGCTGTAGAGAACCAGCTGCCTCTAAGGAGAGGGGAGAACAATCAGGAATGAACTCATTCCCCTTCCAGGAAATAATCACAGAGCACAGGTAGTCTATGCAGTTTATCACAGGGAGATTTTTACAGTATGACTTCATTTACAGTGATATTTTTTCATATTTTCTGTTCATTGGTAGAGACACCCACCGAAGAAGTATTCTGGTTAAACCATTCCTGGCTATACCTCCCCTGTAGCTCAAAGGGTAAAGAGTCTGCCTGCAATGCAGGAGACCAGGGTTCGATCCTTGGGTTGAGAAGTTCTTCTGGAGAAGGGAATGGCAATCCACTCCAGTATTCTTGCCTGGAGAATTCCACGGACAGGGAAGCCTAGCAGGTTACAGTCTGTGGCGTTACAAAGAGTTGGACACGACTGAGTGACTGACACAGTCCTTAGCTATACCTCCAATGCAACTAAAAGGATAAGTGTTGTGGAAATAAGCTTATCCAATCAAAATGCTTTTCCTTCCTGGCAGAGACTAACCAAATTCTGCTCCTTTCCCATATCCCAACTGCCTACTGTGTCCCAAGATATATTAGACCTTGTTCTTTCAGTCTTGAACACAAGTACATGTGTAGAAATTTTTCTCTGTCTGATTTTTGCATTTAACTGAGTCAGCATTACTTGAGGACCTACAGTGTGCCCTGCATTATGGCAAAAAGAAGCATTCAGGGCACAAAGTCCCCTTCTGACTCAGGGGTTTTAGGGGCTGAGTTGATCCCTTCAGCTGACACTCTTAGATTCATACTAACGTAAAATACATTTTTATAACAAAAAAAATGTGTACATATTTATCATTCATCACTTCTTCAGAAAAATTCAAAATCTCTTCAATATGCATCCTAAATACACTGGCTAAAATTTGAAGACTTTAGAGAGAAACCTGTAGAAAGGGAAAGTGGAAATATTTGAAATGTTAGGCTAAGAATGTTTTCCCAACTTCAGGTAAAACCACAGAGATATCTGAGGAGAGAGCTAGCAGGGGGCATGGAACTTAGGGAAAGTAAAACTGCGACTGAATCATTACATTTGTGATTTTCATCATGGGAGAAGACAGGGGAAGAAGGAGTGGTAAGGGCAAGGAATAAAATATCTACCAAAGAGTTTTTCAGTAAACCCTACACTTGAGCCAGGGAGAAAAGGACACATATTTCATCTTGCCCCACAGGGTAGAATTAGGACAAGCGGAACCAAACGTGGGTGTTTCACCTGAACAAATACCAAAGGAGAACGCTTTCAGAGGAACTGGCCCTGAGAGTGCTGAGTCTCCCATTACTGAGATTGGCAAACTGAGGCTAGATGAAGTTCAGCCAGGATATTGCTAAAGGGACTCTTGCTCTAAGTGAGAGTAAGAGAGAGTAGGCACAAGAATCTACTCTTTCAGTGGTGAAAGAAAAACATTAACAAAAGTGCCTGAAGAAGTAAACCAACTAATTTTACATATAAAACAATCTTAATATGGACTTTTAAAATAGTTATGAATAAAGACTAACTTTTTATATATCATCACCAAACTGACTCTCCAAGTACTCTGCCCAGCAAAATACCTAAGGGAGTGTAGGCCTGGGAAGACATTTATTACAAAGTCATCTCTTTTATGAAACAAATATTCTTCAGTATTCTTTTAATCACAAATGACCTTCTTAGAACCAACACTGTAGTTATGAGCACGTTAACTAGAGCCAGCCAGGGGCCTGAGTAAGAAATTTCATTTTGTTCACAAGTTGCTGTGTTTATTATCCTCTTCACATTTTAAACTCCTTGCAAAATTAGAAGACATTCCGTAACAGAGTTAGTTACTACATACTACATCTGACACTTACAATGAATAAAAACACAAGATTTTTCAAAGGTCTACTATGTCTCAAAGAGCTCAGCAAGGCTTAAATTATAATTAGATGAAGAGTAACATTGCCTGTATTGTAGAATAAGGCCTGATATGCCATCACACATAAGATACAGAAAATGGATCAAACAAGGTGGTCAGCACACAGGCCCTCCCCATTAACTTGTGTGACTTCACCATTGACAAATCCCTTCAATTCTGTTGTCTCATAAAATTCTGAAAAAAAAATCTTTAAGTTGTAAAGTGGGTAATATGATCTCCATTTTAAGTGAGACATTAAGAGACTGGTGACCCCAAGATTGCAAAACTGCTAACACTTTGAATCCAAAGTCCATGGTCCTTTCCGCTGACTTTAATGAGTCACAGCCTCATTTTTAAAAAGATACCATGATTTCTACATCTGAGTATTAAATCTCCTTCCCAAAGGACACAGATTGATACTTCATGACACCTGTTTGCACCATATAAACAAAAATACATATGTGTAAGCCAGTGGCTCTTCCAAACCTACAGGATAGTCTAATTTTTTCGATGCTTATAAATCTTTTTCCACAAGAGTGAGTATCGATATTTTTAATTGGACAACCTAGAACTAGGGGCTTCCTTGGTGACTCAAGACAGGAAAGAATCTGCCTATAATGCAGGAGACCCAGGTTTAATCCCTAGGTTGAGAAAATCCCCTGGATAAAAGAACAGCTATCCAGTCCAATATTCTTGCCTGGAGAATTCCAAGGACACAGAAGATTTGCTAGCTATTGTCCATGGGGTCGCAAAGAGTCTGGACTGAGTGACTAACACTTTTATTTTCAATCTGGGGCTACATACAACATTGCTCAAGGTCGTTTTACAATTGGTAAGAAACTAAATGGAAAAATTACTCTGTTCCTTTCTTCCTGTTCCATTTGTTTAAAATCACAGACTAAAAGACTCTAAGAATTTTCAAGAGTTAGCTGTGATCCACACAGTCAAAGTCTTCAGCATAGTCAATAAAGAAGAAGTAGATCTTTTTCCAGAACTCTTTTGCTTTTTTAATGATCCAACGGATGTTGGCAATTTATCTCTGGTTCCTCTGCCTTTTCCAAATCCAGTTTGAACATCTGGAAGTTTTTGATTCATATACTGTTGAAGCCTGCCTTGGAGAACTTTGAGCATTATTTTGCTAGCGTGTGAGATAGGTACAATTGTGCGGTAGTTTGAGCATCCTTTGGCATTGCCTTTCTTTGGGATTGAAATGAAAAGTGACCTTTTCCAGTCCTGTGGCCACTGCTGAGTTCTCCAAATTTGCTAGCATATTGAGTGCAGCACTTTCACAGCATCATCTTTTAGGATTTGAAATAGCTTAGCTGGAATTCTATCACCTCCACTAGCTTTGTTCATAGTGATGCTTCCTAAGGCCCACTTGACTTCACTTGCCAGGATGTCTGGCTCTAGGTGGGTGATCACACCATCATGATTATCTGGGTTACTAAGATCTTTGTATAACTCTTTAGTGTATTGTTGCCACCTCTTCTTAATATATTCTGCTTCTGTTAGGTCCATATTGTTTCTGTCCTTTATTGTGCCCATCTTTGCATGAAATATTCCCTTGGTATCTCTAGTTTTCTAGAAGACATCTCTAGTCTTTCCCATTCTATTGTTTTCCTCTTTTTCTTTGCATTGATTACTTAGGAAAGTTTTCTTACCTCTACTTGCTATTCTTTGAAACTCTTCATTCAAATGCTTATATCTTTCTTTTTCTCCTTTGCCTTTAGCTTCTCTTCTTTTGTACAAAGTCATGAACATCTGTTCCTAGTTCTTCAGGCACTCTATCAGTCTCATCCCTTGAATCTATTTCTCGCTTCCACTGTATAATGGTAAGGGATTTGATCTAGGTCATACCTGAATGGTCTAGTGGTTTTTCCCTACTTTCTTCAATTTAAGTCTGAATTTTACAATATGGAGTTCATGATCTGAGCCACAGTCAGTTCCCAGTCTTGTTTTTGCTGACTGTATAGAGCATCTCCATTTTTGGCTGCAAAGAATAAAATCAATCTGATTTCAGCATTGACCATTGGTGATGTCCATGTGTAGAGTATTCTCTTGTGTTGCTGGAAGAGGATGTTTGCTATGACCAGAGCATTCTCTTGGCAAAACTCTCTTAGCCTTTGACCTGCTTCATTTTATATTCCAAGGCCAAACTTGCCTATTGCTCCAGGTTATCTTTTGACTTCCTACTTTTGCATTCCAGTCACCTGGTTCCAAATAGGAAAAGGAGTATGTCAAGGCTGTACATTGTCACCCTGCTTATTTAACTTCTATGCAGAGTACATCATGAGAAATGCTGGGTTGGAAGAAGCACAAGCTGGAATCAAGATTGCTGGGAGAAATGTCAATAACCTCAGATATGCAGATGACACTACACTTATGGCAGAAAGTGAAGAGGAACTAAAAAGCCTCTTGATGAAAGTGAAACAGTAGAGTGAAAAAGTTGGCTTAAAGCTCAACATTCAGAAAACAAAGATCATGGCATCCGGTCCCATCACTTCCTGGGAAATAGTTGGGGAAACAGTGGAACGAGTGTCAGACTTTATTTTGGGGGCTCCAAAATCACTGCAGATGGTGACTGCAGCCAAGAAATTAAAAGACATTTACTCCTTGGAAGNAATTGTGCGGTAGTTTGAGCATTCTTTGGCATTGCCTTTCTTTCGAATTGGAATGAAAACTGACCTTTTCCAGTCTGTGGCCACTGCTGAGTTGGTGCACACACACATACACACATTTAAAAATGTAATCCTCCAAGTCAGGATGTCCTGAACCGGCCTCTGGTGGGACTGTATTTGGTGCATTTCTGAAATCAGTGGGCAGTATCTAAGCCTCAAGTGCCTGTAAAACATTCATGCTATCTCTCCCAAAAGAGGAAGATGCGATTTGATACGAATTTATTTTCAATTCTGACCATCTATCCCAAAGGAATCACTTGAAATACAAAAATAAACAAAACAATAATAGCAAAAAGAACACTGAATATAAGGACATTTATCCCTGGGTTACATATATTAGTGAAAGACTGGAAGCAGCCCAGAAGTCCAGGAACTAAAGAATGATTGTTGGTTGGGTATTTATATTAATAGAATATGACTTATCCATACACAATTATATCTGTCTCTTATACACATCTAGATGTGTATAAGAGACAGGAAGGACTGATGCTGAAGCTGAAACTCCAATACTTTGGCCACCTTATGCAAAGATTTGACTCATTGGAAAAGACTCTGATTCTGGGAGGGATTGGGGGCAGGAGGAGAAGGGGGGGACAGAGGATATGATGGCTGGATGGCATCACTGACTCGATGAACAAGAGTTTGAATGAACTCCAGGAGTTGGTGATGGACAGGGGGCCCTGGCATGCTGTGATTCATGGGGTCGCAAAGAGTCAGACACGACTGAGTGAGTGAACTGAACTGATGATGAAAAGGACATCTTTTTTTTTTTTTTGGTGTTAGTTCTAGAAGGTCTGTAGATCACCATAGAACCAATCAACTTCAGCTTCTTCATATTAGTGGTTGGGGCATATACTTGGATTACTGTGATATTGAATGGTTTGCCTTGGAAACCGGAGAAGGCAATGGCACCCCACTCCAGTACTCTTGCCTGGAAAATTCAATGGACAGAGCCTGGTAGGCTGCAGTCTGTGGGGTCTGACACAACTGAGCGACTTCACTTTCACTTTTCACTTTCATGCATTGGAGAAGGAAATAGCAACCCACTCCAGTGTTCTTGCCTGGAGAATCCCAGGAACAGAGGAGCCTGGTAGGCTGCCATCTGTGGGGTCACACAGAGTCAGACATGACTGAAGCAACTTAGCAGCAGCAGCAGCAGCCTTGGAAACAAACAGAGATCATTCTGTCATTTTTGAACTGCTCCTAAGCACTGCATTTCAGACTCTTTTGTTGACTATGAGGGCTACTCCATTTCTTCTAAGGGATTCTTGCCCACAGTAGTAGATATAATGGTCATCTAAATTAAATTTACCCATTACAGTCCATTTTAGTTCACTGATTCCTAAAATGTCACTGTTCACTCTTGCCATCTCCTGTTGGACCACTTCCAATTTACATTGATTCATGGACCTAACATTCCAGGTTCGGAGAAAGCAATGGCACCCCACTCCAGTACTCCTGCCTGGAAAATCCCATGGATGGAGGAGCCTGGTAGGCTGTGGTCCATGGGGTCGTGAAGAGTCTGACACGACTGAGCGACTTCGCTTTCACTTTTCACTTTCACGCATTGGAGAAGGAAATGGCAACCCACTCAAGTGTTCTTGCCTGGAGAATCCCCGGGACGGGGGAGCCTGGTGGGCTGCCATCTATGGGGTCGCACAGAGTCGGACACGACTGAAGCGACTCAGCAGCAGCAGCAGCATGCAATATTGTTCTTTACAGCATCAGGCTTTACTTCCATTGCCAGTCACACCCACAGCTGGGTGTTGTTTTCACTTGGCTCTGTCTCTTCATTCTTTCTGGAGTTACTTCTCCACTCTCCTCTAGCAATATATTGGGCACCTACCAATCGAGGAGAGTGAAAATGCTGGCTTTAGAACTCGACATTCAAAAAACTAAGATTATGGCATCCTGTTCCATCACTTCATGGCAAATAGATAGGGAAACAGTGACAGACTTTATTCTGTGGGGCTCCAAAAGCACTGCAGATGGTAACTACAGCCATGAAATTCAAAGATGCTTGCTACTCAGAATAAAAGCTATGACAAACCTAGACAACATATTAAAAGGCAGAGACATTACTTTGCTAACAAATTTCTGTCTAGTCAAAGCTACGGTTTTTCCAGTAGTTATGTATGGATGTGAGAATTGGACCATAAAGAACACTGAGGCCAAAGAATCAATGCTTTTGAACTATGTTGGAGAAGACTCTTGAGAGTCCCTTGGATAGCAAGGAGATCAAGCCAGTCAATCCTAAAGGAAATCAGTCCTGAATATTCATTGGAATGACTGATGTTGAAGCTGAAGCTCTAATACTTTGGCCACCTGATTCAAAGAACTGACTCATTGGAAAGGACCCTAATTGTGGGAAAGATTGAAGGCAGGAGGAAAAGGGGATGACAGAGGATGAGAAGGTTGGATGGCATCACCGACTCAACAGAAATGAGTGAGCAAGGTCCAGGAGTTGATGATGGACAGGGAAGCCTGGCGTGCTGCAGTCCACGGGGTCGCAAAGAGTTAGACATGACTGAGCGACTGAACTGAACTGAAAAGACTTAAATTCTAATAGATACTTTAGCTATTTCATTAGCTTCCTCTCCACATCAGTTTGGTTCAGTTCAGTCGCTCCTCTCCAAGTAGATTTTCTAATTTCAGTATATACAAAATGTAAATCATCTTCCATCCAAATCTATGACTCACCCCTTGCTGTGAACTCTAGCCTTCAAAACCATTGCCACTTTCTTTCCTATAATTCCTCCTTACCATTCTAATGCTCTCTTTCCCCATAAAGTCACCCTTTCTAATATGTTAAATATATTTTTAGATATATATATATATCCCTGAAAGGTGTTTATATTCATTTACTCAACAAAATATTATTAAGCACTCCTTTACTTTACATGTATATTCCTATAAGCAGGTAAAATGGTTAGCTTTGCTACATAACAAATTACCCCAAAATCTTAGTGCCTTAAGAATGAACATTTGTTTAGTCCACAATTATATATATCAGTACTTTAAGCTGAATTCAGCCAAGCACTTTTCTGCTAGTCTTAGGTGATCTCTGTCAGGCTCTGCCATGCTCCACCAACTCAGCTGGAGGCTGATTCTCTCAAACTACCAGAGTCTTAGCTTACCTCTGTTCCACAAGCCTCTCACTATCTAGGAGGCTAGCCTGGCCTTCTTTACATGGTCACCTCAGGGTCCAAAAAACAGCAAGAGAGGTTAAATACCAGGGAATAGACACTCGGCAAATCTCTAATTGGATCATGTTTATTATTTTTCATCAGTCAAAACAAGTCACATGGCCAAGTCCAGAATCAGTGTGGAAGTGGACCACCCAACCATAAATACAGGACATTGATGCCTGCAAATTGGCATCTATGCCTGCAAAGACTCTTACTGTGGAGATTCATATCTGGAAAACATCTTTGCCTTCATGAACCTTGTTTTCTCACATTCTCTATCAGCACTTGGTACTTCACCCCTTTCTAAAGTTTGGCCAAGCAGATAAGTGTAAGCCAGTATTTCTTTGTGGGTTTAATTTCCCCGATTAAAGAAAAACATTTATACACTTGATAGCTATTTATACTTTCCTTCTATGAATTGCCTATTTGTATGCCATTTAATTTTCTATGGGATTTCCTGTGTTTTTCTTACTTATTCTAGGAATTCCTTGTGTATTAAGTAACAAACATACTCACAGATGAAAAAAGCTGTATAATACACCTTAGTGAAGTGAATGAAAGTGAAGTCATTCATTCATGTCCGACTCTTTATGACCCCATGGACTGTAACCTACCAGGCTCCTCCATCCATGGGACTTTCCAGGCAAGAGTACTGGAATGGGTTGCCATTCCAGGGGACTTCCCAACTTAGGGATCAAACCCAGGTCTCCAGACTCTTTACCCTCTGAGCCACCAGGGAAGCCCCTAAGACACCTTAGTTTGCTAAAGTAGGATTTTCACCATTTGTATATTATTTTACTGTGAATATATCATACACAGAGACTTGTGCATAAAGCATACATGTAGAATTTAACAAATAGTTATAATCATCTACTGGTCATATCACTCTCTTCCAACAACACAAGAGAAGACTCTACACATGGATATCACCAGATGGTCAACACCAAAATCAGATTGATTATATTCTTTGCAGCCAAAGATGGAGAATCTCTACACAGTCAACAAAAACAAGACCAGGAGCTGACTGTGTGTGGCTCAGATCATGAACTCCTTATTGCCAAACTAAGACTTAAATTGAAGAAAGTAGAGAAAACCACTAGACCATTCAGGTATGACCTAAATCAAATCCCTTGTGATTATACAGTGGAAGTGAGAAATAGATTTAAGGGCCTAGATCTAAGAGACAGAGTGCCTGATGAACTATGGATAGAGGTTCATGACATTGTACAGGAGACAGGGATCAAGACCATCCCCATGGAAAAGAAATGCAAAAAAAGCAAAATGGCTGTCTGGGGAGGCCTTACATTCCCCTTCTCCTTCTGCCCTCAATCTTTCCCAGCAGCAGGGTTTTTTCAAATGAGTCAGCTCTTAGCATCAGGTGGCCAAAGTATTAGACTTTCAGCTTCTACATCCGTCCTTCCAGTGAACACCCAGGACTGATCTTTAGGATGAACTGGTTGGATTTCCTCACAGGCCAAAGGACTCTCAAGAGTCTTCTCCAACACCACAGTTCAAAAGCATCAATTCTTCAGTGCTCAGCTTTCTTTACAGTCCAACTCTCATCCATACATGACTACCCATAGCCTTGACTAGACAGATCTTTGTTGGCAAAGTAATGTCTCTGCTTTTTAATATACTGTCTAGGTTGGTTATAACTTTCCTTCCAAAGAGTAAGTGTCTTTTAATTTCATGGCTGCAATCACCATCTGCAGTGACTTTGGAGCCCCCCAAGATAAAGTCTGCCACTGTTTCCAGTGTTTCGCCATCTATTTGCCATGAAGCGATGAGACCAGATGCCATGATCTTCGTTTTCTTAATGTTGCGCTTTAAGCCAATGTCTTAACTCTCCTCTTTCACTTTCATCAAAAGACTCTTTAGTTCTTCATTTTCTGCTGTAAAGGTGATGTCATCTGAATATCTGAGGTTATTGATACTTCTCCCAGCAATCTTGATTCCAGCTTGTGCTTCTTCCAGCCTAGTATTTCTCATGACGTACTCTACATATAATTTCAATAAACACGGTGACAATATACAACCTTGACACACTCATTTTCCTATTTGGAACCAGCCTGTTGTTCCATGCCAATTTCTAACTGTTGCTTCCTGATTCCTGACATGCATACAAATTTCTCAAGAGGCAGGTCAGATATTCTGGTGTTCCTATCTCTTTCAAAATTTTCCACGGTTTATTGTGGTCCACACAGTCAAAGGCTTTGGCATGGTCAATAAAGCAAAAGTAGATATTTTTCTGGAACTCTCTTGCTTTTTCCATGATCCAGCAGATGTTGGCAATTTGATCTCTGGTTCCTCTGCCTTTTCTAAAGACATCTTGAACATCTGGAAGTTCACGGTTCACGTATTGCTGATGCCTGGCTTGGAGAATTTTGAGCATTACTTTACTCGTGTGTGAGATGAGTGCAGCTGTGCAGTAGTTTGTGCATTCTTTGACATTGCCTTTCTTTGAGATTGGAATGAAAACTGACCTTTTTCAGTCTTCCTATAAATCTACTTTCACTGAATCCAGAATTTTTAATAGAAAATATTTTGTTCTAAGATTTTATAGCTTTGGATCAAACCACTAAGTATTGGATATATTTCATACAAAAGCACTATGGAATGAAACTCAGTACAAGCAAGTCATTCACGGATAATACATCAATACTCAATGGTGGTCAGAATTTGCTTCCTACTTACAATTTTGCCTCATAGAATAGTGAAGACCTCCATCAGGTTCTGCAGAGCTCCTTTACTTTCCTGAAATGTCACAAATAACAACTAATTATATAATTATTCCTGTCCTCAGATTCTTTTTTAATTAAAGAGTTGTTACTTTTCAAAATCTCAGGGACAATAAGCAATAGATACAGGTGTCAGTTTTCAAAAGTCCATTATATAACTTTCATCTTTAATTTCATCCCAACAAACACACACACAGTTTAGAATTACCCTGTGTTGGTAAATTTGCTAGATTAATAATACTCTAGTAAACTAATAATCTAATAGTTTATTAGAAACAACTTTATTTATTTTTTTTTGATAGAATGTTTTCAGAAAACTGTCATGGTTACAGATCATTTTACTGGATATAGGGATACCAGTGGAGGTGATCATTTCTAATTTATGTGAGGTCTGAAAATTGTGCATATCTGGAAGGCAAATTCCAACCTGCCACATCATTTCTTGATACAAAATCTTGAGGACAGAATAAGATGGTGAAGGAGTAGATGAACATGGTGTACATCTCTCTCTATGGATACATCAGGAATACACCTTCAGACACAGACGTGCATGCAGAAAAACCAGCTGAGAGTAGACAGGAGTACCTGACCAGTGGAAAAGAATATATAGAACCATGCAAAAGTCCATAGATGAAGGAACCAGAGAAAAAACAGGAGTGTTAGAAGGACTGGACCTGTCAGTGGGTGGGACAAGAACTGAAGCAGGGGTCTGATCCCCATAGTGGGGCTACTGTCTGAGTCACAGGAGAAACATTTAAGGCTGACAGAGAAACATCTGATCTGTGGCAGCCTAAATGGGATGAGAATAAGATGATTCTTGCCTCAGCCATACATACCTAGGAGAGGGATGCAGGTTCCCTGGAAGGCACAGCACCTGGGAGTTGGTGTTTAGGGATTGTGGAGCAATCCCAGGGTGACGGCTGCTGTTGATTGTGGAGAGACAGGTCAATGATATGTGAAGGAGAAGACTGTGGTGGGAAATGCATGTGGCAGAAAGCCAGGCAGCCATGGAAGCAAGGTGATACTGCTGAGTCACGCATAGTGGGTGGAGCCATCACCATAGCCTGTCTCTTCCCATCCACCAGCATCAGCAGCTGAACAACAGAGAGTCTGGTCCATGTCCCATCAAATGCCTGATGAACTGAACTACAGAGTAGGACCTCTCCCAGGGTACCCCTTTAAGTGCTTAACATGCCCATCTACAGAGTAGGACCCCAGCCAGGGAGGTCCTCCATGTGCCTGATGTGATGAACAACAGAGAAGGGCCCCATGCAAGGGATACCTCTATGTAACTGAATGGGCAGAACTGTGGAGAAAGACTGGCCAAAGGCCTTCTGATCGCCAGATATAAGGGGCTCAAAACAAGACTCTAATATGGCCATAAGTCTTGCAGCACAGGCAGTTCGTGTCCATGCACATTTGGCACCACCAGGGTCCCTAAAAGCCAAGAAGCTGTACCACCTTCATGCTCAACTCTCACTGGGCATAGCTGACACAGGCAAAAAAAAAAGAAAAAAAAATCTTGTGTCTCCTTATCTTTGAAAAAGGAGGCAAGAATATACAATGGAGAAAAGACAATCTCTTTAACAAGTGGTGCTGGTAAAACTTCAACCATTTGTAAAAGAATGAAACTAGAACACTTTCTAACACCATACCCAAGTAAACTCAAAATAGATTAAAGATCTAAATGTAAGACCAGAAACAATGAAGCTCCTAGAGGAAAACATAGGCAAAACACTCTCCGACATAAATCACAGCAGGACCCTCTATGACCCACCTCCCAAAGTAGTGGAAATAAAAGCAAAAATAAACAAATGAGACCTAATTAAACTTAAAAGCTTTTGCACAATGAAAGATACTATAAGCAAGATGAAAGAACCTTCAGAATGAGAGAACATAATAGCAAATGAACCAACTGACAAAGAATTAATCTCAAAAATATACAAACAGCTCATGCTCAATTCCAGAAAAATAAATTACCCAATCAAAAAATGGGCCAAAGAACTAAACAGATATTTCTCCAAAGAAGACACACAGATGGCTGACAAACACATGAAAACATGCTCAACATCACTCATTGTCAGAGAAATGCAAATCAAAACCACAATAAAGTACCATCTCATGCCGTCATGCCGGTCAAAATGGCTGCTATCAAAAATTCTACAGACAATAAATGCTGGAGAAGGTGCAGAGAAAAGGGAACCCTCTTACATTGTTGGTGGGAATGCAAACTAGCATAGCCACTATGGAAAACAGTGTGATTCCTTTAAAAACTGGAAATAGAACTCCCATATGACCCAGCAATCCCACTGCTGGGCATACACACTGAAGAAAACAGAACTGAAAGAGACACATGTATCCCAATGTTCATTGCAGCACTGTTTACAATAGCTGGGACATGGAAGCAGCCTAGATGTCCATCAGCAGATGAATGGATAAGAAAGCAGTGGTACATATACACAATGGAATATTACTCAGCTATTAAAAAGAATGCATTTGAATCAGTTATAATAAAGTGGATGAAACTGTACACTGTTATACAGAATGAAGTAAATCAGAAGGAAAAACACTAACATAGTATATTAACATATATATATGGAATTTAGAAAGATGGTAATGATGACCCTATATGAGAGACAGCAAAAGAGACACAGATGTAGAAAACAGAATTTTGGACTCTGTGGGAGAAGATGAGGTTGGGATGATTTGTGAAAATAGCTTTGAAACATGTGTATTACCATATGTGAAACAGACTGCCAGCCCAGGTTCAATGGATAGGACAGGGGGCTCAGGGAGGGTTCACTGGGATGACCATGAGGGATAGGATGAGGAGGGAGGTAGGAGCGGGGTTCAGGATTGGGAACACATGTACACCCATGGCTGATTCATGTCAATGTGTGGCAAAAACCACTACAATATTGTAATGTAATTAGCCTCAAGTTAAAATAAATAATTTTTTTAAAGCCTTGTGTCTATGCATGCAGGTTCTCTTCAGTCATGTCCAACTCTTTGCGACCCTGTAGACTGTGGCCTGCCAGGCTTCTTTGTCAGGGAGGGGTGTTCTCCAAGCAAGAATACTGGAGTGTATTGGTCAATACTGGTTGCCATACCCTTCTAGAGCAATATATTTCCTGCTGCCCTAGCTGTCAACTTCCTTGAATATCTGGTGCTGCCAGAACCCCTACAACCCAAGTGGCTTCACTACCTCCACACCTGGCCTTCACAGGAGCAAACCCAAGTCCTCCAGGGAAGCCTCAGGAGCAAACCACAGTGGACAAACCACATATAGAGGTGGAAATAAAATCACAATTGAAACCCAGGGGCAGTGTGGTTAAGGAAGAAAATCCAAAACCTTCCCACCAGCTGTATAAGCTTCAAATTAAATCCACACCATCAACTAGGCAGATTCTGTCTATGGAATATATAAAAGATCATTAAGAGTTCCTGCAAAAGAAAATGTACTAGTTCTGATAGCTATGGAAGTTGGAGGTAAGTACATAAAGGGGTAGAACCAGATGAGAATCTGAGCTGCCTCTACAGCATGTCAAGAGTTCATCACAGTGTTAGAAGGAATCCTATGGAGATGAGGTGAACTGTAACTCCCAGTGAGGGAAAGGACTCTGATAGCAATGACTCAAGAAAAACATTTACTTAAAACATATCCTTATGTTTTGACTTGTTCTGTAGATTCTTTTGGATTTTTTATCCTCCTTTTCTCCTATCTGTTGTAGTTGGTTTTACTGGCACCATGAATTCTAATTAAGCTTTTGAAATTTTTTTTTTTTTTTTTTTCTTCCTCAGGCATACTTTTTGTTGTTGTGTTGTTGTTATAAACCACTACCTTTACATCAGGCTTTTGAAGCTCTGTGAAGTTTTCCTTTTTTTTTTTTCTTTCTTTCCTCTTTTTCAATTTTTAATGTTTAGCTTTTAAGCCTATTATTATTTTTTCTGCATTTATTCCTTTGTTTGTTTTTCCTGCTGTTCTTTTCCCTTTGTGGTTAATCCTTAATGTATATAAATCATTACCTACCTCTATTTAACTTTGCATATCTATTTTTTCTTTCTTTCATTTCTTCTCAAATATTTGTTAGTTTTCTTTTTATTACTTTATTCCCCAATTGTCACCTTGCTTGAGGTACTTTTTTTTTTTCCCCAGTTTGTGCTTTAGTTAGCTTTGTTCTTAACTGGTAGATATAATTTTTTTGGTTTCCTTTGTTCACCAGGTCAATCTATCATATTTTATTTTGGTTGGACTTTGATTGGTTTTGATTTTGCATAAACAAACCTAGAATAATTAAAGAATAAACATACAGAGACAAACAACACAAATACTGAAATTAAAAATACTCTAGAAGGAATCAATAGCAGAATATCTGAGACAGAAGAATGAATCAGTGAGCAGAAAGATAAAATGGTGAAAATAACTTCTGAAGAGCAGAATAAAGTAAAAAGAATGAAAAAAAAAAAAACTGAGGAGAGTGTCAGATATTTATGGGACAATATCAGACACATGAACATTCGAATTATAGGGGTCCCAGAATAAGAAGACAAAGAAAAGGTGTGAGAAATTTTTTGAAGAAATCATAGTTGACAATTTCCCCAACATGGAAAAAGAAATAGTCAATCAGCTCAAGAGGCACAAAAAGTCCCCTTTAGGATAAAGTCACCCAAGGAGAAACACGCCAAGAAACACTAGTCAAACTAATGAAAACAAAATACAAAGAAAGAATATTAAAAGCAGCAAAGGAAAAACAAGTAACATACAAGGGAAACCCCATAAGCTTAACAGCTGATCCTTCAGCAGAAACTCTGCAGTCCAGAAGGGAATGGCAGGATATATTTAAAGTTCTGAAAGGGAAAAATCTAAATATTATTGTACTCAGCAAGCATCTCATTCAAAATTGATGGAAAAATCAAAAGCTTTTCAGACAAGAAAAAGTTAAGAGAATTCAGTACCACCAAACCAGCTTTAAAACACATGTTAAAGAGACTTATATAGTCAAGAAATACAAAAGAAGGAAAAAGATCTTCAAAATCAACCCCAAACAATTAAGAAAATGGCAATAAGAACATACATATCAATAATTACTTTAAATGTAAACTGATTATATTTTCAAACCAAAAGAAACAGGCTGACTGAATGGATACAAAAACAAGACCCATATAGAGCTATATACAAGAAACCCACTTCAGACCTAAAGACATATATAGACTGAAAGTGAGAGGATGGAAAAATATATTCCATGCAAATGGGAAGCAAAAGAAACCTGGAGTAGCAATCTTCGTATCAGACAAAATAGACCTTAAAATAAAGATTACAAGAGGTGAGGAAGGATACTACATAATGATCAAGGGATCAATCCAAGAGTAACACTTAACAGTTGTAAATATCTATGAACCCAACATAGGGGCAACTCAATACATGAGATAAACACTAACAGATATAAAGGAAGAAATTGACAGTACCACAATAAAAGGAGGAGACTTTAACACCCCACTCACACCAATGGACAGATCAACAAAACAAGAAATTAATAAGGAAATACAAGTCTTAAATTATATATTAGATGAGATGGATCTCATTAATAGCTTCAGGACATTCCATCCAAATGCAGAAAAAAAATACATGTTCTTCTCAAGTACACATGGAACACTCTACAGAATAGACCACATCTTGGGTCACAAATCATACTTCAGTAAATTTAAGAAAATTGAAATTGTATCAAGCATCTTTTCCAACCAAAATGCTATGAGACTAGATATCAATTACAAGAAAAAAAATTGTAGGAAATATAAGCACACTGAGATTAAACAACATGTTTCTAAATAACCAACAGGTTACTGAAGAAACTAAAAGGGAAATTAAAAATTTCTAGATACAAATGACAATGACACAAAACTCAAAACCTATCAATTCAGTTCAGTCACTCAGACGTGTCCGACTCTTTGCAACCCCATGAATCGCAGCATGCCAGGCCTCCCTGTCCATCACCATCTCCCAGAGTTCACTCAGACTCACGTCCATCGAGTCCGTGATGCCATCCAGCCATCTCATCCTCTGTCATCCCCTTCTCCTCCTGCCCCCAATCCCTCCCAGCATCAGAGTCTTTTTCAATGAGTCAACTCTTCACATCAGGTGGCCAAAGTACTGGAGTTTCAGCTTTAGCATCATTCCTTCCAAAGAAATCCTAGGGCTGATCTCCTTCAGAATGGACTGGTTGGATCTCCTTGCAGTCCAAGGGACTCTCAAGAGTCTTCTCCAACACCACAGTTAAAAAGCATCAGTTCTTTGGCACTCAGCCTTCTTCACAGTCCAACTCTCACATCCATATATGACCACAGGGAAAACCATAGCCTTGACTCGACGGACCTTAGTCGGCAAAGTAATGTTTCTGCTTTTAAATATACTGTCTAGGTTGGTCATAACTTTACTTTCAAGGAGTAAGCGTCTTTTAATTTCATGGCTGCAATCACCATCTGCAGTGATTTTAGAGCCCCCCCAAAAAAGTCTGACACTGTTTCCACTGTTTCCCCATCTATTTCCCATGAAGTGATGGGACCGGATGCCATGATCTTCGTTTTCTGAATGTTGAGCTTTAAGCCAGCTTTTTCACTCTCCTCCTTCACTTTCATCAAGAGGCTTTTTAGCTCCTCCTCACTTTCTGCCATAAGGGTGGTGTCATCAGCATATCTGAGGTTATTGATATTTCTCCNTGCCATGATCTTCATTTTGTGAATGTTGAGCTTTAAGCCAACTTTTTCACTCTCCACTTACACTTTCATTAAGAGGCTTTTTAGTTCCTCTTCACTTTCTGCCATAAGGGTGGTATCATCTGCCTATCTGAGGTGATTGATATTTCTCCCAGCAATCTTGATTCCAGCTTGTGCTTCTTCCAGCCCAGAGTTTCTCATGATGTACTCTGCATATAAGTTAAATAAGCAGGGTGACAATATACAGCTTTGACGTACTCCTTTTCCTATTTTGAACCAGTCTGTTATTCCATTCAAAACCTATGTGATGCAGCAAAAGCATTTCTAACAGGGAAGTTTATAGTAATACAATCCTACCTCAAGAAACAAGAAAAATATTAAATAGACAACCTAATTTTACACCTGAAACAATTGGAAAAAGAAGAACAAAAATCCCCAACATTAGTAGAAGTAAAGAAATCATAAAGATCTGAGCAGAAATAAATTTTAAAAAAAAATGAAAGAAGCAACAGTGAAGATTAATGAAACTAAAAACTGGTTCTTTGAGAAGATAAACAAAATTGACAAACATTTAGCCAGACTTATTGAGAAAAAAAGAGACAAGAACCAAACCAACTAAATTATAAATAATAAAGGAGAGGTTACAACAGATAATGCAGATATACAAAGGATTATAAGAGACTATTATGAACAGCTGTATGACAATAAAATGGATAACCTGGAAGAAATGGACAGATTATTAGAAAAGTTCAATCTTCCAAGATTGAACCAGGAAGAAATAGAAATTATGAACAACCCAATTACAAGCACTAAAGTTGAAGCTGTGATTAAAAAAAATAATAAAAAAAAAATCTCCCAAAGACAAAAGTCCAGCACCAGATGGCTTCAAAGGAGAATTCTATCAAACATTTAGAGAAAAGCTAATGCGTATATTTGTAAAACACTTTCACAAAATTACAGAGGAAGAATCACTTCCAAATTCATTCTATGAGGCCACCATCACCTTGATATCAAAATCAGACAAAGACAACACACAAAAAGAGAAAACTACAGGCCAATATTGTTTATGAGGTTCTCAAGGCAAGAATGCTGAAGTGGTTTGCCATTCCCTTCTCCAGTGGTCATGTATGGATGTGAGAGTTGGACAGTTAAGAAAGCTGAGTGCCAAAGAATTGATGCTTTTGAACTGTGGTGTTGGAGAAGACTTTTGAGAGTCCCTTGGACTGCAAGGAGATCCAGCCAGTCCATCCTAAAAGAAACCAGTCCTCGGTGTTCATTGGAAGGACTGATGCTAAAGCTGAAACTCTAGTACTTTGGCCATCTCATGCAAAGAGTTGACTCACTGGAAAAGACTCTGATGCTGGGAGGGATTGGAGGCAGGAGGAGAAAGGGACGACAGAGGATGAGATGGCTGGATGGCATCACTGACTCAATGCACATGAGTTTGGGTGAACTCCAGGAGTTGGTGATGGACAGGGAGGCCTGGAGTGATGTGATTCTTGGGGTCGCAAAGAATCAGACACGACTGAGTAACTGAACTGAACTGAACTGAACAGGCCAATATCACTGATGAACATAAATTCAAAATTCCTCAGTGAAATTTTAGCAAACAGAATTCAGCAATACATTAAAAAGCTCATAAAACATGATCAAGCTGGGTTTATTCTACGGGTGCAAGGATTCTTCAATATATGAAAATCAATGTGATACACCATATTAACAAATTGAAATAAAACCCACATGATAATCTCAATAATCCCAAAGAAAGGCAATGCCAAACAATGCTCAAATTACCCCACAATTGCATTCATCTCACACGCTAGGAAAGTAATGCTCAAAATTCTCCAAGCCAGACTTCAGCAATATGTGAATCATGAACTTCCATATGTTCAAGCTGATTTTACAAAAGGCAGAAAAACTAGAGATCAAATTGCCAACATCCACTGGATCTCAAAAATGCAAGAAAGTTCCAGAAAAACAGCTATTTCTGCTTTATTGACTATGCCAAAGCCTTTGACTGCATGGATCACAATAAACTGTGGAAAATTCTGAAAGAGATGGAAATACCAAACCACTTGACCCATCTCTTTAGAAATCTGTATGCAAGTAAGGAAGCAACAGTTGGGAATGGACATGGAACAACAGACTAGTTCCAAATAGGAAAAGGAGTACAACAAGGTTGTATATTGTCATCCTGTTTATTTTACTTATATGCAGAGTATATCATGAGAAATGCTGGGCTGCAAAAATAAAAGCGAGAATCAAATTTGTGCTGGGAGAAATATCAATAACCTCAGATATGCAGAAGACACAAACCTTAAGGCAGAAGTGAAGAAGAACAAAAGAGGAATTGAAGAAGAACTCTTGATGAAAGTAAAAGAACAGAGTGAAAAAGTTGGCTTAAAGCTCAACATTCAGAAAATAATCATGGCATCCAGTCCCATCATTTCATGGCAAATAGATGGGGAAACAGTAGAAACAGTGGCTGATTTTATTTTTGGGGTCTCCAAAATCACTGCAAATGGTGATTGCAGCCATGAAATTAAAAGATGCTTACTCCTTGGAAGAAAAGTTATGACCAACCTAGATAGCATATTCAAAAGCAGAGACATTACATTGTCAACAAAAGTCAATCTAGTCAAGGCCATGGTTTTTCCAGTAGTCATGTATGGATGAGAGAGTTGGACTGTGAAGAAAGCTGAGTACCAAAGAATTGATGCTTTTGAACTGTGGTATTGGAAAAGACTCTTGAGAGTCCCTTGGACTGCAAGGAGATCCAACCAGTCCATCCTAAAGGAGGTCAGTCCTGGGTGTTCATTGGAGGGACTGATGTTGAAGCTGAAACTCCAGTACTTTGGCCACCTGATGTGAAGAGCCGACTCATTTGTAAAGACCCTGATGCTGGGAAAGATTGAAGGCAGGAGGAGAAGGGGATGAAAGATAGTTGGATGGTATCACTGACTCAATGAACATGTATTTGGGTGAATTCCAGGAATTGGTGATGGACAGGGAGGCCTGGTGTGCTGTGGTTCGTGGGGTCGCAAAGAGTAGGACACGACTGAGTGACTGAACTGAAGTGAACTGAATCTCAATAGATGCTAAAACCAGCTTTGGCAAAAATCATCATGCACTTATGATTAAAACTCTTCAAAAAATGGGAATCAAAGGAACCTACCTGTACATAATAAAGTGCATATATGATAAGTTTACAACAAACATTATTCTCAATGCTGAAAAACTGAAAGCATTCCCCCTAAGATTAGAACAAATAAGGGTGTCCACTTTCATCATTATTATTCCACATAGTTCTGGAAGTCCTAACTACACTAATCAGATAAGAAAAAGAAAGAGAAGTAGTCCAGAATGAAAAAGAAGAAGTAAAACTCTCACTGTTTGCAGATGACATGATACTATAGATAGAAAACCTTAAAGACAGTATCAGAAAATTACTACAGCTTATCAGGGAGTTTAGCAAAGTTGCAGGATACAAAATCAATACATAGAAATCGCTTGCATTTCTATATACTAAAAATGAAATATCAGAAAGAGAAATTAAGAAATAAATCCCATTCACCATTGCAACAAAAAGATTGAAATTTCTAGGAATAAACTTAGCTAAGGAAACAAAAGCACTGCACACAGAAAATTGTAGGACACTAAGAAAGAAATCAAAGATGGTATAAACAGATGGAAAGACATTACATGTTCCTAGGTAGGAAGAATCAATATTATGAAAATGACTGTACTACCAAACATAATCTACAGATTCAATGAGATCCATATTAAATTACCAATGACATTTTTCACAGAACTAGGACAAAAAAATTCACAATTCATAGGCACAGCAGTCTTGAGAAAGAAGAATGAAGCAGGAGGAATCAACCTTCCTGACTTCAGATTATACTACAAAGCTACAGTCATCAAGACAGTATGGTACTGGCACAAATACAGAAATATAGACCAATGGAACAAGATAAACAGCCCATAAATAAACCCATGCACCTATGGGTACCTTATTTTTGACAAAGGAGGCAAGAATATACAATGGGGCAATGACAGCCTCTTCAATAAATGGTGCTGGGAAAACTGGACAGATACATGTAAAAGAATGAAATTAGAACATTTCCTAACACCATACACAAAGATAAACTCAAAGTGGATTAAAGACCTAAATGTATGACCATAAACTATAAAACTCTTAGAGGAAAACATAGACAGAACACTCAATGACATAAACCAAAGCAAGACCCTTTATGACCCAACTCCTAGAGTAATGAAAATAAAAACAAAAGTAAACAAGTGAGACCTGATTAAATTTAAAAGCTTTTGCACAGCAAAGAAATCTATAAGCAAGGTGAAAAGGCAACCTTCAAGTGGGAGAAAATAATAGCAAATGAAACATCTGACAAAATATTAATATCCAAAATACACAAGCAGCTCATACAACTCAATACTAGAAAAACAAACAACCCAATCAAAAAGTGGGGAAAAGACCTGAAAAGTCATTTCCCCAAAGCAGACATACAGAAGACTAACAAAGAAATGGAAAGATGCTCAACATCGCTTATTATTAGATAAATGGAAATCAAAACTACAATGAGATATCACCTCACACCGGTCAGAATGGCCATTATCAAAAATCTACAAGCAATAAATGCTGGAGAGGGTAGGGAAAAAAGGGAACGCTCTTGCACTGTTGGTGGGAATGTAAATTGATACAGCCATTATGAAAGATAGTATGGAGATTCCTTAAAAAGCTAGGAATAAAGCCACCATATGACCCAACAATTCCACTCCTAGTATATACTCTGAGGAAACCAAAATTTAAAAAGGCACTTCTATCCCATTGTTCATTGCAGCACTATTTAAAATAGGTAGAACATGGAAGCAATCTAAATGTCCATCAACAGATGAATGGATAAAGAAGTAGTGATACACATACACAATGGAATATTACCCAGCCATAAAAAGGAACACATTCATGTCAGTTCAAATGAGGTGGATGAACCTAGAACCTATGATACAGAGTGAAGTAGCTCAGAAATAGAAAGATAAATATTGTATTCTAATACATATATATGGAATCTAGAAAATGAAGCTGAAGAACTTATTTACAGGGTAGCAGTGGAGAAACAGACATAGAGAATAAACTTATGGACATAGGGAGAGGGGAGAAGTGGGACAGATGTATGGATAGAGTAACATGGAAACTTAGATTATCATATGTAAAATAGATAGCAAATGGAAATTTGCTGTATGGTTCAGGAAACTCAAATAGGGGCTCTGTATCAACCTAGAGGGGTAGGATGGGGAGGGAGATGGGAGGGAGGTTCAAAAGGGAGAGGATGTATGTATACCTATGGCTTAAGTTTGACAGAAAAAAAAATTCTATAAAGCAATTATTCTTCAATAAAAAAATAAATTAAAAAACAAAAAATCATTTTTTCTACTCCTACTATAGATTGCTTATTGATTATTCTTGTTGACAGTTATCACAAATCCTCAATTTGTAAGAAATGCAATAAACAGATGTATGCCTCTAAAAAAAAAAAATAAACTCACGAATTAGATTTTTTTCCCGTGAAAGCAGGATGCTGTTGTCCTTTTCATTGGTGACAGCAGCCACACAGTGTCTCTTTTCATTAGAATACATGTGTATAGTTGGTTTGGCTGACAGTTTTTGATAGAATTTTTCTGCTTGTATCTGCCTTCCAAACTTTTTCACTTACTAATTTTCTTTATTCATAATCTGTTTCCATAAACTGATTTTTTTGTTACCATTGAAGTCATTATTGCAATTAGTACTATTTTGAATCATCAGGATTATTTTATACTGCAGGTATAAAATATGTAACTCATGATTAGTCAATCACAAATTACTATCAACATTACAATATTTTATTGACTACTAGGTCAGTAATTATTTACCAGTGTGACTTCAAGCTATACATTTCATTCTGCTTTTTGTTTTCAGGCCCTCGTTTTCAAATTTTTTCTTTTTTTCTATACATCTTTCTAAGGATATATTTTTCTTTGCAATGCATACATCAAATGTATGACTTATTTTCCTAGGAGAGAATTTATAAATGGAAATAGATGGATCATTTTTACTCATTATTATATTTTAATTATTATTGAGAATCTATAGCATAACATGCATGCTCAGTTGCTCAGTCATATCTGAGTCTTTGTGACTCCATGATAGCCTGCCAAGCCCCTCTATCCATGGAATTTTCCAGGCAAGAATATTGGAGGAGATTGCCATTTCCTACTCCAGGGGATCTTCCTTATCCAGGATCAAATTTTCATCTCCAGCATTTCCTGCATTAGCAGGCAGATTCTTTACTAATGCACAACCTGGGAAGCCTATAGCATACCAAGAATCCATTAAATTCTTCCCTAGCCCATTTTTTTTTTTTTTAAATTTTAGTGGTCTTCTGAGGTGATTCAATGGTAAAGAAACTGTCTGCAATGCAGGAGATGCAGATTTGATCCCTGAGTCTGCCAGATCCCCTGAAGAAGAAAATGGCAATCCATTTCAATATTCTTGCCTGGGAAATCCCATGGACAGAGGAGCCTGACAAGGCTATAGTCCATGGGGTTTTAAGAGAGTCAGCCATCACTGAGCAACTAAACAAAAACAAGTCTATGTTTTAACAGTTAAATAAAGATGTGTATCATAATGCTTTATTGTTCCTTCATTTTATAGCATTATATATACTATTATAAGAACTTTACTTGTTGGATATATTAATATTTATATTAGTCCCACTCTTAACAGATAACTCAGAGCATTATCCACACATAAACACAAACAAAAACAAGAATTCTGAAATCTAAATTTAAAATGTATTTCATATTAATAGTCATTTTTACAGCTAGATAGTATCTAAAGATTGTTTCTTAAATTTTCATTGTATGACTATAATTCTGATTGTGAAAGGAAAGTTCTTAAAATACTCAGTGAATATGTTTCTCCATCTGGAAAAGTTTTGGGAAATAATTTATATAATCAGTGATTCTCATCTATTAGCATGAGTAACAACCAAAGCATTTTGCATAAAGCTTCTTAGAAGGGCAAAACAATAGTACTGACTTATATGGTTTCCCAAATGTTCATCTTCGCTTAAATTTAACACAAAATATGGCTCTTTGAAAAAAAAAGTGATTTTAAGTTTATGTCAAATAAAGGCCTCTCTCTTGTTTTGCAATGTCTGAATCTTTGATTTTTCATTTGTGAGTTGCAATTGTAGCTCCATATAAATGTGCTATGAGTTGTATATTAACAAGGTGAAGGAGGTTCAATATTACATTTACAAGTTATTTTTAACATAAACTTTCTAAAAAATTGCTTGCTAAAGATAAACATTATATATATAGATAGACAGAGAGACAGATAGATAGATACACCTGGAGTAACAAGCAAATTTGGCCTTGGAATGCAGAATGAAGCAGGGCAAAGACTAACAGAGTTAGGCCAAGAGAACGCAATGGTCATAGCAAACACAGTTTTCCAACAACACAAGAGAAGACTTCTCACATGGACATCACCAGCTGGTCAACATTGAAAGCAGATTGATTATCTTCTTTGCAGCCAAAGATGGAGAAGCTCTATATGGTCAGCAAAAACAAGACGAGGAGCTGACTGTGGCTCAGATCATGAACTCCTTATTGCCAAATTCAGGCTTAAATTGAACAAAGTAGGGAAAACCCCTAGACCATTCAGGTATGACCTAAATCAAATCCCTTATGATTATACAGTGGAAGTGAGAAATAGATTTAAGGGCCTAGATCTGATAGATAGAGTGCCTGATGAACTATGGAATGAGGTTCGTGACATTGTACAGGAGACAGGGATCAAGACCATCCCCATGGAAAAGAAATGCAAAAAAGCAAAATGGCTGTCTGGAGAAGCCTTACAAATAGCACTGAAAAGAAGAGAGGCGAAAAGCAAAGGAGAAAAGAAAAGATATAAGCATCTGAATGCAGAGTTCCAAAGAATAGCAAGAAGAGATAAGAAAGCCTTCTTCAGCAATCAATGCAAAGAGATAGAGGAAAACAACAGAATGGGAAAGACTAGAGATCTCTTCAAGAGAATTGGAGATACCAAGGGAACATTTCATGCAAAGATGGGCTCGATAAAGGATAGAAATGGTATGGACCTAACAGAAGCAGAAGATATTAAGAAGAGGTGGCAAGAATACACAGAAGCCCACCAGGCTCCTCTGTCCCTGGGATTCTCTAGGCAAGAACACTGGAGTGGGTTGCCATTTCCTTCAAATGAAAGTGAAAAGTGAAAGTGAAATCGCTCAGTCGTGTCTGACTCTTAGCGATCCCATGGACTGTAGCCTACGAGGCTCCTCCGTCCATGGGATTTCTCAGGCAAGAGTACTGGAGTGGGGTGCCATTGCCTTCTCCTATAATACACGGAAAAACTGCACAAAAAAGATCTTCATGACCCAGATAATCACGATGGTGTGATCACCCGTCTAGAGCCAGACATCTTGGAATGTGAAGTCAAGTGGGCCTTAGAAAGCATCACTAAGAACAAAGCTAGTGGAGGTGATGGAATTCC
>SJYX01017165.1:382207-401714 GCA_006410675.1 Oreotragus oreotragus
CATTGCCTTTCTTTGGAATTGGAATGAAAACTGACCTTTTCCAGTCCTGTGGCCACTGCTGTTTTCCAAATTTGCTGGCATATTGAGTGCAGCACTTTAACAGCATCATCTTTTAGGATTTTAAATAGCTCAGCTGGAATTTCATCACCCCCTACTAGCTTTGTTCCTAGTAAAACTTCCTAATCCCCACTTGACGTCACACTCCAGCATGTCTGGCTCTAGGTGAGTGACTACATTATTGTGGGGACTTGGTTCATTAAGATCTTTTTTGTTCTTAATACATAGTTCTTCTGTGTATTTCCTCTACTTCCTCTTACTTTCCTCTTACTTTCTTCTACCTCTGTTAGGTCCCTGATATTTCTTTCTTTTATTTTGCCCATCTTTGCATGAAATGTTCCCTTAGTTTCTCCATCTTTCTTGAAGAGATCTGTAGTCTTTCCCATTCTATTGTTTCCCCCTATTTCTTTGCATTGTTCACTTAGAAAGGCTTTGTTATCTCTAACTTATATCTGGAACTTTGCATTCAGTTTGGTGTATTTTCCCTTTCTCCTTTGCCTTTCACTTGTCTTCCTTCCTCTGCTATTTGTAAGAATTCCTCAGGCAACCACTGTGCCTCCTTGCATTTCTTTTTGGGGGGATGGTTTTGGTCATCACCTCCTATACAATATTATAAGCCTGTGTCCATAGTTCTTCTGGCACTCATTCTACCAGATCTAATCCCTTGAATCTATTTGTCACTTCTCCTGTATAATCATAACCTATTTACATTACATGGATAAACATAGACATTCTACTTCTATTATTTCATAGTACTGAACAAAAGGAAGTTGATGAATGCATAAGCTTTTTAAAGATAGCACACAGTAATGCTCCCTACTTTTCTAACCTGTTTCTGTTCCTTGTTCTTCCTACCCCCATGCCACATCCTCTATAAGTCACTCAGTTTAGTAATTGACACCATCTCCTCCTTTAAAAAAGTGTTCCTCTCAACACTGTGAACCATTCTTTATCTCATTATATAAAGAAGCACCTCAGAATCTGGCTGAATTACAGAAAAATGTTTGTTGAACTATAGCTCAAATGGTGCATGGAATGACAAGAGTTTTACTTTCTAATAGCAAATATACATGGTGAGCAATGATTTTCCAAAGTTATTTCTTTTTATTTGCTAAATTTTGTATATTGCACTTCATTTTAGAATAATGCATTTTCATCTAAACTGAATGTAGTGTCCCCCCTAATTATGTATGTTGCTGAAGCCTAATCCCCAATGTCAGGGTATATGGAAGGGTAACTTTTGAGAGGACATTAGCTCATGAGGACAGAGCCCTCATAAGTGGGACAGATTATCATTATTAAAAAGACCCCAGAGTGATACCTTCCACCATGTGAGGACACAAAGAAAAGGCAAAACTGACTATAAAACAAGAAGAGTAGACCCTCATCAGACACCAAATCTGCCAGAAACTTGATTTTGGATTTCCCAGCCTCCATAACCATGAGAGATAAAATTGTGTTTTTTGTAAGCCACCCAGTCTATGGTATTTTTGTAGTAGCCTAAATAGTCTAAAACACATTTCAATGAAATATTACATAAACAAATAGAACTTGATGTGCAAAAACTTGCAGTTTTAAAGGATAACTAAATTGAGAGCTTTTTTATTTTATTTTATTTTTTGTATTTATTTATTTTTTTACACGAACTCCCAAACATGAACCCCCCTCCCACCTCCCACCCCACATCTTCCCTCCAGATCATCCCATACACCAGCCCCAAGCATCCTGCATCCTGCATTGAACATAGACTGGCAATTCATTTCTTACATGATAGTATACATATTTCAATGCTATTCTCCCAAATCATCCCTCCCTCTCCCTCTCCCTCATACATATTTCAATACATTTACATCACTGAAAGTGCCATCAAATTAGGTAAAAAATGAGCTCGATTAATCTGAGAAAGATGTATATATCTAAAAAATATTCTCCATAGATTTTTTAAAATGTCTTTACATATTTCCTCCATTCTGAAGAAATTGAAGTTGAAAGATGATCGGCAATAAACAATAGGTGTGGCTTATACTAGAAGGAGGACACATTTACACATCAAAGGGGGACTAAGTGACCACTGAACAACAGATTCATTAATAAGATTTCATGTTTAAAGCTGAAATAAATTTTACCTTTAATGTGTCTATTGTCCTTTTATTTATTTCTTTAAATCAATATTTGCTTCAATGATCTATTATAGGTTTTGATTATATTAACAAGATTTTTTTTTTTTAATGCTGAAAAAATATTTCTTCTTCTGCTGTGCTTTGGTTTACATTGTTAGAGAAATTTTATTTTCTATCAAAGTTTGCTAGCTTTCTTGTCTCAAAAGAATGTAGCTTATACCTAAGAATTGGTTTCTATTACATCAATATGATTATAAGTCTCTATGTGACAAGATGGTGGTGAGTCCGTGGGAATGATCATCGCATCACTGTGGATTCTGATACTTTTTTTGCCAAATTGCCATGAGATTCAACTTTTATTCCTTTGCTTTCTGCCGAAGTAACTCTAATTTTGTTTGTGTAATTATTTTGGCTCCCACCAAAAAAAAAAAAAAATTAGAAGGAAGAATTAAGTTTAATCAGAAAATGAAACTATAGAATTCATAATTCAATTTGTACATAAATTGGCTAACCATATGATTTTTCCTTACAAAGGAATAAACAATTTTATTGGATAAATCAAAGACAGAAACTAAAAGGGCATTTATAGTAGAACTGGTGGCAAAGGAAGGGGTAGAACTCATATATACTGAGTTTATAAGGAGTGACTTGTTTAAATAGAGTTTACTTGGTCAGCATAAAGTTTTGTACAAATTACTCTGATAGTAACGAGGTACAGCCTTTAGTTAATGGTAATTTTAGAGTCCCCTTCTATAGATACACTCTTACTTGTGTACATGTTTTTGAGGACACTTTGCTGTAGAAAGAACCCATGACTTTTTATATCTTCCTGTTAATTGTCAGATCTCTGAGCTAAAATAAGATGCAGACTTAAAACTATATTTAAGGAGGAGATGTTCTCTTTTGTTAGATGGGGATAAATTTAGTGCAAACTTCACCTCCTTTTAGCTAAAGTAGAGTAGGTAAGGCCAATTTTAGAAATCTGGCTTGAGAATATCAGAATGGCCAAGAAAACCAAGATTTCAGGGCTAAGTCTGAAAGAGGGCATAAAGACTTCATTCAAGTGACCCCTTCCTTTGCCCCTAGGGCTTTTGATGATTTTTGACACAGGGCAAGAAATCAAGACTCAAGAAAAATAATTTTGGCTGAACAAAAAAATTCTACATTACTTTTGGTAAACTCATGGGCTTAACAAGGAAAAAAAAAAAAGGAAATTGAGCTCCCAAGACTATCAGGAGAGAAGAGATTAGGTTATAGAGAACTTTAAGTTAAATAATATAGTGGATCACAGATCTAAGAAATGTTGTTTCTTTTGAAACACACTTTTAAAAGTATGTTTTCTCTGGAGGCTTCTAATATAAAAATGCATCTGGGTTTCAAACCTTGGAGAATCTGGGAAATTGGAAATGGTAACTCTATACATTGCTTTGAAATTTTGAACAAATCTGTGTCCTGACAGAGAGAATAAGAATTTACATGGATGAGTGCAAGGTATGATGAGTACTATATTAGGCTTCTTGTCCTTTAGCTTACAGTTTTAGAGAATATCATGTAAGTTTAAGAAGTTAGTTAGGCTCAATCCTAATAATTCTGCCTATATGCATAGAAGCTGTTTACCACAGGAAATCTGACACATATGTGATGTTTCACTTGGGCTTGATTTAAACAAGTTTTGGTAAATTATGGTTTAAGGGTCAAATTCATGAGGCTGTCTTTTTTGGTTAATAGCTTTACTGGGGGGGAAAACGTCTCTATAGTCAAAGCTATGATTATTCCTGTAGTCATGTACCAATGTGAGAGTTAGACCATAAAGAAGGCTGAGCGTGGAAGAATTGATGCTTTTGAACTGTGGTGTTGGAGAAGATTCTTAAAAGTCCCTTGGACAGCAAGAAGATCAAACTAGTCTGTCCTAAAATAAATCAACCCTGAATACTCATTGAAGGAGTGGTGCTGAAGGACTGAAACTTTGGCCAACTCATTGGAAAATACCCTGATGCTAGGAAAGACTGAAGGCAAAAGGAGAAGGCAGAGAATGAAATGGTTACATAGCCTCACAGACTCAATGTACATGAGTTTGACCAATCTCCAGAGAGAGAGGACAGGAAAGCTTGGTGTGCTGCAGTCCACAGGATTTTAAAGAGTCAGATACAACTTAAAACATCAAAAATATTTTTACTGGAAAACAACCATACTCATTCATATGTTATTTGTGGCTCTGTCCACACTACAAAGTCCGAATTAAGCTGTATCTACATAGATCTTATGGGGCTTCTTTAGTGGCTCAGTGGTAAAGAATTTGCCTGAAAAGCAGGAGCCGCAGGTAACAGGAACTCAGTCCCTGGGTCAGGAAGATCCCCTGGAAGAGGAAATGGCAACCGACTCCAGTATTCTTGCCAGGATAATCCATGGACAGAGGAGTATGTTGGGCTACTATCTATGGGATCTCAAAGAGTCAGACAGGGCTTCAGTGACTGAGCATGCATGCACATAGATCTTACAGCCCACAGATGTTTTATTTGGCCCTTTGCAGAAAAGTTGCTGATCCTTACAATAACAGGAAGAAGACTTTATTAACTCAAGTTAACTACTGAATTTTTAAAGAACTGTTAAGTTTGAAATGCTTTTCCACTTAAATATTTTCAAGTTTTAAAAAACTAAAAAGTAAAAACAAAACAAATAAAGAGTAAAAAAGTAATTCTGGTTTTTACAATTAATTGTCAGGGAGATTCTAGCTGAATTTCTCTGAGAGAAAGGAGGATTTGCAAGATGACAGTCCTTCCTTTAAAAGGGAATCTTAGAGCTGACCTTTATTAGAAAAACAAATTGAATTTATTTTCTTTACATTAAGATTGAATAGACAGAAGAACTGTTATCACATTTAATAATATTCTATAATGCTGTCTGGATGGATTGTTTTGGTGGACTTCTGCATAATATTTGATAAACCTTAGAGTGTAAAGAGATTATCATTATTATAGGAAGCACTTATCATCCAGTGACTTACTGTAAATACAGTTTTTTTCACTAAACTGATTTATGCCATTACTTAAAATTACATATATTTTTAATGTTATTATTTATTAGGTCCTATTAGTCACCTGTCAGGGGACGTTTGACTTTAAGGATTCCAATATGTTGCCATTTCTCAAGGATTCTCTGTTCCTTATCAGTTCCTATTTTGGGAATGAGTGAAACAGCAGGCTGTTCCCAGGACTGAGGTCACAGTAATATGAGACATGTATGAATCCCCTTCAGTGACTCTTTTCAGTGTCAGTGACCTTATATATATTAGCCTATCTATACTGTGGCTATTGATAAAATTTCATCCTGTGTAATAGCTGAGTAATCATCATGCTAAAGATATATAAGCCTGCATTTCTGGTAATAAAGCAACCTTGATCCATCAGAGCTTGGGTCCCCACGTCTTTCTTTCTTTCTCCCTCTCTCTCTCTCGCTCTCTCTCTCCCCCTCTCCCTCCCTCCGGCTCTCTATTTCACTTTCTTATTGTTGACTCTGGACCACCAGGTTCCAGTCCATTAAAGTACCCTAACAAGTGGCACCCGAACAGGGACCTGGTATACGTGGCATTTCAGGTGGAATGACTCAGGGCCAACTGAGGTCAGTAAGTACTAAAACATGGGTTAAACGGATAAAAATCCCCATCATTTCTCTACTTTACTTCACCATTTGTTTAAAGCACAGGGACTTTTGGTTTTGCGCCAATGAATAGAAGCTTACCTTCAAACAGTAGTCGAGCATAACCCCTGCTTCCCTGATAAAGGCGGTTTTGGCTTAGAAATTTGGCACCAGGTCAAAGAAAATGTTGAACGAGCTGCCAGATGGAAATATATATATATATATATTTCAATTGATTTCTGGCTCCTATGGGCTCTCATCAAAGCTGTAACTCTGCCATTTCTAGGTAATTCTAGCCCTCCTGACATAGACAACAGACAAAGCATGAATATAAATTAAATGATGAAACTTTACAAAAGGCCCAATTAAAACAAAATAAAATATTTCAAAATTTTGCTACTAATCCTACCCCAGCTGCTCCAAATGTTCCTCCTCTGCCAGCAGGCACAAATCCAAAAGTCTCTCCTTTGCTAGACTTGCTCACTCTCCTTGGAATTCTCCCATTTTTGTTATAAAAAAGAAATCTAACAAATGACATCTCTTAACAGACCTTAAAAAAGTTAATGAAAGGAGATCCTACTTTAAATATTCCTCATTCACTTTCTCAAGAAACATAAGAGAAGCTCTATTTAGTGCAAAATACATTACAAAAACAATTTCTTACATGCATCACACTAGATGCATCTCTAAAATTTTTTGTACTCCCCTCTCTTCATTCTCCCATGGGACTTCCTCACCCAATAGCTCCCATCTTGATATAACAAAAACATGCCTAAGCAAAAGCCTATAATTAACTCATCACTTTATTGAAATAGACAACCCACTTTGACTGAGATGTCATCCTTAGACAGATTAATACAACTTCAAGCCAAAAAAAGGGGGGCCAGCAAAAAGACCTTTTAAATATTAAAGCAGAGGATTATGAGATCTCTGTCTGTCTGGATATATAAGTATGTCTCAATGTATGCCTCTGTCTCTAGATAATATTGCTGAGGTTAATTTATGAATGAGCTAAACAAGAGTTCATGGTTTCTGAAAGAAAGTAAGATGCATGTTTTCAGTAAAAGGGGTATAAGAAATGGAATTACATTTTATTAAGAGAAAAAGGAAATATGGCTTGTAGATGGCTATTCTATGAATAGACAAATAACGTGATGAATACAGAAAGTGTAAAAAAGGTTTATGAAAAGTGAGACCCAAAAAGAAAGTTCTATGTGTAGTACATTTCATTTATTAAGAGAAAAAGAAGGAAATATGGCTTAATGATGACTATTCTATGAATGGACAAATAAAGTGATGAATACAGAAAATGTAAAAAAAAAAATTATGGAACATGAAACCCAAGAAGAAAGTTCTATATGTGGTTCATTTTATTAAGAGAAAAAGAAGTATAACTTATAGAGGAGTACAGAAAGTATAAAAAAGGTTGATGGCAAGTAGAAGAGAGTTTTATACATGACACAAGTTTCTTAAGACATGACTTTACTAAAAACCGCTAGCTATAGCTATATTATTTTCTATGTCACTTGTTTCAGAAGAATTTCTTACATTAACAAATGTGTGACTGAGCCTATGATATGATGCTGATATACAGTTCCATATGAGATCAATGATTGTAATAATGTAGCTCTATATATGGGAAGAAACAACAGGAGGAAATATTTTCTTGGACCAAGAGGCTAGTAAGACAGTGGTCGAGAGACTTTTGCTACTTGCAAGGCCTGGTCCAATAACAGCACACTGAGTGGCCTTATCAAAGGAATCTTCCCTAGACCTGAGAATGAGCCTTCCCAGCACCATGAGACACAATGTCCATAAAATGCTTCCAAAACATGGTCAATATGTGGCTATGAAGGAACCCTGATAACTGGAAGTTAGTACTTACAACCTGCCTCTACAAAGATTACATCATGACCACTGCAAGCTGCTGACCTTCAACATCCCCAAAAGGAGTTCAGGGTGGAAATAAAAAATAAGGCACTCTGTGCTCTGGGAAAAACCCAGGAACACCGGCCTTAAGACAGTCAGATGTTTTCAGGTAAAGATTTTATGAGCCCTAATTCTTGCATCTTATCATACCTAGAAAAACACTAATGTCATAAGCCAATACCTGTTCCTAGTTCTCCTGGTAGCCCCTGAACAGCTTTTCTACTTCTATTAGTCTTTGAGCCATGTACCTTTAACTTTCTTGTTAAGTATGTTTCTTGCAGAATACAACAAATCTCCAAATGGTAGTATGACAAGAATATTCCCTGACCAACACTTAGACAATGCTGAAACAAATCAACTTATCATTCTGTGGACTCTCATCTACCTCTGTTAATGTGACGCCCCTGTACAGCCTGAAGAAGCCAGAGCGGTCATCACCCCTTTACCCTGAGAGTGGGTTCCCAAATGCCGGAGAAGGGAAATAGGTAAATAATTAGACATGCACAGGGTATCAAAAGGGATCAAAATTCAAAATCAGGATTACCAAAATCAGAAAAAAATTAATGTTTATGGCCAATCATACAATTGTCAATTGGGGACCCCATGATATATGGTTATCTAACTGCCCAGATTATATTAATAGCACTATATATAATTATATTACTCAAGTAGCATAGAAGATTACCAACAATTCAATAAAACACTTCCATGAAAAGGACTCCTTGGCTTGCTTGACAGTGAAATGGCACTTTCTTGCCCTCAAATCTTCCTCAATAAACGAATTGAGCCTAAACAATGAAACATCTGTAAACTTGCTACAAATACTGGAAAACTTGAAACTTGGACTGGATATTTTACAGAGACCAATCATAATCATAGTAACTATTCCTTTCATTATATTTCAATCATATTTCATACAAGTTTGTGTTCTGCTTCCTTTTGTTACAATTATATATACTGTTTACCGTTGCCTTTATGCAAAAATTGTTAAAACTAAACAAACCTATTTGGTCAAGACCTTTTTCACTAAAGTATCTACAGTCACTCCCAATTATGAAAAATTTTTTTAAAAAAAGGAGGAATGAGAAATGATGGGGCTTTCAGCCATTTAACCTATGTCTTAGTACTTATCCACCTCAGCTGGCCCTGAGTCATTCCACCCGAAATGCCACGTACACCAGGTCCCTGTTCTGGGCGCCACTTGTTGAGGTCCTTTAATGGACCGGAACCTGGTGGTCTAGAGTTGATGATAAGAAAGTGAAAGAGAGAGCCGGAGGGAGGGAGGGGGAGAGAGAGAGTGAGAGAGAAAGAGAAAGAAAGACGTGGGGACCCAAGCTCTGATGGAGCAAGGGTGCTTTATTAGCAGAAATGCAGGCTTATATATCTTTAGTATGATGATTACTCCGCTATTACATAGGATGAAATTTTATCAATAGCCACAATATGGATAGTCTAATACATACAAGGCTACTAACACTGAAAAGATTTGCTGAAGGGGATTCATACATGTCTCATCCTATGACCTCAGTCCTGGGAACAGTGTGCTGTTTCATTCAAAAACAGAGAATCCTTGAGAAATGGCAGCATATTGGATTCCTTAAAGTCAAACATCCCCTGACAGTCACCATTGTACATTTTTAGCAACCACTGTACATTTTTAATTTAAAATTTATCAAGCTAAAATTAATTAAATTTTATCTTCAATAAATAAATGACAAGTAGCCAGATTTTTTAAAAAAATCCATCTGTCTATAAATTGAGGGATATTTATGTGCCAGGTACAAAACTATACAAATGTCATATTTAATTATTAAGCATACATACAATCAAGTAGATGTTGTTTTGCTCTTTTACAGATAAAAAAATTGAGACTTAAAGAGTTTATATGATGTACACCAAGTTAAATAGTGGATCACTGGTAGGTCTGAGATTCAAATGGAAGCAGCTCAACCCCAAAGGTTCTTAACAATCAGTTCTACTGTCTTCCAAGCAAATTTAGAATGAGGCAACCTTATTTAGGCAAGAACAAATTAAAAGGTTAAAAAAAAATAATCCAAGGATGCCAATGAACAAGTATGAAATAAAAAGGATGATTTTACTGAAAAAAATGAGAAGGGCAAAAAAATAAAAAATAAAAAAATAACCAGTTTTTGCATTTATAACATTAACAGTTTTACCCTGAGATCCTCTTCTTTCTTAATGCTGAATCAGTGAGACATTATGGGTAGAATCTTACTGTTTTAGGAATCATCAACTGAACACAGTCCTACTCATTAACAGTGGGTGGGTGAGTTGTGGGTGTGTGGTAATATGGGTGTGTGTGTAGGACACAGGGAAAGAAGAAAAGGCTGACAGGAGATTTCTATTTTCACTTGTTATGATCAGAGTCTGATCATAACAAGTTTCTGTTTCAAAGATGCAGTTAGAATTTAGGGACATCTTGTACACAGACATCGTGATCTTTTTTTGTTGTTTGTTTTTCAAAGAATATACACAATTTTCAATAAATAGCTATGTCAAATTTACAAAAAAACTATGACAGACTTACTTAGTTTAATGGACTTCCAGTTAATTATCAGGACAAGCAGTATATGCATGCATGCTAAATCACTTCAGTCGTATCCAACTCTTTGCGACCCTACAGACTGTAGCCCAACAGGCTTCTCTGTCCGTGGGATTCTCCAGGCAAGAATACTAGAGTGGGTTGCCAAGCACTCCTTCAGGGGATCTTCCGTACCCAAGAAATGAAACTGTGTCAACTGCCTGTGTCTCCTGCATTGGCAGCTAAGTTCTATAGCAGTAGCACCACCTGAGAAGTGATGAACTACCCTAAAAATCACTTTTCTAAAATAAAAACCTAAAGTTTAGTAAAAGTCTGGTGGACAGAATAAAATTAATTCCCTTCTTACGTATCTTCAAAGTGGCTCCAGTCTGTCTCCTGGATTCTCAACGACAGAAAAATGGTATCTAAACATGTAATCTACCTAAACTAAAAGGCAAGCATTTGTGTATGTAGTAATATGGGCACTTTTTTTTTTTTTACTTCATTTTATCATACAAAAAAAAAGTGGAACCCTGTAGAACTTCAGTCCTAGCCAAAATACTTTTGGATTATTGAATTTGTGTGTGGATAGATTACTAGAGGGGTATGGATTAGAGTTGTGTGCCAAGGCTTCCCAGATGGGAATAGTGAGATGACCAGAAGTCAAATATAATGTAAAAAAGAAAGGGAAGATAGAGGTCAACTAGAAGAAATAGGAGACCTGTGTTCAATTGTGGACGATTTGTCACAAGAAAAAGAGGTACTTTTTATCTTAGAATACTAGATTATGGAGCTTTAAAATATGATAATTACAGAGCAATGTATTTTGAAAATATAAGGCACACTGTTAAACTAAATTATGCTTTATTAACAGTTAGTGAATACCTTTTCACTAAACACATGTTTAGTTACATGTAAACACATGTTTACATAATGCTATGCTGTATGATAACTATTTTGTACTCGAGTTTGAAAATTGGAATAGAGTTGTTTTTCCTTCTACGTTTAAGTATCTCAATAAATTAGGCCAAAATATTGTCCCTAGGAATATACAGTAATTATGAATGTGACATGGTAACTTGGAAATATTGCATTTTTCTTATTTAGATTTGGTAGTCAGTCTATTTTCCTAATCAATGAAGCTGTATCACACAGACATTAAGTGGACAAATTTTGTAGTCAGTCTCATCAGTGATTAAATGATAACTCATGCAAGCTGCGTGTTCTCAGGAAAATTACAAAATTTTCCTGAACCCATGTTGCCTACACTTTAACAATTTTAAAGGACTTTTGAGAATTAAAAATGATGGTGAATCAGAATCATGGCACAGAATAAAAATGTAACAAATGTAGCTACGGTTATTACTTGGCCATATGCATTTAAGTGCATACTGCTACCTCTTACATGATGGTTTGGTAGCCAAGACACTGAGAAGTAGAGTAACTGTATATTCTGTCATATGCAAACACATAAATGAGACCACAGACTCATTTTTTTTCCAAGACACAAACTTATGGAGCTTATATCCATCATAATCTCATAGCAAGCATGTTTAAACTACACTCTGACCTGAATATTTTTACTAGAAAAATCACAGAACCTAACTCTTTATTTTCCTCATTAATTCACAGTCTAACATGCCACAGATATTTACTTAGAAATTACTACCTATATTTGAAAACAAATACAAACAAATAAATTAGATAAGGAGCTGAATTTATAATATAGTATATACTTTTTTTATTAAAATGAGTTAGTTATTAGAATCATATGTTATTTGCTTCAGTTTTCACTTTAAATCCTCAATGCAGTTTTCCAAATGTAACACCAGTTTTTTGAAAGAAAAAAAAATTCCAAGTTGCACATCCGAATTTTCTACTTTTAACAATATAGATATGAAAATATATAGGGACTTGAATGAAATAATTCTTTAAAGAACAACAGATGAAATACCTGAGTAATCATTAGATAGGGAAATATAAATCAATAAAAATATAATTCATACATTAAAAATCTTTAGATTGGGAGTGTTTGGGGCAGTGTGGCATTAGAAACCAACCTCAGAAACATCCTAGGTGGTTGTTAGATAGCAAACTTTTACAGCCAATTCTAGACCCTCGTATCAGGATATCTTTTTTTAGTATAAGACTTTATACTTAGAAAAAGAAACTGGAGAAGTTCTTACATGCTAAATCTGGAGTATTCATGTTTTATGGTAAGTGAGAAAAATTTTCTCAATCTAACTTCAATTTCTTGGTTTTATTTGATTATTTTAAAAATTAAGTATATTTGACTTGCAATATTGTGTAAATTTTAGGTATATAGCATAGTTATTGTTATTTTTGTTATATTCCATCATAATTTATTAGAGACTTCTGAACATAATTCTCTAAACAGTTAATCCTTGTTACTTTTGTATTTATTTTATGTAGTTTGTATCAGTCAATCTCATACTCCTAATTTGTTCCCCCTCCCTCTCCCCTTTGGAAACTATAAATTTCTTTTCTATATCTGTATCTGTGAGTCTGTTTCTGTTTTTATATAGATTCATTACCATTATTTGTTAATTTCCACATGTGACTGATATCACTGTATTTGTCATTTTCCGTCTTACAAAGTATAATATTGTCTAGGTCCATCTATGTTGCTGCCGTGATAATATTTCATTCTTTCTATGGCTGAGTAATATCCCATTGTGTGTATGTATATGTAGTGTATGTGTATATCACATCTTCTTAAGCCATTTGTCTGTTGATGGGCACTAGGTTGTTTCCATGTCTTGGTTATGTGAGAAGTGTTGATGAACAACAGGACGTATGCATTTTTTCAAATAAGAATTTTTGTTTTCTTCTGAATATATACCTAGCAATGGGACTGCTGAATTGTACACTAGCTCTGTTTTTAGGGTACAGAGTTTTGTTTCCTCCACACTCTTTTCAGTATCTATTAGTTGTAGACTTTTTGATAATAGCCATTGTTATACATTCAATGTGAGGTGATATCTCATTGTGGTTTTTATTTGCATATATCTAAAATAATTAGTGATATTGGGCATCTTTTCATGTCCCTAGTGACCATCTGTATGTCGTCAGGGAAAAATATCTGTTTAGGCCTTCTGTCCATTTTATTTGTATCGAGTTGTTTGCTTATTTGATATTGAATTGTATGAGATGTTTGTGTATTTTGGATATTAATCCCTTGTTGATAGCATTGTTTGCAAATATTTTCTTGCATTGCATAGGTTGTCTTTTCATTCTGTCAATGGTTCTCTTTCCCATACAAAAGCTATTATGTTTAATTAGGTCTGTCTTATTTCTTGTTATTCTTGTTTGTTTGTTTGCTTTAGGGAACTGATCCAGGCATATATAGCTATGATTTATGTCAAACAGTGTTCTTCTCTGTTCTCCTCTGGAAGTTCTATGTTTTCTGTTCTTACACTTAGGTCTTTAAACCATTTTGAGTTTATTTTTTTATATTTTGTAAGGGACCATCTGCAGTGTTGTGTACTCCTGCCTCCTTTGTCATAAATTAATTGACCATGGGTGTGTGGATTGACTTCTGCCCTCTCTATATATTGTTTCAATGATCTACAGGCCTGTTTTTGTGCTGATATCATGCTCTTTTGATTATGTAACTTTGTAATACAATCTGAAGACTAGGAGGGTTATACTGTTCTTTTTTTTTTCTCAATATTTGCTTTGGCAATTCTGGGTCTTTTGCAGTTTCAGATTAATATAAGGATTATCATTTTAATTCTGTGAAAAATGTCCTGGGTATTTTGATAGGGATTGCATTAAATCTGTAGATTGCTGAAATGAGTAATATGGCCACTTCAACAATATTAATTCTTTCAATCCAAGAGAATGGGATCTGTTTATTTCTTTGTGTCATCTTCACTTTCCTTTATTGATATTTTTAGTTTTCAGAGTATAGGTTTTCACCTCCTTGTCAAAGTTTTATTCTTAGGTTTTATTCTTTCAGATGTAATTTTAAATGAGATTTTTTTTCTTTATAAGTTTCTCTTCAAATGTCTTATAATTAATGCATAGAAACAACAGATTTATGTGTATTAATCTTGTATACTACAACATTACTGAATTAACTTATCAGTTCTAACAGTTTTGGGGTAAAGACTTCAGGCTTCTCTATCATGCCATCTACAAATAGTGACAGTTCTACCTCTTCTTTTCCAATTTGGGTACTTTTACTTTATTTTCCTTGCCTGATTCCTGTTGCTAGGATAAACTTGTAACCATCACTATAGCTAGCTATTTCAGTATAATTTGGTTATTATAATTTTAGATTATAAATTTCCATCTGGTTCTTTTTCTATATCTTTTATTTCTTTATAGATAATCACTATTTTTCTGTTGAAAGAGTGTTCATAATAGCTTGTTGGAATAAAGTCTTTGTCAGGTAATATTCATACCATCTTAATGTGGGCTCTTATGACTGTATACTCTTATGTGAATGAAGACTTTTCTTGGATATGTATATGTTGAATATTTTGAATTGTATTTGGAAGTTTTTAATATTATAAGATATTGGCATTTAAAACCTGTGGAATAGTGTGTAATAAAACATAATGAAAAAAATATATATATGTGTGTGTGTGTATACACATGACTTAGCTATTTATATATATATAAATCACTTTGTTGTACAGCAGAAATTAACAACATTGTAAGTCAACTATACCTGGTAAAATTTAAAAATCAATAAACAAGCCTGTGGAGGATGTTGATATTTTTTATATGTATCAGACAATTAAACTGGCTATCAATTCAATTCAGTTACTCAGTCATGTCCGACTCTTTGTGACCCCATAAATTGCAGCACGCCAGGCCTCCCTGTCCTGGAATGTGAAGTCAAGTGGGCCTTAGAAAGCATCACTACAAACAAAGCTAGTGAAGGTGATGGAATTCCAGTTGAGCTGTTTCAAATCCTGAAAGATGATGCTGTGAAAGTGTTGCACTCAATATGTCAGCAAATTTGGAAAACTCAGGAGTGGCCACAGGACTGGAAAAGGTCAGTTTTCATTCCAATCCCAAAGAAAGACAATGCCAAAGAATGCTCAAACTATCGCACAATTGCATTCATCTCACATGCTAGTAAAGTAATGCTCAAAATTCTCCAAGCCAGGCTTCAGCAATACATGAAACATGAACTTCCAGAAGTTCAAGCTGGTTTTAGAAAAGGCAGAGGAACCAGACATCAAATTGACAACATTCATTGGATCTTAGANCTCAAACTATCGCACAATTGCATTCATCTCACATGCTAGTAAAGTAATGCTCAAAATTCTCCAAGCCAGGCTTCAGCAATACATGAAACATGAACTTCCAGAAGTTCAAGCTGGTTTTAGAAAAGGCAGAGAAACCAGAGATCAAATGGCCAACATCCACTGGATCATGGAAAAAGCAAGAGAGTTCCAGAAAAATGTCTATTTCTGCTTTATTGACTATGCCAAAGCCTTTGACTGTGTGGATCACAATAAACCTGGCTATATCAAGGTATTAAGTGACACTGACCTTTTGTGGGCTGTAGCTCCAATGACAGTTCAGTTTTCAGTGCTCCTTGGACATAGTGATTTTATAACAGCTCTTAAAAATATTAAATATACAAATATCAAGTACAAACTTGCATTAAGTAATATGTGAACACATATAAGATCACTTCATCAAGTCACAAGTGATGGTATAGATACTGGCAATTAGAGTAATGAAGTAAAAAAAAAACAGAAAAAACTAATAGTTTTTATCATGATATAAAACATGACAAAGGTAATAGTCCAGTTCAATAGAAAAATATTAATAATTTGACATAAAATGATCGGACAAATGGAACAATTAACTGATTAAAATAGAGATATTAAGAGAATTCACATATCTAATTATTCATGGATACAATTATGTAATTCATATTCTTAGTGGAATATGTGGTCACTTGTATAATATAATTCAAAATATTAGAATAAAATCTCAACACTGAAATAATCATTGATAGAATTGTTAATAATTAATAAAATGGTATTATGATTGAGTTAATAATTAGAAATATTGTGATACTCACTCAGTTCAGTTCAGTCGCTCAGTCGTGTTCGACTCTTTGTGACCCCAGGGACTGCAGCATGCCAGGCTTCCCTGTCCATCACCAACGACCAAAGTTTACTCAGATTCATATCCACTGAGTCGGTGATGCCATCCAAGCATCTCACCCTCTGTCATCTCCTTCTTCTCCTGCCTTCAATCTTTCCCAGCATCAGGGTCTTTTCCAATGAGTCAGTTCTTTGCATCAGGTGATCAAATTANCAGGGACTGCAGCATGCCAGGCTTCCCTGTCCATCACCAACGACTAAAGTTTACTCAGATTCATATCCACTGAGTCGGTGATGCTATCCAAGCATCTCACCCTCTGTCATCTCCTTCTTCTCCTGCCTTCAATCTTTCCCAGCATCAGGGTCTTTTCCAATGAGTCAGTTCTTTGCATCAGGTGATCAAATTATTGTAATTTCAACTTCAGCATCAGTCCTTTCAATGAATATTCAGGACTGATTTTCTTTAGAATGGACTGATTGGATCTTCTTGCAGTCCAAGGGACTCTCAAGAGTCTTCTCCAACATCACAACTCAAAAGCATCAATTCTTCGGCATTCTGCTTTCTTTATAGTCCAACTCTCATATCCATATTTATACCTTAAAACAAAAATTCTCCATTAACTTAACATTTAAATACAATACTATATTTATATACCATTAACTCAAATATCAACACTAATATTCTGCGTTAATATAATTTTAGCCTAGAAAATTAGCCAAGAGTTTTTTCCCTCTAAACTCTGTTTTGGATTTCCAAAATCACCACCTTACTCTACATTACCTTGCAGAGGAGGTGTAAACTGATTAAAAATTTTGGAAATAAAACTGCTGCTGCTGCTGCTAAATCACTTCAGTTGTGTCCGACTCTGTGCAGTCCACCAGGCTCCCCCATCCCTGGGATTCTCCAGGCAAGAATACTGGAGTGGTTTGCCATTTCCTTCTCCAATGCATGAAAGAGAAAAGTGAAAGTGAAGTTGCTCAGTCTGTCCGACTGTTAGCGACCCCATGAACTACAGCCCACCAGGCTACTCCGTCCATGGGATTTTCCAGGCAAGAGTACTGGGGTGGGGTGCCATTGCCTTCCCCGGGAAATAAAACTAATTCTTTTATATTACCCTGAAGGAGTATGAGATTGCAAAGTGGAAATAGGGTTATGGAAAATCAGTGATACCAGTGCAGTAATACAGGCAAGAAATAAAAATGGCTCCTATAAGGGTGATTTTGGAGGAGGTCATGAAAAGTCACATCCCTAACTTATTTTGAATAGGAGACATAGTCATAAATAAAAATTATATATGGGTATGGTCAGTTCATATGGGCATGAGCATACAAAACTGTCCTGATTATTTACCCTCAGCCAGTCATTTTTACTGACTACCTCATAAATCATAAGATCAATCTGATAGGAACTGCCAAGGTGATAGAGGTGGAGACTCTTTCTGGGCCCAGCTGCTGAGAAGCTCTTAAAATTGACCTCCCAGCAATGGACACCAATTTTGAACTATGGTTTGACCACTTGATGGTAACTACATGGAAATTCTTCCCTCCTAAGATCAATTTGTTCCCACAGAAGCAGACAGAAGCCTTTTTGCCTTCAGGGCTTCAAAAATTCATTGAATAATAAGGCTGTGAGAAGAAGTCTGAAGTCCTAAATGGAAAGTCTCTGAAAAGGAGTGCAAAATTTTTAGCTTCTTTGAAAAATAATAATTAGTATTTAGGGCCTGTTAGAACAGGGTTTGACCATTTTTTTCTGTAAAAGGTCAGATAATAAATATTATAGTTTTGGTGGGCAAAGAAGCAAAATAGGGGATATGATAGAGATTTACAGAACACGAGAAGTAATAAATACCTAAAAATTATATTGATGAAATTTAAAATATAATATTAATAATAGAGTTTTTAAAAATTATATTAAAATCAGAATCAAGTTTTTTTAAGGGTACAAAATTTTTCCTACTGGGATTCAAAGTCTGTTTTCTTATCTTCAAAACTGACTTCAAACACTCATCTGCTAATGCTCATCTGTAAAGAGATTTTACATATTTCATCTTGAAAAAAGTCTTTTCACACAGAGATGACATAGGTGACACTCAGAATGTCATAAATCTGTATGCCATAAATCCTCATGACAACTTGTAATACCATGAGCAGCAGCACAAAGAAAACACCATATATGGTCTCTGTCTCAACTACTCATTTTTGTAGAGTGAGAAAACCCCTTAGGCAGTCTTAAGTGAATAAATGTGTTTGAATTCCAATACATTTATATTGATGGAACTTTTCATTTAATTTTCATATATCCTAAAACATTTTCTCATTTTGAGTTTTTTTTTTTTTCCAGTGTTATATAAGAACAATTCTAATGCTTAGGCTAACATAAACATCTGGAGAAGTGAAAAAGGATGGTGGATCTGACCTGTATGGAGGATTTTGCCAAATCCAGCATTAAGGGAAATATTAAAATAGTCACTTGTTGAAAGAGGGTAAAAAATGCCAGCAGATGGCTGAGAATCTTGTGCAAAGTGTAAAATATAGCCAGGTGCCAGAATGGTCCTGAAAGGAGCCATGTTTGCAGAATATAATATGTTAAGTATGTGAGAACACTGGAAAGACATCAATGAACTAGAGGCTAGCTGATTCTTACTGGAGGTACATGCTGCTATGTGTGTAGTCCTGTCTGACTCTTGTGACCCTTTGGGCTCTTGGCTCCTCTGTCCATGAGATTTACAGGGAAGAATATTGGAATGGGTTGTTTCCTTCTCCTTGGGATCTTGCCGACTAAGGGATCAAACCCACGTCCTCTGTCTGTGTCTGCTGCATTGGCAGCAGACTTGAGCCACTTGGGATGACAATATTGAAGGTACAACGTAAGCCTCAAATAAGAGTTCTTGACTAGGGTAGCTCTATTAGTCAGTTCTATTTGTGCCTTGTAAAGCATGAATCTTCTTTAGAGGAAGATAACATCAGTTCAGTTCAGTTCAGTCGCTCAGTCGTGTCCAACTCTTTGTGACCCAATGAATTGCAGCACGCCAGACCTCCCTGTTCATTACCATCTCTTGGAGTTCACTCAGACTCACGTCCATTGAGTCCGTGATGCCATCCAGCCATCTCATCCTCTGTCGTCC